>OY744606.1:57260117-57352674 GCA_963556255.1 Allolobophora icterica | reverse complement strand
TCTGTCTCTCTCTCTGTTTCTCTCTGTCTCTGTCTGTCTGTCTGTCTGTCTGTCTGTCTGTCTGTCTGTCTGTCTGTCTGTCTGTCTGTCTGTCTCTCTCTGTCTCCGTCTCTGTCTATGTCTCTCTGTCTCTGTCTCTCTCTTTCTTGCTTTCTCTCTCTCTCGCCCGTTCCAAGTTTGAAGTAAAGGTCTAGGGAAAATTATGAGGAAAAAATAAGACCACGTGGTTACTTTAGGGGACGTATACTATATGCGTCCATTACTCTTCATGAATGCGCCACTGATTACATACGTTTATCAACGTGTGCAATATCATGCGCTGAAACAAGAGTTCAATGTTCAGCCAAATATAATCTTGTTTTTTTAATTGATTATGACCGTAAAAGATTGTATGCATGTAATAAAAATGACAGAACCTAACCACAGCAGCCCCTATATGTACAGAACAGTGGCTGGTCAGCCACAAAAAGCCCGTAATTACCTTGCAGACAACTTTTTAAATGACAGTTTTACCGCGATTGTACTGTAAATTTACAGAAAAGCTGTATATTTTCAGGCTAGTTATAACAGAAATTACATCCAATAGCCGTAAATATACAGAAAAAGTCAATAGTTATTCAACAGAAGTTCTGTAAAATTTACAGAATAGGTCAGTAGTAATTTTACAGAGATTCTGTATATTTTACAGAAAAGGTATGTAAAGTTTTTACAGAAAATTTGTAAATTTTACAGAGAAAGTCGGTAAGATTTTTACAGAAAACTGTAGATTTTACAGAAAAAGTCGGTAAAGTTTTACAGAAAAAGTCGGTAAAGCTTTTACAGAAAATCTGTAAATTTTACAGAAAAGTCGGTAAAGTTTTACAGAAAAAGTCGGTAAAGCTTTTACAGAAAATCTGTAAATTTTACAGAAAAAGTCGGTAAAGTTTTTACAGAAAATCTGTAAATTTACAGTAAAAGTACTGGCAACACTGCTGCCAGTACTTTCTACTGTAAATTTACAGAAACCGTTTTTACAGTGTATGACAAGACAATGCATGACATAATCGACCATATTGCGTATATATATAAACGAACGCTGGAAAGATTAATATATTATTAATATAATTATTATGATAAGTGAATTCAGTGTGTATACACTAAGATCTACTGTACATATATCGCATATATGCCCTATATTATCCTATAAGAAAAAAATTATTGGTGTAAAACACTTCATAGTACAGTAATGCGCGGTCCTCGATAGCTCTATCCATCTCTTCAATTTGTTATAATAGACCTCGTCTACAATTACATACATATGATATCGCATTACCTGTGTCTTTGTTTGACACGTGTGTATATATGTATATTATATGCATATATATATAATATATATACGTCATATGGTTTATATTGACTTAAGCGGACCAGCTCAACATATAACGCAGTTTATTGTGCGTCAATCTGAGTGTCGCAATATCTATTTGTTTAGTGTATACATTATATATATATATATATATATATATATATATATATATATATATATATATATATATATAGGCCTATTAAATATATATATATAATGCTGCGTCTCTCTGATAAACGACACGAAATGATACTAGTCGATACATGATACTCAACAGAGGCGTATACAACGAGAAGTATATTGTAGCCAGATCGCTCATACATGTATATATAGCCGTTGTAAACTGTATATATATATATATATATATATATATATATATATATATATATATATATATATATATATATATATATATATATATATATATATATATATATATATATATATATATATATATATATATATATATATATATATATATATATATATAGTCAGCCATTCGATGATTACCAGTCTTGTTGTCCTCGAGACCAAGGTCTTGGTCTCGAGTGCACTCGAGTTCGTTTTTAAAAGTCTTGGTCTTGGTCTTGAGGTTCAAGATCTTGGTCTTGGTCTTGGTCTTGAGGTTCAAGGTCTTGGTCTTGGTCTTGGTCTTGAGGCTCAAAGTCTTACTTTTGAAAATATTAACAGTCATTTAACAAAACACAAGGATTTAAAAAAATTATCCAATAATTACTAATACATTATTGCTTTAGTATTTACACGGTGTGAGGCTTTACTATTATTTTGGACATTTATTTTGACTTCCGGTTATTTATCATGGAATGATTTCAAAACAGACTCACAATTTGTACATTTACATCCAGTACTTGAAAAGATGCTCTGTGTGCCAGTGAATTCAGCACTGCAGAACGTATTTTTCACATGGCAGAATTTTATGAGGCCCCATAGGTCACGTCTTGGTCATAAAATTCTGAGCGAATTGGTTTTTATAAAATGCAACAGGCATTTGGAATAACATTTCGCATGAGACTTTTGTAAATACGAATCGGAATTCTCTGCACTCTGCATTTGGAGTTGTTTCGTTTGAATAAATAAAAGATTCATGCTTTAATTAAAATAGCGAGTAGTCCGACTTAACAATTTTTTTAGTCAGGAATAGAAGTCTGGAAATGGTTGTGATTTTTGGGTGTTTTTCTCGGTTTTGGTCTTGAGTTTCAAAGTCTTGGTCTTGGTCTTGGTCTTGAGGTTCAAGGTCTTGGTCTTGGTCTTGGTATTGAGGTTCAAGGTCTTGGTCTTGGTCAGGGTCTTGAGGTTTGAGGTCTTGACAACAAGACTGATGATTACACAGAATGCATGCACAGCCACTGATTCGGTCCTTAGCGGGTTCTGTATTTCCAGAACACCTATATGTGCATGTAAAATGTATATCTCCAAAATAGCTCTGCGCTACACAAATGCTGCGTAAGAGAAACCAGCTTTTGTAGTTACATTAGTGTCTGCAGTGATGCAGACATTAGTTTCGAGAATGCATAACAGGACAGACACATCACAGACGCTTCGACCGTGTATCATGCAATTATAGAAAGAGTCTTTCTAAAGGTTCGAGAAATGAGGAACTGCAAGAGGCGGACGAGGAGGAAGAATGGAGGACGAGGAGGAAGAGGAGAAGGAGGGAGAAGGAGGAAGGAAGAGTTGGGAGAGGAAGAAAAAATAAGACGAAGAAATGGAAAGAAAATGAAGAATGAGTCGAAGGAAAAGAAGCAGAAGAAGAAAAAGAGCAACGAAGAACGAAGGTGGAAAAAAGGAGGAAGAAGAAGAAGGGGGAGGAGGACGAAGAAGAAGAAAAGCCTTAGGAAGAAGATAGAGCAGAAATAGAAAGAAGAAGATTGCGTCGAAGAAGAATAAGAAAACGAACGAAGAACGGCAGAGAACGAAGAAGGATTTAAAAAGAGGGAAGACATTCAGCGACCATAGAAAGTCGTCTGAATGCTTCACGTTGAAACGTTTTTTCAATCAAAGTGTGTGCGTCCATTCGTCCCTTCGTCTGTCTGTCTCTGTCTGTCTGTCTGTCTCGCTCTCTAACTAATATTAGACATGTTGAGCGCAGTCGAATGACCTCTCCTATCTATCTCTGTCAATAACGCCTTACATGCTGTCGCTCTGCATATATATATATATATATATATATATATATATATATATATATATATATATATATATATATATATATATATATATATATATATATATATATATATAGAGTCGAGGCACGTAATATATGGCACGCCGACGGCACCTAAATGCGACTGCTTTGTGCTATCGATTTTCTTGGGATCACGACGAGCCTCGTTTAAAGATAGCCATACATACACGTCTCCCAATAATTCCGAGATATAAGACATTGTATTCAGTCACGCAGCTGCACTTTGAAAACCATTCGCTGTCTGAATACAGTCAGACGCAAGCACCTCCGCTTCTCTACACAGACGGGCGGAAACGGGAGACGTGAATTTACAGAATGTCACGCTCTCTCTCTCTGCTGAAATACTCCTCGCCTGTTGGTTGCTTCTGCCTTTCCACATGCAGGTTCTTTTCATGACAAACAGATCGATCACTGAGCCTCGCATCTCTACATTTTGTAGTTGCGCTTGACCTTCTGCAGCGTGGTTCTCGACATTTAACTGTATACGCCGTGAGAAGGACGAAGACCCAAGCAACAACAGCAAATGCGTGCGCGCATGCACCGGTACAGTCGCTGAGCATGAAGAAGCCCACTGCGCCGCCAACACCGATCCAGTGACTGCTTGAATTCAATACGCTGGCACTTCACGGCTTCTAGTTTCCAATATGCCCATGTTCACTGGCAAAGGCGGAATTCGAGCGACGGAGAACAAGAGAAAAGCGAGAACTGGAGAGAACATCGCGGTTAGTCTTATAGTCATATATATGACAAACAGTAAACCACACAATTTTCGATGTGTTTTCCGAACATTTACCAAACAGCTTCTATGTAAATGATACCAGTCTTATATATCAATTCTTTCTATCTCTACTGCGAGCCTCTGTGCAGGCAAACGGACTTTGATCTCCACTTGGCAACGCTCTAGACAATCCCTCTGACTAGACGCAGCGCTTGTGAATAAGCTGATGCCCTGCGCTTAGTTTTAAAGTGGCGCTTTATGAATTTGGAGTTCACTATTACTGTTACGATTATGAACTTCTCACAGGCGTTCGTCGCCAATTTAAGTGACGAAATTGATCAATAAAAATTGAAATTTCATGTGCATTGACTGATGCTTGGAAAGAGAAATGTCTCATTCGAAACAAGGTGATGTGAGTCAGCAGTTGTCAAAGTGCTTCTGTGGTGTCCGAGACGCACGAGGTGCGAAGGAATTGTTTCAAAGAATTGTTTCAAAAGAAGCGACTTCAGTGCCTAGAAGATATTGGCCACTTCAGGTCACCGTACCGTATAACGCGCAACAATATACTATCGACCTTTCAACATCGATTCGTTCTCTGTTGTAGTGCATTATATGCACGCACGGACCCTTTTATTATTCATCTAATTTATCTATTTATTAAAAGATGTAAAAATGTTAATTACAGAGATATACAGGCCTACTATAGCAATCTAAGTTTTCAAAATTGAGTGGCTAATTAGCCACGAGTCTGGCTTGTATTTCTAAGTCGAACTCTCTTCTCTTACGTTTGCCATAATCCAATCTCCTTTCTTTCTATAGCAGCCTGCGTATAACATACACGAAGAGATCACCGGCCACATGCAATCCACGTCTGGCGTATACTATTAATATGCAAGGATGCACAGGTGCTACTTAATTCGACGTCTGCTTAAGTCTGTCTGTCTGGCTGCTGCTGCTGCAGTGGACGCTGGCATTCACCAGCCACCAGAGCAGAAGCATCTCGAGAATTGGTCCTAAGCGTTGAGTTGAATCCCAAGCACGCCATTGTTTTGATGGAAGACATCCTCTTGTTCTGAGCATTGGCCGCTCACGAGGTTCGCTCCCGACAGCCTTTTGTAGCGCAAGGTAATGATACGTTCTTGTATCTGCATAGAAATTGGCTGTGCAAAGTAACACATTGCTATTGTTTTCGCTTACAACCAGAAGCAAATCGTTATCGTAATCGTAGAAGTAAGATTCCTTTAGTGCGTAAGAAAACCAAGTCGCTGGAACGAGCGTACTCACCGGCGTTCTCTTCACTATAGCAATGGTTATGCATAATCCATGTTTCATTCATTCATTCATTCATTCATTCATTCATATGGAGAATTTATATAGCGCCTATTCAAGGCTATCTACTCAAAAGCACTCCCGACCCAACCCCGGCTGAAGAGTAGTCTTGAGATTTGAATAAAATGTGGCGGAATGGGTGCTTGGGACCAAGCGAAGCGCTACAGGGAGTTTGTCTGTCATCATTAATATAGTGCAAATGTTTATGTATGTACAGTGGGGCGTGGTGGCTCAGTGGTAAGTTCGGCGCCTTGTGACCGGAGGGTTGCAGGTTCGAATCCCACTCTAGCTGCTGCGTACGGACCTTGGGCAAGTCCTTCACTCCCAATTGCTCGTGGCGCTTCGGCGTGAAAACTCTGACATAGTATCAAATGCTGTAGTCGGGAGCGCCTCTGAGTAGTAGTAGACTTGCGGAGGCGCTATAGAAACATCCGAAATAAATAAAATAAAATAAATAAAAAATATGCACGTTTATCTCTCATCATAATTTTTAGAATCTCGCTCTGATGTCTAGACAAGATGATATCAGAGTTCGTCGATGTCTATATATATACACGCGTGCATGTGCTACGGATTAGTACGATACTTTTTAAATGGTTGGTCATTATGTCTGCAACAGCCAATCGAGTTCGTTGAGCTCATGTGCTTCGACACTTGCGCTGACTATCCGAGAGCATGTTGCTATATATATGCCTTAGGGTGGCTCAGAAAATTTGTTTTCTTATTTTTTTAACTCTCATCCTCTCATAATGTTCTAAATAAATAAATAAAATTTCCTGTGAAGTTTGTGATTTTTAGGATGATGTTTAGGGGTGCCTCATGGCAAGTGTAGTTTTACACAGGCATGTCCTATTCGTACAATGCCGCTAATTAGTATTAAGTCTAAACTGTGAACACACTGTATTCATTGTCTACTGTCTAGCAGTGCACGCATTATTAACCAGAAGCAGTAACACTGTGTAATCAACAGCTAATTAAAGAATTATTAAAGTAAGTTCTGAAAATGGTTCTAGTCCGACATAGCCTTCAACATAAAAAACACGTAATAGGCCTACAAAAAAGACTGTCTACTGTTAAACGCTAATGTCTAGCATTTCAGTCCGGCCACAACTGTGGATTTCTTAGAGCCTATGAACAACTTTTAATGCTCAGAAACTACTTGAAGGAGAAAGTGTTTCGGTTCCTCGTTTCTGGTCAGATCAGCATTAAACTCGTGAATCAGAGCCACACCTCTTTCTGCCGTGTCGTTTACAACTTTCAGCGCCTTGACATACTTCAGTGCTGTTTTGAATTCAGAATTGTAGCACCACAGACCAATATCGATCTTAAGGAATTCTATGGGCAAGCTCAATGCTGTGAAGAATTGAATACTCTGCTGAGTGACAAGAGGTTTGAACCGTTAGGTTCCTGTTTGCTGAAAGATCACCCATCATGGTGATTCGTTTTGGTGGATTGCTGTTTCCAGGAGGCCAACTGTTAATTGCATTCACCATTCCTCATTTCACTTCAAGAGTGACAGACGGATGAAACATTGCAAGGCATATCATTTCCTCATTCAGATACCATAGTTGCCCCAATAGCTTCTGCAATGCACCAACAAATATGACCTTATTTACTGCGGACTACTGCAACCTTTCCAGGAACAGTACGTCATTAATCGGAACCAAAGTTGACATCGACGCTGCAAAACATGCTTGGATGTATCCACCTGCTATGGTAAAGCAGAGAAGCTTAGGTAAACCATATTCTTCTTTGGCTATCAGCTTAAACTGGACAACATCTGCCTGGATACGACCTAACATATAGATTTTGAAACCGTATAGCAAGCACGCAATCCATTTTGCTCGGTGAAGTCCAGCTGGATCACTGAAATGAATTCCACTTAGAGGGATGCCTCTCAGAAATGTGATGACACGAATGAGCAGTTCCTGGTAACCTTGTCTTTTATAGTCTAGTTTGTCTAAGTTGCGTCTGTGTCAACTTAATGTTTGAATAAACGAATTTGATTGATTGATTGATTGATTGTCGTGGCTGAGTTTCCTGAAGTTGCTGTTCAACAACATTCAAAACTTCAGCTCTTTTGCCAGGTGTGATCTCTCTTGTGACTTCAACATCATTTAAACTTGGACGGAAAGCAACATGATCAATATTAGCCTGCAGGAGGATCAGAAACGTTTGAACATCTGCATATCTGGTCCAGAAGAAGGAGTTAATGTCAGTGAACAGATCTTATCCAGGATTATCTCATGAATATGATGCCGCCAGGCAAAAGATAACAGACGTTTGCCTAACTTCTCTTCCATAAGATTGCATGCACCTGACTTAAGACCTGTGTTCAATGATGTGATGTCGAAAGCCATGCCACAGAGGCATAGATGCGTGACTTCATACCCCAACCTTCGATAGCTGTGAATACTGCAGCGGTTGTTATTTCTCTGGTTCCATTTGGTAAGTATGGAACTGCAAGCAGCTGATCAATGCCTGCTCCAGATGCCAATACTGGCAAGCATGAGCGTCCACAGGCATTTTTAGGGGGCAAAAATTTTGTAGGGGGCACAATTTTTAGGGGGGTTAAATTGTGGTTTTTGCATAGAAAAAATTTGCAAAGAAACAAATTTTAAAATAAATAATGATCAAGGACTTACTTTAACAATTAAGTGTTTTTCACATTAAAACTTGTGCTGGGACTGTTGTAATAATCAGAAAAATCAGAATTTTTTTTTTAATATTTTCAAAATGGGGGGAAATGCCCTCTTCCCCCTCCTTTTGGATACCCATGCAAGCAAGCGATCGACTTTAGCTTTTCAGGTCATGTGTGAAAGAAGTTTACCATCCCAATGGACTTTTAGAGGAACATCATCAACTTTTGTTGCAAACTGTTCTTTGAGCTTCTATTGCTAAGTACAATCATGTAGAGGCACCCCTAAATATATTCAGAAACACCTGAAACTTTGCCATAATTTTTTAAAATTATTTGGAACATAATGCGGGGGTGAGAGCTGCAACTTTTAAGAATTTATTTTTTCACCATTGCCGCTGAACCACCCTAATATGCCTATAATTTGACACTCTGTCCAGAAAAGGTCATTTTACATTTCATTGTTACATTACGGATATGACGGCTCTCGTGACTGCAGCCGTGACTACTATTTTCTATAGCAGAGATTCTTCGTCTATGAGTTGGCCATACGGACGGAAGACGAACGAATGAACGGACGGACGGACGGACGGACGGACGGACGGACGGACGGACGGACGGACGGACGGACGGACGGACAGGTGCACAGACTGACCAACAGATGAACGGAGTATGGGGCACACGTATGATTTCCGCTGCATTTGACTGACATCTAGAACAATACTCGGCACATTTCAGTGGCATTTTATTCGCAGTCGATTTCTGGATTTCCCCTGCAGACTGTAGCTTTTATTATCACTTTAATCGTCGATACACAGTTTAATTTCGTTGTGGTATCACATTCGTTTATAATGAACAAATACATGGTATTGTTTGGATTGTATTGTATTATCCGGGTCTACGGCAGTAGGCAGTATAGACATAGATAGACGTGAGCTAATGTTATCTGCAGGTCGTGCCTAGGGGCGTCAACAGGGGGGGGTGGGGGTGGGGTGGAGACCGGCTTCCCTGGGTTGGTCGATGAATACCGATCAGAGGAAACATTGCTAAAATCAAAGCTCGAGGGTACGTACCATACGTATTCTATTTTTTGAAAGGTACGTACGTATTTTAACGTATCCTATTTTAGGGTACGTAAACAATACAAAAATACGTTAACCACGTCATTGCTCATTATCCAATCAAATAATTGTTTTTCGCATTTTTCAACACTTTCACGTGCGTCCATTCCTTCCCACGTTCTCTGGGCATCGCTGAATCGCGCTGACTGATGCGTATAAAGATATAGGCCTACTACAACTTTTGAGTTACAGAAATTTGCAAACCAGTGACGTGTACTTAGCTCTCCTCAGAATGAAAGTACAATTTGCATTAAATTAATTATAACCGAAGAATTGATCGAATTAAATTTACTGCTACGCTACCGGAAGTACCGGTTTCAATGACTCATACTGTTGACGTCAGATTATACGTAGGCAATGGGTCGCCGAGTAAACCATAAATAAAATTTTCGTGTATGATACGTACCATACGCGAATTGTATTTTTTGAAAGGTACGTACGTATTTTAACGTATTCTATTTTAGGGTACGCGTACCCTCGAGCTTTGGCTAAAATGCATCGAAGTACATAAATAAGAGCACGTGGTGTTTTAGAATTAGCATAACCTTTTTAAACAATTGTTTGCATTCATTGCAAAACACATGATGTAAGTTTGTGTTGAGTTCTATTTGCTTTCACACGTAGGCATGGGCGGCGATCCCGGGGGTCGAGGGGGACAAGACCCCACCTTTAAGATTGGAGGACACAGTATACAGTTGTCCCCTCCCACATTTTAAGGAAACACTAAAAAAGGCGAAAAACATTTTCACCTCCTTTTTGACCAGATCAGTTCAAAAGTGTTCCGTGTCCCCCCCCCCCCCACCTGTGAAACGAGTGCACGTAGGCGATTTGCTCCGGTGGACATAATGGCACCCAAACCTAAGATTGGCCATAGTTGCTTTGCACTGCAGACGCCAATTTCCTGTGTGGTTACTTTAAGAACCATATATGTTGGTAATTGCTTTAGCTTATATGATTTCGAAAAACTGTCAGAAATAGAAAATAAAAATTTTGTACAGCTTCATTTCTCTGCTCAGCTGTGTTTCCATTTTGATTCAATTTGATAATGTTTGACCGTTGAGAACACAACCGCTGGAAATTATTAGCTCTGCGTATACATCAGTGCGAAGTCCGAAACTTCGTTATTCTGATTGGTTAGGCGTTCGCCTTCAGATAACTCTGATATGTTGATTGTTCCGGTTGAATCTGGTGCTACAGACGGTCGTTTTGCACGCGAAACAAGTTGTATGCGCACTCATGCTTAGTTAGGTCGACTTTAAGATTCTATCGCCGTGTGATAGAAAGAAAGTAACTATAAGACAAAGGCAATTAAAAACAGGAGAACAAGGAGGAATGCAAAGAACTACAATGAAATACAAAACAGTGACATAAAATGCAATTCAATACAAAGCAATTAAATACAAAGCACAGCAGATAGGAGGCTTTTAGTTCGTTTATCATTTGGTTGCCCATTTCTTTCGATACATTCAGATATGAGTGAGCGTATTGACAGCTGGTCGTAAATTTATAAGACGAGGCTGAGAAATTGAATTTGCTAACAATGACGAACTATTGATCGATTTTACCGCATGCACAGTTTACTACACAGCGCTGCATTCCCAGTCGGTCTAAGAGCATTATGCATCTGTACAAATTCATTGATCTGTTGGTCCATTTTATTAAAATTGAAAGGATTTTCATAAGCCTACTGGTCAATCAGAAGATCGCGACTCTATTGATCTGGCTTCGCAGCCAGAGCGTCTCATTTGAGGCGAGTGATCGATCGCTCTCCCTGGTCGCTCGCCCAGGAAAGGTCCCATCGAGCGGTAAATCACTCGCCTAGCCGAAGGCGTCGCACCGTCGGCCATCTTTCGACGAGTTTGAGTTAGACTCCAAGACAATAAACGAACCTGGAGCCAGACCATTATTTTATTTACCTAACTGTCCTAATTACTGCTGACTGATCACTCCAATTTCATTCAATATGATTGGCCATAACAACCCGGCCGACACCTCACGCGGCACGCTGCGTGTGACATCATTCGTAACGTAACTAATTTCGGAAATTATTTTAAAACAACAATGGGGGCAAAGGTGAGCAAGTCGAATAATAATGTACAGTTGAGCACGTCTCTGTCGTGGATATTAGACGCCTCGTTCGATGTCGATGTAGTCGAGATAGAAAACCGTCGGACTGTGAACAAAAGTTATTGCAAGTCCTGCAGAAAGTACGCCGACAAAATTCGACTGGACTGCCGGCTGATAGGTCAAGCCAAAAACGAGTGCTCAGCGTATGCCGAAGGCTCAACCAACGTTGTGAAATCAGCGTTCACACGTCATCTTACCTCAGTGGTAGGTTTCTTGTGAATGTTCATTCATTCATTCATTCATTCATTCTGAGAATTTATATTTTGCGCCTCTTCAAGAGACCTACTCAGACAACGGAAATGAATTGAGATAGGCCTGATAGATGAGTACTATATGCAGCTATACGAAAACGACACACAAAATACGTTGTATACAAAAGCTTCCGAGGTCGACCGCGCATCGCTCGCCTTCTCGATCCAGCGCGATCGATTTTCAACCCGCCTACTATTTCCAAACGAGACGCTCTGTTCGCAGCATTCATACATACGAAAAATACCACTGGGTGAGTTAGCGTTGATTTCATTTAATAAAATCCGTTGACAGTGCAAGTGTTAAAGATGAATGCAAACAAGAGCATGTCGCAAATGCGATCAGTGTGCCAATCTAAAGGAAGGCATGTCACCAGCACCAAAGCTAGACTTCCATTCAGAGAAGGACTTCCTGAAGAGAAGCCCAACGCAGCGATGGCTGAAAGTACCCAGGTTAAACACCGAGTCTCATCAGCATGCAGGTGAGGGATTTCGTGAGAAGCAAGTACACTGACAGGAAACCTCAGTAGTAAACCTACCTAATAAAAAGGTTTTGTTTAATTCAGAAGAGCAGAGCTAAGTTTAGTTCCAGCAACAACCACCAAACACGCGTTTACCTTTTATTAAAAGATTGTGTAGCGCGTACGAATAATTGGAAATCGGTTTACGCAATGAGAGCAAAACAAGACGTTTCTATATACTCGTCTGCAGACTAAAATCTTAATCGAAGGAACCAAACCGAGATCTTCATTTTTTCAGGTAGCAGAATATTTTCTGGCTTAACTGATATCTGAATATGATTCAAGGAGTTTCACAGAGTTTCACTGTTTCTAGACCATCTATCTAGAACATCGGCATCCGCAACCAGCAGCAGTTAGTCGATCGTTTTAGAATAGGACTTAAAACAACAAATTTCCTTGAAGCGTATTCGACTGACGTAGCGAGCCGTAGCAGCCTATGCTGTTAGGGCCGTTAAACTAAATTGTCTAAAATAACAATAATAATAATGATAATGATAATAACAATAATAATAGTATTAATAATGATAATAGTAATAATAATAATAATTATAGTAATAATAACAATTCTAACTTCTAATTATTCTAAAATAATCTGTTACGATTGCATGCGACGTTGATGTTATGATGATACGATACGTAAATTGCATAAGCTGAAAGCGATACACAAGATGCCAACGATAACATTAATTATAAAGAGCCAGACGCCAGCTAGAAAAGACAGCTCATATTATCGACGACGACGAAGCTGTTGTTCTATTCAGCGCAGCGTCTAAACGAGAGAGATAGCCGTGCAGGCGTACGCCACTATGAAACGACGGCCACGCGGACGAGAAGTCGGAAATAATTATTGAGACAGCGGCGCCCCATACTGTTTGCTTGCGCCGCGTCGTATATTGGCAGCTTTCGACTATTGGTGAGCTACGCCGCCGCTGCCGCCGGCGTTATATGCCTGCTTGGCGTTCACTCTCGTTCGTCTACGTTAGATTCACGGACACAGCTACATCCTTCCGTTCGTTCGTTCGTACGTTCGTTCGTTCATCTAATGTACTTTACTGTAGTAGTAGTAGTCCAGCGGTGTTAATTTTCAGTTCCGGTCTACGCACATGTAAACGCCTCGTTCAGACCCATCAGCATACGGACGGAGCCTTGAAGGTACGTAACCCGCACCGCGCAACATTCGTTTCGTAGTCTTAGCGTCGTCCGTGTGAAGTCGGCCCTTTGGTCCGTCTTTCGGTCGGGGTCTGTAGCCGACGGGAGAACGTCTAATCCTAAGCCCGGATAGAGGAGGAATATGTAGTGGAAGGAAGAGGGCGTTCATGCGGCCTTCTATGTCCCGTTAATACAGCTCTGCACTTCAGTTGGCGTATCATTGATAGCGGTACAACGCGTAGTAGTTATGGAGGCCGCAGCCCTGGTGGCTACTACTCTAGACCACGACTAGCATATTAAACGTCGCCTGCGATGCATGCATGCGTGTGTATACATGGAGTGTGGTTGTACGTATGTAATTATACAGGCCTGTGCCTATGTATCGATGCGGGTTATATGAGCTGCGAAGGCTGTACGCTAGCGCCCTCTCTCCTAAACGTACAGGTTCTTCTCATGCGCAGACTCGCATGCATCACGCACGCACACACTGCGCATTCCGAATTGTCTTTGTTTTCTTTACTTATCTCATTCGTCCGTTCTATTTCTATATCTTTCTTTTCTTTATGTTCTCTGTTTCTTCTAGCTTTCTTTTTCTTTCTTTTTCCCATTTTTCCACTTTTTCTTTGTTTATTTCTTCATTTCCAATTTTCCAGCCTTCGTTCATATATTGTTCCTTCCTTACTTGTCTGTTGTTTCTTTGTTAGATTTTGTCTGTCTGTCGTATCTCTATGTCTCTACTTGTCTCTCACTCTATCGCCGTCTGTCCTGTGTCTTCATGGGACCATCGTACGATGGGCCCTCAGACCATAGAGCAATGGTACCATCGTACCACGAGACCCTCAGACCATAGAGCCATGGGACCCTCAGACCATAGAATCATGGGACCCTCAGACCATAGAGCCGTGGGACCATCGTACCATGGGACCCTCAGACCATAGCGCCATGGGACCATCGTACATGGGACTCTCAAACCATAGAGCCATGGGACCATCGTACCATGGACCCTCAGACAATAAAACCTTTGGTCTGAATTTGTTTGAAGGATGTCGATAAATAGCCTGAAGCTCATCGCAGGCTTAATCGGACGTTAATAATTTTGTCCGTTAAGTATGCTTAATTGCTAATCGTTCAGCATAGCTTTGTTTCATTATAGCTGTTGTTAGGTTGGGTCAGAGCGGCCTGTGTGCGTTTGCTTAGGCCTAGATATGGTTAGGCCTTAGACCTCTGACTACACAACCCACGCATATGTCGACATAACTTCCTGCTACTGTAACCGTTAAGTCGGTTAACTATACGACTGTGCGATTGTACGTACGCAGACGTACATGTTTTCGCACGTATGTTCTTATGTATGTTGCATATATCTCAGTTTTTTTTAGCGCTCTTAAAGTACCTCTCAACGATCTGTGAACATGGTTGTTTATAAAGGATTCGTTTCGAACCTCGTATTGCCATGGTTGCGTTTAGCTGTTTTGTTTTAATTGTTAAGTTCTTTAAAGTCTTCTCCTCATTGTGGTTGTTGTTATTGTTGGGCCGTTGTTTGATGTTGTCATCTGAATTATTTTGGATCAGACAAGTTACAACGCCATTAATTATCGGCCTCAATTAGTCAGTCACTCACGATGCTCCGTATTATTCGGTTAATCCGTAAACTAAAACTTATTTTCGCTATAATTGCAAAATCCTAAACGGTATTTTGTCACGTGAGACAGTCGCAATAAACACAGACATTCTAGAAGTCAACATGACAAAGGCACATGTGACGCGCTCAGTGGCGTCTAACCCCCTACCTGGAATGGGAGAACAACCCCAACCCCCACTCTGGCCGACTTATATATAAGAGGCTCAGAAGTCACTCAGAATTGTAAATTGGGTTCGTTACTCCGAGATAACACGTGTTATCGATAACATACATCATACTTAAATTAAATATATTATCGGAAATCAACATCCCCCAGTTTATGTCCGGAACGTTAAGGACCCCACTTGTGGCAACTTTGGGAATCGTTCTCACAGGCCCCATTGGTAGACGCCACTGTTTCCACTTCTCTATACGAACATAACTTGAGAAGCGGTAGTCCCGAGGTGTAATACTGTTTCCGGTTGAAGCACCCCGCAGTGTTCCAAGACGAGAACATGTTTCCGTGCATGAAATAAACGCGTTGTAACTTCAATTGTAGTCGTAGCTTTCATAACGACATCATATACAGTATCGTAATCTCAGCTACTTCTGGGGTTTTTACAGCGTCAGTTGTGAGTGCAAGTGTTAAGAATTATATATAGTAGTTGCTGTACAGGGGTATACATAGTGGTGCATGGCTGCTGTAATTAATTGTTGGTTTTGCGGAACCGCTCTGTCTTTCCTTACCTCATTTAACAAACAAAATTAAGACATCTCTCTCCAACTATCCGCGTTTTTGAGTTCATAAATTAGCTGCCATAATATCCGATTAATGAAAAAGACAGATATAGTTTCAGTTGTTTTTTGAAAGCGTTATCACTTTCGACATCCTGATTAGAAGCCGGAAGGCTGATGAACGCACGAGGGCCGACGATCTGCAGCCAGATCCCATCACCCGTTTTCATCTTAGTTACACATTGAACCCGTTATATGCGTTATACGTCATGCGTCAGTTTCATCAGCAGTCCATATATAACACATTAAGTTAATCTCTGAACATAGAAGCCATACATGCATCGAAATTGAAATTCTCGGGATTAAGCGTTGCATGCACGGACAATTTTAAGTAAAGATATAGGATCTCTTCAAGACGTTCTGTCGAGACGCTGCATCCGCCAAGAAAATGTCTCATCTCGGCTGAAGATTTTCTCGTTTGGCGGCGCTCCTTACTAGCGTTGCCTTGACATCAGACGCGAGCTGGAAGCATGACGCCCGAATCTTCCAATTTAGCAGACAGAACGACTGTAATTCTTCGGTTTACGCTTGACTGAACTGTGCGGACCTCGAGCTGATTGGTTGCATTGATCGTTCCAAATGGAACAATCGAAGAATTGCCGATATATAGACGACTATTTGCAGAATGATCAAACGCATTTTAGTGCGTTTCATAATTACACACACACACACAGACGCACCTACGCACGCACACACACACACACACACACACACACACACACACACACACACACACACACACACACACACACACACACACACACACACACACACACACACACACACACACACACACACACACACACACACACACACACACACACACACACACAACACACACACATACACACACACACGCACACACGCACACACACCTACACACACGCACATTGGCACACACACGCACACGTACATGCACACACACACACACGCACACGCACGTGCAAAGGCGCGCACACACAAACACAAATACACATAATTATGATCACGCATGTTAGTGGTAACTTCTATGCTACAGTGGTGTCTGATGCACAGTGCAGCAATTAATGGCGTCTATATGTGTTATTTATGTGCGTGGCTTAGAAGTCGGTGCCGACGAACAAGAATTCATGAATGGATTATTAATTGTCTTTACTAATTAACTCCTAAGAACTGACTTCATTGTCTTCATAGAATATGACTATTACGATTGCTATAATGGTCGATGCGCGAACATTATTAACGCCTGACGGTGCTTTGATCCGTCGTATAAACAGACCCAATCCGATGCAGTTTTTCCAGCGCATCGGATCTGATCAGATCGGGTCGCACCGGGCAGGATCAGATCCGGTCTGTGTGCGACCGGAAATAAACTCAGTCGGAAACAATCGGTGTCAGTCTTGTTCAGAATTTTCAAGTCAGATCGGATTAAATTGGGTCGGTATACGATACCTATAGTCGGACAACTGACTGACTGAACCCCATGAATGACCCTGCTAAAGTATATAAATAATAAAGATATAAAAAAATAAGTAAATAAATAAATATAATGATGTCTTCTATACATGTGCGTATGCTGGAGAGAGTCCCATTAAGGAACCGTTGCGTGTGTTTATTTATGAATCTGTGGAGAAGTTGAAAAAGACTTTAGAAATTTCTAGATTTTTGTCTACTTCCCATGCACGGACTGTTAAACTAAGTGGTGCTATAGAGTTCTTGAAAGAATAGCAGTTTCGTCTGAATATCATGATTGTTGCATGAGGGTAATTGAAGACATCTTCCACTTGCAATCACAAGCAGACACGTAGAACCTGACCAACGACTTCCCTTCTATAGTATACGTATGGCAGTTGATGCGATTTCCAAGTCCCTGTAATGGTATACGGGTCGGACCGAAGATGAAGAACAACATGTTGCTGAATGAAGCTCTTGCGCAGACGATATATCTTCATGTGCCTAACTGTCATACATATCGATGTTCCAGGAGTTTCCTATGGTCCTGAGTCTGTGCTTCCCTGCAGCGAATTCACAGAATACTTCTTGGAAAGGTGGAATGGAAGTCGTTAGTAAGATTATACGTATACCCAGGGGCGTCTACACCATAGAAACCTTGGAGCAAATGCTCCATCCAAGAAATAGGGGGGGAAAGATCTGTCAGTGTATGTGCCACCATTTTAGGGGGGGAAGGAACGGGTAGGGGGGGGAAAGAGGGCGAAAAGGGACGTTGCTCCAATGACTTAGGGGGGGGATAGACGCCCCTGCGTATACCTGCGAGAGATTGCAAGTGGAGGATGTCTTCAGTAACCTTATACTCCGAAGAATTTACCGTGTTTAAGAAAGCTAAGTTCAATGGTATTAAGATGAGGTGAGTGGAGGTACAAAATACGCTAGGCCTATAGCCTATAGGTCTGAACAAGCTTAGATATAGATGACACGTATGGCAGACTTAAACCGTGTCCGCTTATATAGGGCCTATTACATTTATCTATATATTACGTTTATCTATATATTACGTTTATCTATATATTACGTTTATCTATATATTACGTTTATCTATATTACGTTTATATCAGGGGCGCCCGCAGGCTTAAAAAATTTGACGCGCAGCCCTCTCGTAAACATAATATGGCCGCTTTCCCGCTTTGCTACCTTAGATATAAATAAGAAAATTGAAATAGCTGCCATAGATAGAGTAGTGAGTAGTGACAAGCGTAACAAATTTCAATTTAGATAACATGCCGTATTGCCGTTTAACAAAAATATCGATGAGATGCCCACTACCATGCATGTTGCGGTGTGACAACGTGTGGAGATAATAAACGAACAATAATAATAATAATAATAATAACAACAACAACAACAACAACAACAACAACAACAACAACAACAACAACAACAACAACAACAATAATAATAATAATAATAATAATAATAATAATAATAATAATAATAATAATAATAATAATAATAATAATAATAATAATAATCATATATAGTGTGGATCTGATTCGGTGGGTGGACGCACGTGCGTCCAGTGCGTCACGCTGCAGCATGCTGGCGCCTTTCGTTTATATATTACGTTTATCTATATACTAGTGTATTTGCCCGTCTGTCATATTGTGACGTCATATTATAGGCCTATGTATATCGTTGGTTATCGCCGTCGTCAAGACCGCCGTCGTCAAGACAGCAGTACTAACGTCACAAACAGTTTATGTTTCACAATAGAACAGAACCAGTTTGTGACGTAGCGTCCACCGACAGACGGACACTATATGGATATTATATGTATAGATTACGTTTATCTATATATTACGTTTATCTATATTACGTTTATATATTACATTTATCTGTATATTACGTTTATCTATATTACGTTTATATATTACATTTATCTATATATTACCGTGGGCGATGATTGACGACTATAACTTTCATTCCGAACATCGTCCAAAACACAGAAACTCCGCGGAGACGACTCAAAGGCCAACGCCGCAGTCGCATGTAGACTGAAACGCGGAGTACACAATAAAATAAACAATATATGGTTACTCAGGACTGGTCAAGTTTGCAGCAGAGGTCGCAGAGCCTTCACACTATAATGACAACTGTCATTTACTGCAAATGTTCGAGATGTTAGCTCAGCTTCACAGACGAAGCGTATAAAGGAATTGCTTAATGCCTAAAAGCGATAGTGTATACCGGTTAGCCTGTTTGACTGTAAGTCGAGAGGTCTCAGGTTCTAGTCCCCGCCAAGGAAGGATGTTTTCGAGATTGCATGCGGCACCTCTTGCGTCCTCTAGCCAACGCATCTATAATGAGTACATTGAGCGTTATAAGTGGAAAGATCGGGTGGCAAGAAATACCACTCGCCCTCATGCTGCAGCTAGACAAATGAAGCTAATTAATTCATACCCATGGCTGCCTCTACATTGTCTAGACTCTACAGGGTTATAAGCTTAAGGGACTGCTCCTCCTCTGTGCAAGCCGCACATACGCTCATCACTGGACAAATAGTGCAATGTGTTTAAAATCCAAGTTAACTGTTAGTAATTGAGAAAGGCCTACTACTTACCCACACTGTTATAAAATTCCCGTAAAATAACGGTGAAAGGCATGGCAACTTTGTTGCCATGCCTTTCACCGTTATTTTACGGGGGTCCCGTTATCTCATTTACGGCCGACCCGTGAATTTACGGCCAATCCCAGTTTTATTTTACGGAGACTTCCCGTTTTTTTTACGGCGACTCTACATATTTTACGGAGATTCCCGGTATTTTATACGGCAATTCAGCGTATTTTAACGTTGAATATCTGTTTTTAAGGGAGATTTTGACGGCGATTTACCGTTATCTTACGGTAAATGACCTTTTATTAACGGTTAATTGCCGGCTTTTAACGGTTAATCGCCTGCTATTTACGGTTAATATACCTTAGTTTCACGCCGTTTTTAACGGCTAATTTGCCTTATTTTTAATTACCTTTTCAACATATTATTGCTTTATTTTACAGTAAGTTACCGTTTATTAAAGGTTATTTCCCTCATTCTTCTGTTCCAGACCATGCAATAACATATTTATATGGTAGGTCACACAAAATAGAATAGGAACTTATGGCAAAAACCCGATCAAGCTCATTATCACACGCTTTTGGACTACATTATACATGTATCAAACAAATGTTTGGATTAACACCAAGAAATCTTCACATCGAAATACATTTTATTTGGAAAAATTAAAAGTGCAATTGAACTGTAATTCATTGTGGGTCATCCAAATGCGGATCACTGTGGACAGTGCAAGGCGTCATTCTCAGCGCATGCCATGCCAACTAATTCATGACAAGCACATTATTTCATTACATTCTTTATTTGAAACAAGACTGGTGGAGACTAAAAATTAGATTTTAAATTGGCATGCAAGCACGTATAAAAATATAAGGCACCTTCACTCAATCAGCACAAGAACTGAAGCATATTAATAAGCAATTTAAGCACCTCTAGTAATATTAACTATCAAACTGGTACTTCTAGAAAGAAAACAATACACAAAGTTTATGTCGTTGAAAAATTTAGCATAATGTAAAGCTATTCAATCTCATCTAAAAGTCAGAAAAACCAGAAATCAAGCTTTGGGGCAAGCAAGCTGAAAGAGACGAGTTTTATGCTTAGTTTTGAAGAATATAAACACTTTAACAACGACTGTGCACTAAAATGTACGAAAGAAACAAATCCCTCTCGTCGCTAAAGGGTTAAAGAACTGACAGAATGCACAAAACACGGAAACAGGGCAGTGGTAATAGTTTAGGTTGTGGAAGACTGTAGTTATTGTCCGTAACTCTGCAGATGGAAAATTCCGACTCTTTGATTATGTACTTTTTGTGCCACGTGTTGAAGTTCACTGCAACAGAAAAACCAACAGCACAATTAATCAAAGAACATAATCTCTATAGCCCTTACCAGCACTGGCACTGTTAATGTGGCATAACCATAAATGGTCCCTGTAAGCATATTAAACTTTAAACATGGAACAATATAGTACAAGTAGAACACCACTTAGTTTCAAAATCCAACATGAAATTGCAATTTGTATTTGGTAACGTCTATCGTGCCGGTGTTTAATGCACAAGCAATTATCCGATTGCGTTCGAAATACAGGAAGCATTCATTGCCATCATAAACTCTCAGTGGACTGATCTTCTGGGATGATGCCTTCCTTGTGCATTAGGCATCGCCACAACAGAAGTTAACAAATACAATGAAAACTAATTACATGTTTGATTTTGATGCTTTCTGGTGTCCTACATGTGCTGATCAACAGCTACACATTTTGTATAGTGGCACTAAAGGAAAAAAAATCATATAATACTGGTCATACTTATAATCTGCAGTTAACTTACATGAGAAATTCTTTGGGCGTCTAAATTATGCCTCGTGTAGTTATTGTGATGTCTAATCCCAATCTTCCGTAACCTAACATAACATAACAATGATAACATAACATAATATTTTATTGATCCAACTCAAAAGTACATAATTTGTAACAGATTGATCTGGGTAACAGTTCCCAGATTACTAGAGAAAAAGAAATATATAAACTTAAACAAATGCAGAATACATTCCTGGGTCAACATACACATAAGTCCAAATTTCATGTCAAATCTGACAGGTCCAGGAGTAAACTGCCAGTAATGCCACACTAAAAAAGAGTGCCTTTGAATATAAACCAATGAAAAGAAAAAAAACCTAATTGTGCTGTCGAAGATTATTGGCAACATTGTATGTTTCTGCATAAACAACATGAGCAGTTTATGATAGAACTAATACACAGTTGCTAGACAAAACAAGAGCTTAAGGGGATGCTTAATTTTATAGAATCATAAGTCAAAGTTAAGACAGCAATATACAGGAAATTATATTTACCACTGAAACAAATTCCAAGCTGTTCTCACTGGATGCTGGATATGTGTATGCACTGAAACAGAAAAATACACTTAACAAATAATCATCACTATATCTTCCCACCACTGGCACTACAAGTGTGGCATAACCATAATACATGGGTGTAGCTATATGCAAGTTTCACCTTAGGCATATGCAAACTTCAACATGGAAGATTTCTCAGGCTCTCTCAGGCATCACTACAATAGGCTGTCTGTCTCATAGGACTGATCTTCTGCATACTGACCTTATTTAGGCTTCATTTTGGTGCATCACCAGTTGATGACTTGTCCGATAGGAGTTACTAATAACAATCACATGCTTTTGACACTGTGTGGTGTTGTAAATGGGCTCAGAATCTACATTACAGCTACACATGTAGTATAGTGGCGCTATATAATAAAAATAAATAATCGTAATCGAACGTTTAAACAGCACCACTCGATGATTCAGAGGCACTCCCGACCCAAGTCAGTGCTGAAATAACAATAGAATATCGTCCATTGGATGCACTGTCTATGGTAGTTATGCCACATTGGTAGTGTCAGCGTTCTATGGTAGTTATGCCACATTAGTAGTGTCAGCGTTCTCTGATTATATTAATAATAAAGCATGTGCATATTCTGCAGTTACCTCTACACCTCACTCACTTGCTCTAGAGGCCTCTAATATATGCCATTGTGTGGCTAGTGTGAGGTTTAGTAGTACTCTCCTAGAAGTCAATTGTGTAACAAAAGATCAACAGCAACATTAAATTATTTCTGTTCAGACAACATAGACAGTTTTTGGTATGAGCAATGCATTGACATTTCAATAATTGCAAGGTTGCTTGACAAAACCAGAGCATAAAGAGATATATGGTAGCCGACTGATTAGACCGCTCACCCTGTAACATGGGGAGAAGGGGTTTGAGTCTCCCTGAAAGTTACTGTGTAGGGACCTTTAGCCATTATTAAGTAGTGGCGTTTCATAAATGCATAAAATTAATTTTAATGATATCAGTACTAATAAATATAATAATATGGCTGAAAATGAGATACTTACGACGTGTGTCCGAAATATGAGAGCTTTTTTTTTTGACCGCACTACATGTCAATCTGGAGAGCAAGATGCATGTTGCTCTTCTCAAACGCCAGAGATTGAACAACTGTTTTAAACAAAACAAAATTAATTACAAACAAAATTATTTAATGCAATCAAATCTCAAAACTTCTATAGCGCCTTGTAACACAAACAGCACGGATGGGTTCAAGCCTCACAAGATGGTTACTTTGCATGGACCTTCTGAAGTCCTTCTTGAAATTAAAATAGCTCAGCACCATCAATTGATGCTTGATCAATAGATAGAGTGCTTAATAATAATAATAATAATAATAATAATAATAATAATAATAATAATAATAATAATAATAATAATAATAATAATAATAATAGTAATAATAATAATAATAATAATAATTATAATAATAATAATAAATTAAAAATAATAATAAATTAATAATAATAATAATAACAATTGCTCACTATGAGCTATATTCTGTCACAGCCATGTGTAAAGTTGAACCGTGTTGTGTCAAAATAAAGATGATTAGCATCACCCTAACCCTTTGTCCCGAGTTGGGACTGGTAACAGCCAAAAATAAGTGCCACAATTAAAACTTTGTATGGACCTTATGCAAGTCCTCTTTGAAGTTACAACTGCTCAGCACCATCGATTGATGCTTGATCAATAGATAGAGTGCTAAAATAATAATAATAATAATAATAATAATAATAACAATAATAATAATTTTACCAAATCGCTTCCCGCGATCAAAGAAATATAACAGTTTCAGATCAACAATAATAATAATAATCTTTATTAATTCAAACTGACAAGTACGCAGTAAGATTACATTTTATAATAATAATAATAATAATAATAATAATAATAATAATAATAATACTAATAATAATAATAATAATAATAATAACAATTGCTCAATGTGAACTATATTCTGTCACAGCCATGTGTGTGAAGTTTAACTGTGTTGTGTCAAAACAAGGATGATCAGCATCAGTCCAACCCTTTGTCCAGTGTTGGGACTGGTAACAGCAAGAAAAAGACAGGGCCACAGTTAAAACAAGCACTTATGTTGGCTGCAGTGGGCCTACATTAGTTGCCACGCATAGCACAATGCAGGACAACTGTGCGCACAACTGACTTCTGCATTGCGTCTTCATGCATACCTGCCATGGTACCATGAATTTTAATTTAAAGAAATTTAATTCTAGTAATGTGAGCTCACATATAAAAGAGTAGAAAAGATAATAAAAACGATTAAGAACAAATTTTTTAAATACATACATACATATATACATACATGATACCAGATACATGTGGAAACCTTAAACTTACCCGATCCTGTACTCGATGACTTTTCGTGGAGCGTTTCCACATGACCCTGGGTTGGGAAAGGTATTGCTACACTGTAGATATATTGGGCAAGACCTTCTTCACTCATTACTATTATTTCTACATATTTTTTCTAATGATCAGGCATTAATTGATGACACTGAGCAACTGATGTCATCAAATAATGCCTGGTCATTATATAGCAGCACTTAAAAATACGAAACAATAATAATAATATTAATAATAACAATAACAATAACAACAATAATAATAATAATAATAATAATAATAATAATAATAATAATAATAATAATAATAATAATAATAATAATAATCAATTAAAAAATATTTAGCAATTTTGAGCAAAATATTAAATGACAAAGCAATACCCTGGACATTCTACTTACAGTTTGAGTGAAGTCCAAGATATCACACTGTTTCCAGGATATGCCGCACTGAAGACGTAGTAAGTGGCAAACAGAGCACAAACCGCAGTCACAGAGTCACATGGCTACAAAGCACTGATGTTGATGGCCACATGGTTATTATGAATTGCAGATCGATGTTCGTTGAACACATCACCTCCTGAAAATGCAACACAGACTGCCATAGAGAGTACATTCGATAACACATAAATATTTTATGACAACCAGAGAAACCAAATATCATAGCTAGAACTGTGGTCAGTGATTGATTCTATGCAAATGACGCAAGCCACGTGCAATACTTCAAGTCAATTGGCCCTTTAAGTTTATTATATTAAAAGGCGATTTCTCCATCAAAGTTATGTCTTCAGTAGAGAAAAAATTGCAATGTGTGATATGAATTTACAATTATAATTACTTACTTGATTCGTCAGAATTTCGCATAATTCCGTGACCGATACATTTCCGCCATTTTCATTTAGAGTCACCAGCCCGGCCATAATACATGAATATTAATTAGGTCAAAGTTAGTAATTAAGTAAGTAGTTGCTGAAAAGCTGCACTCCGGGGCTCAAAATGTCAAAAGCATATAAAGAATCAGTAAGGAAAATGGTATTCTTCCTAAAATGGTTTTTCTCGTATTATTATTATTGTCTACAAGTTCAGGACCCTGTCGTGAGAACGTGGTTGGAGAGAATATGGTGTGGGCTTTCTAATTTGTTAGCAGCTTATGTAAAACATGGCCTGGGTTTCAGAACTGCTAAGAAGAGACCATTATTAGCCTGCCGGCAGAGCTGGTCAAACGTGATACTGTCACAAGGGATCAACCATTCTGATCAACTATCATTTATCAACTAAGATATATGGATTAACTTTCAGTCGGATTAACCTGCCTATGATGGACTGAAACGTTTTTTTATCCTGCTGTCGAGCAAAACGCCACCACGCAGGGCTCGCATGCAGCATGATGGCACGAATCACATCGAATAGCAGAAGTTACAGAATTTCTAGTCACAGAATTCCTTGGTTATAATACTTGGTTTCCAATTAATGAGTTATCTTGGAAAACCTATTTATTTGGTGTATCTATCAGAGAATTTGTATAGAGCCCTTTCAGTAACTCACAAGGGCGCTCCGGCACAGCTACCTAGAAATCATCGAACAAATTGTTCTATATGTAATGACATGTGAGCGTGTCAAATGTTATGAGAGACTACGTAGGCCTACTTACTAATTAATTTTGCTTGCACCTGTACGACACACACATTTAAGCACTGAAACACACCAGACGTTTAAATATACTGGAAAAGTAAGGAATAGGTTAAAAGTCCGTCTGGAACCTCGTGGAAAGAAAGTAACAAATTAAACAACTACCGTAGGCCTACTGTCAATTAGATTTGCTACGGTGTCTATTAAAAAAGGTTTATACAGAGGCTCGAACCTGGGACCTAGTAGTCTGGTTCATGAATTTACCCACCTTCTCTATCAGGTGAGCTAAATAGCCCAAGCTACGAGCGAATATTAAAACTCGTATTAAAACCCCGATCTAAACGCTAGATTTATCTCAGAAGCGTGTATCTAACTGCATCTGCTTAAATGTCCTACTGTCTAACTCCGTTTGGAAAATTTGTCTTATGCCGAATGACCGCCCATTGTGGTTCAAGGGTCTTGTTAGTTCGATGTAGGCCTATTATTCCCTACGTTTAGTAAGCATTCGCCAGAGTGATGCGGCTGTTCAGAAAGCTGTTACCTTTCCGGGTATATTTTCAGTTTTAGCCAAACTTGAATAGCCTAAGTTAAAAGTACGTC
The DNA here is from genome assembly GCA_963556255.1 of Allolobophora icterica. NCBI lineage: Eukaryota > Metazoa > Annelida > Clitellata > Crassiclitellata > Lumbricidae > Allolobophora > Allolobophora icterica. The sequence continues at coordinate 57,325,809 of OY744606.1, read as the reverse complement.
TGGAAAGAAAGCTATAGCTTAAACACTTAATGTCTAAAAGTGTTTGCTACTATTTTATTTAATAAAAATAAAAAATGGTGACCGAGCCAGGTTTCGAACCCGCGCTTCTAGGTCATAAATTGGGTTGGCACCTTAACCATGTGAGCTAAACTGCACGCACTATAGGCCTAATATTAAAACCCATACAATTCGTAAAATTTGTCTCAGTAGTGTGTTGGTAACTGTAACTGCCTACATGTCCGTCCGTTTAAAAATGATCGTGTTAGTCTTATTTCCTGTGAGCTTTGGCGTTTGCATCTTTTTTTCAATGTGTCGTCGCCTACAATATTTTTATGCGCGCTGACCGTCCATTGTTAAGGTTCCTGCTCTGTTAAGGTATTAATGCGCATTCGTGTCTAAGTAATGCGGCTGTTCAGAAAGTTATGAACTTATAATAGTAATTTTCCACCTTTATTTACACTTGTAGACAAAGGTGAATGTTTAATCAGTTTTTATAATCATTTTGTAATTTTATAGGCGGTTATTACCAGGGTTGTACGAGAACTACATTTTCCATATGCTGATGCAATACTATGCCGTGAGCGAATTTCCGAAAAATGAGCGCTTTCACCGTAAAAGAGCGTGGGTTCACCGTTATAAGTCCTCAGACGCATTCCACCGGTACTTTACGTAGAAACGTCGTTTAATAACGTAAACACTCCCTTATAAAAACGGTATTTTTTTACAGTGCAGACATGGGTAGGATGTCGGCATATAATGAATGTCGTATGAAACATGAAATATGAAACAGATTCTTCTGAAATAAATATATACGAAGACGTTCTGTTCCTCCGCAATTTCTTCCTGATTGTTTTGAATGCCATTCAACGCTTTCTTGGTCATTTGCAAACGGAGCATCCATGCACTCGCCGCAGAATGCGAATTGAGCGGCTGCGGTTGCAACAGAGAAAAGAGAGTAAGGAGGATAGAGAGACAGAGGACCGGACGAAGGGCGTAAGAGGGACGAGAGATACAGAGAGAGAGAGAGACAGACAGACAGACAGACAGACAGACAGAGAGACAGAGGCAGATAGAGAGAGAGTGACAGAGAGAGACAGACAGAGCGAGCGAGGGAGAGAAGGAGGAAGGAGAAAGAATAGAATAAGGGAGAAAAGAGAGAAAATATGGGGAGAAAGATAGATTAAGACAGAGACAGAGAGAAATATAGAGGAAGAGGGAAGACGGGAGATGGAATGACTGTGATTCCCTCGGATGAAGGAAGTCCAACTACCTTACCTATACTACATCAATCGAGTGAGCCAAACAACCAAAGATTCGCGCAAAATACATATCGGCTCTATACCGTCACTCTAACACTGACGACATACATAGGCCTGCAACAACAAACCTCGGCTCAGACACACAAATATATATAGACCTATTGATTTATATTTATATTTTTTTATCCCCAGCACGGAATTTGCTTATTACGTGGCCTCAACCTTTGCCTATTACATAAACGCAGAGGCCTACTTATGCAACCGATAGCATACGGTAGCAGTAGTCACAGTGGTCCCACACTTTTGCGAAATAACTTATATTTCGTATACGAAATCAGCTTACGTATAGTAATGTTAACGAAAATGTTGTCACGTCGAAATTCGCTTCGCTAGACCAACTCGTGATGATACGGCGATACGCTATAGAACAGAGGTGGGCAAAAGTTTGTAGTTTTGAGAATTTTTCCTTCCTAGGCAAAGAAAGTAGTGTTATCAGGTCTAATCATTTGAGCTGTTCTTTGAGAACAATGTCACTTTGTGGGTCGATTAACTCCAGCTGGAGTTCCGTATTAGAGCGAATTGTCAAATGTGAACAGTATAGTAAGCACAACAAATTCAGTTTCAATTGATTTAAAATCCAAAAATCGTATGGAGAACTCTTCTGTCAAACTTGACAGCTGATCTCTATATTTCCCGTAGTTTTGTTCTTTCATCTGCTTTGAAAGCAGCATTAGCTTTACTTGAACGGACTTCACTTCTGCTAATACTGCAGATCATGAGCAAAAGCATCTGCAGGAAAGTGGGGCAGGTCAGCAGAGTTAATGCATAGAGTTATTTTTAAAGACGAGACCGGAATAGTAAATTAGACAGCAGCGCCACTTGAGTAAAACGAAAAAAATCTCGCGGTTTGAATTTTTTTAATTTTCTGAAGAATTGTGGGGCCGGGTAAAAAGTGTTGGCGGGCCGGATCCGGCCCGCGGGCCGTAGTTTGCCCACCTCTGCTATAGAAACAAACCGCGACTTGACTGTGCCAAATTGTCTTTAGTGTCCTTTTCACACGCGCTCATCAACACGTTTTGTGTGTTTAGCTCATCCTCGTTATGAGTCCATGACGTTTCTTTCGTGTTCTACAACAGAATGCATAAAATTACCGTTTTCCAAGTTTTCCAGAATTTAGCGAAATCAAAGTTCTTTAGCAACCGTTTTTTTTATTGTGGTCGTATTCATTGGCTACTTACCTACTTAAGAGAAATTTACTACGCGGAATAAGCAGGACTTTATACTCTCCCATGCAGTCTGGGACGGCCATATTGTTTATGCGTGATCTGCCGCAAACGACCTAAAGCCCCAGTTTACCTGCAACGGTCAAGCGTTGTTTGGCCGCATTAGTTAAACAATGAGGTCAATAAAGAATTCTACGAGCATGCCAGAGTTACTGCTTGCCGCGGAATCCTCAAGTGGAAATCTTGAGATAAGACCAGTGGGTTGAAGGCACATAAGTTATGCTGCGTGTGATTTAGAACGCTGTCGCTGGAAGTCCAAGTACAACCATACAGCAGGCCTGGCTTTTCTGCACTGCAGGGTGAGAAGCAAAACAGTCGTATATCTGAGACTTATATACATGTTCATCTGCGTTGAGGTGTTTACCGCGCATGCATCTAGAGTGAGTTATGTTTATAATAAAAAATAAACGTGTTTTTAGAAATCGAGCTCAACTTAAAGATACGTTGGCCTTGGTCAAGATAAAAACACAAAACTCGTTAATTTGTTCATTGTGTAAACATATTAATTTCAGTGATGCGCGTGTAATTTTATTAGTTACTTAACTCAGTTGCACAAATTTTAAATGGCTTTATGGCTGAAGTTACACACAAGCGGACATACATAGGGCCCATACATGCAAACATCTGTCCAGGTGCCACGCTGTCGCACTTCAGCTCGACCCCATCGTGCCTTCTCGTGTGTTGGTCCGTCTTCCTGGACCAGTCTGCCACTGCACTTACCTACTGTTGCCTTTGACTCTGTGCAAACTGTCTTAAAGGCAATATTGTTCAGACTCGTTAGATAGTCAGAGGTGCAGCGCTCGTATACGAGATAACCAAAATGCGCTATATCAAGTGTGCAGATGCATACATACATACATACATACATACGTACATACATACATACACATACATGCATACATACATACATACATACAATACATGCATATACATACGTACGTACAATCATATATGCATACATACACACATACATACATGCGTACATATATACATACAATACATGCATACATTCATATATGCATACATACATACATACATACATACATGCATACATGCATGCATACATACATACATACATACATACATACATACATACATACATACATACATACATACATACATACATACATACATACATACATACATGCATATACATACGTACGTACAAACATGCACACATACATACATACATACATACATACATACATACATACATACATACATACATACATACATACATACATACATACATAGCATACTTATATACATACATACATACATACACGAAACCTATAGATCGCGTTGTTCGTGTTGAATGCTGATGTTGAGGGAGGGTGCCGTCTGTTGTCCCGTCCGTAGATTGATGAATTGCCTGACGACGTTACTTAACCGATGAAGACGGTGCTTTCCATCCATGAAAAGGCATAGAAGAAGAGGGAGAGCGTTGTCGGTCGTGTCTATGAGTCTGCAGTCCATGGTCTGCACTTGACTGACCTCCATCCTTCACTGCCTTCGTAATCGAGAGCCAACCATCAGCCGAAACAGGTGACGATCGCTGATAGACATGCCGTGTCGGGTAAACGAAATCCAACGCTGTTGATATCACACCAACGAGCAGAATAGCAAGAACTCAGTTCCTTTTGATAGGCGCCAAGCGGGCAATTGATGAATTACACAGCCTTAGAACTTGCCTTTTACTTACAAGCTAATGGCGTGGCCTCAGATTTCAGGAACACGGTGTTGGATGAAACGGCAGTTGCCTGCTTTTTATCGCCTGCTTTAGAGGGAATCGTGCGAACGAAAGTTGTCAATGTGCTTGTTCATCGACTCGGTCTACTGGTTACACTGGTAGTGTAGAGTGCGCCGATGTGACACCAAAGCAGAAACGGGTAGACAGTTTTGAAAAATATTGCCATTTGTTCACGTGAACAGGACGCCGAAATAGTTTGACTCTAAAATAGAACTGATTTGTCGATGCCCTTTACTACCGATTCATTTGTTAGAATCACGGATTCTCTTAATTGCGTTTGAATCAATATAGACAGTTGTAACGACCGATTGGGTCTCTATTTTCAAAATTAGCAAACTATTGTTTCTGATCAAAATTCACTATCACGGCAACAAGATACTTTGAACTACGCCTCGATATAGGCTCTGTGTTGTGGCGCAGTAAGCCGGGTCGGAACCGAAGTTGCCTCGGAAACAATACCGCACCACACCCGCGCAGGACGATCGAATCGCCGATCAAGCAAGCACTCGTTTGAGTGCAAGGTGCCCCAGAGTTTAACAGCGCATTACATCGGCTCTTAAACTGTTTACTATTAAGCGCATCGTCAGTTTATTTCACACTCATCGCTTCATAATTTACGTACAGCCTATAAGAAGATATTTCTGTCAATTCCGAACTCTAAATTGCCAGTATACGACGCGCTAACGTGCAATAGACTACTTATACCAGAGCTCTGATGAGGTTACGAAAACTATGATGTCACTGGTCGGATTAGAAGACGGATATTGTGCAGAATATGACTGAGACTTGATTTCATCCGTCAGTCCATCCGTCAGTTTCTTCCACAACGTAGGCCATCATTGGCCATCAGCGTAAGTGAGATGTTTGTGTAACGGCAAGCTGGACAACAGCTATTGTTGCCATAGCAACTCATGAGTTGAGAATACACTTATCCGTATATACATTATAATATATATATATATATATATATATATATATATATATGCGTGCACGTGATCATACACACACGCCTGACCAATTATGATGTATAAGTATACCCATCCTAAACATATACATACACGTGGCTCGTATACCAATACGGCGTTACGTATATACATACTTATGTACACACACACATGCATACACATACACATAGGCATATACATATATGGTTATATACACCATACATATGAACATATGTATGTGGTAAGAAAGGGACATGCATGACGAGGGAGACAGCAGGTGCCCTTGTTGGATCCATTCATTCCCTCTCACATGATCTCCACTCTTGGATGTCATCAAATCGACTTAACCTTAACTCTTCTAAGACCCAACTGATCTGGTTTGGCACTAAACAGCAACTTTCTAAACTTGATATCCCACTTCTGTCGTCAATATACCCTGCTTTTTCATTTTCATCCAGTGTTCGGAATTTGGGTGTCACCCTTGATAGTACCCTCTCGTTTTCTGAACACCTCTCCCATCTGCATGACACGTTCCTGTTTCTGTCATCTTAGGCGTTTGAGGGCTGTAAGAAGATCAGTTTCTCCTTCAGTGTTCACTACTATGGTCCATGTCTTCATTTGCTGCCGCATTGACTATTGCAATTCATTGTTTGCTGGGCTCCCTAAAGCGCGCCTTTCATCTCTGCAGTCTGTTCTGAATGCGGCTGCCAGGCTCATTGCCCGTTTTCCTCGCTTCTCTCACATAACTACCTTTATGACTGATGTACTTCACTGGCTTCCTGTTGCTTCCCGCATCCAATACAAGGTTCTTCTCCTGGTCTCTAGGACTCAACTGGGAAAAGCTCCTAAATACCTCTGTGACCTAATGCGCAAACCTCTATCTGCTCTGTCTTCCCGCCCTCTTCGGTCTGCTGACCGCTTTGATCTGCTTGTCCCTCGCGCAAGGACTTCGATGGCTCAGCATCGTGCTTTTGCCATCCTTGGCCCTTCCCTTTGGAATAACCTGCCCCCCTCTCTCCGTAGCAAGATATTGCTTGGGATCTCGCCTTCTTCTCTCCGCTGCCTAAAGACCTTTCTTTTCCCTCGGGGCTGACACGCTGGGAGCGCCTCCGAATAGTCTATGCTGTGAGAGGCGCTTTATAAATAATTATATAAGATAAGATAAGATAAACATGCTCTTGCAAATGACTCCCTCACTATATGTATACGATCATCTGTGCGTCTTAATATATGTATGTATACTTGTATAGCCACACATCAGGATATATAAATGTGCATTTCCTTATATATATAATATATCCGTATATATATATATATATATATATATATATATACACGTTATAGCGCTGTAATCATTCACCGGAATTAAATAGCTCGAGTTGCTGACTTCAGGATGAAATCGAATACTCCCAGAAACACACACACATGCGCATGCACACGTACATCCATACACACACACACACCCAACCACCCACCCACACACACACACCACACACACACGCACACACACACACATCCACACATCCACACACACCTACACACACACACACACACACATCCACACACAAACACACACATCCACACACACACACACACACACACACATCCACACACACACGCACACACAGGGGCACGCACAAACGTATATGATACAATATATAAACGATTACACAACTCTTCATTACTTTATTCGAAGTATAACTGCATTGCAAATATGTGTGCGGATGTATGTATCTGTGGATGTATGTATGTATGTATGTATGTATGTATGTATGCGCCTCTGGAGACCTTTGTCTTGGTATTTCTCCTTCGCGTTGCCCTCTTGTACGTATGCATACATATGTGCGCACCCATTTGTACCTAATTGTTCAGTTTGTTCGTCGCCCTCCTCCTCTTCCTCCTCTTCTTCCTTTTCTTTGTGCCGTGCAGTTTCATCCTCAAAGTAACCTTCTTCTCTCCTCCGCATCGGATTAGTTCATCCTCTTTATTCTTCGTCTGCCTCTCTCCTCCTCCTTCTCCTCGTCCTCCTCGTCCTCGTCCTCCTCTTGTTTAGCTGCTGCTGGCCGAGATAGCAGGAGGCTGCGGCGGCCACTGATCGGCTGATGGAGCAGCGTTCTGTATGCCGCAACTTCAGTGCTCAGCTGCTGCGATTCTAATGAAGCGTGACACATCATCCTCAATGCACTGATAATAGACAGGGACATCTACGCTGCACAAACAGGCAGGCAGGCAGGCAGACAAACGGACGGACGGACAGATAGACAGACAGACAGACAGACGGACAGACGGACGGACGGACGGACAGACAGACAGACAGTGACATATAAGGGAATGGAGAGAGACAAATGAACATACACATGTACACAGACTGACCCAAGGAATTACAGACAGACACGCAGACACACAAAGACACAGACATACAGACACGCAGACACACAAAGACACAGACATACAGACACGCAGACGCACAAAGACACAGACATACAGACACACAGACACACAAAGACAGACACAAAAAGACACAGACATACAGACACGTAGACACACACAGACACACGCAGCATACAGACACACAGACAGGTAGACGTGTTTGTACAACTCATGACTGTTGTGGGGGGTTGTGCATTTGTCTGATGCCATCGTCGTTGTCGTCATCGTCGTCAAATGCATGTGCGTCTGTGCGCTAATGAATAATTTATCTCAAAGTCCTTTATGAGCTGACGTTGCATCTCGCTGCTGAGGCTGCAGAGGGCGAAGCGGAAGCAGCAGCAGTTGCAGCAGCCACAGCCTCCTCCTCATCCTCCTCATCCTACAGCATCTCTGCTCCATTCGGCTATGATAATGTCACGTCGAATGACCAACCGAAAGGGTGCTGCCATTTCATTTATATTCCGCACAAGACGTCTCTCTCTCTGTCCGTCCGTCCGTCTGTCTGTCTGTCTGGCTGGCTGTCTGTGTGTCTCTTGTGGTATCTGTTCGTGGCTTTATCTCTATCTCCTTGTGTGTTGGTGGTCGATATATACGTGTACTTGTCTCTCGTTGTCTGTTTTTGTTCGTCTGAGTATTCCCGCTGTCTCTGTAGTTCCCTGTGTCTGTGTCTGTCTTTGTGTTTCTCTATCGGTTTCTGCATTTCTCGTCGAGTCTGTATTTATCAACCGATCAATCAATCCACCGCTTTGTCAGTTCCTTCCGTCTCCCCCTCTTTGTCCCAGTCTCTCTGCCTCTCTGTCCCTGTCTATATGTCTTTCTGTCATTCTGCCTCTCTCGGAGGAATTCTTGCAGCGTTCAGGGCAGTTGCCAGTGACGACTGAGACGAAAGCAGTATGTTCGTCTATCGGACACACAAACAGAAGCATACACACAGACAGACACAGGCGGACAAAGAACGGAATGGAGAGAGACAAATGAACATACGCCGATCAGTGGTGTGTCGCCCTATCCTTCTACTGTCTGTTTATCTAACTGCCTCTTTGTCTTACTGCTCGTCGGTCCCTCTGTTCCTATGTCCATCTGTCTGTGTTTATGTTTGTCAAACCATCTGTCCTGCTGTCGTTTCTCTTGTCTCTCTGAATGTGTGTGTGTGTCTGTCTGTCTGGCTGTGTCCGCTTGTGTTCGTCTGTTTGATGGAGAGAGGCTCATAATCTGTCTCACTGCCCATCGATGGCGACGACTGTCCGCAGATCGACCTGCAGCGCCCTCTATCCGTGAATGAGTCGTCGACCGATTATATCATCAATCAACAACACCACCACCACCATCTGTATCAGCATCATCATCAGCACCACCACCACCGTCATAATCATCATCATCATCATCGTCGTCGTCGTCATCATCATCATCATCGTCATCATCATCATAACAACAACAACAACAATAGCAACAGAAGCAGCAGTAGCAGTCCACTAACTCGCCAGTTCGCATCATCGCTAATTTATCACCTATAGGCGTTTGTTTCCATTCTTCTAGCGCTTTGTCACGGTCCATCTATGCGTTTCTGTCTGCCTCTCCCTCTCTACTTACATGTAAACGTAAACAAGCCTATTTAGAAGTGCAATGCGTCGTTCATAAGGATGGCATTACACATGCATGGTTGGCATGTACTTCTGAAATCTAAGAACGAAAGTAAGCAGTCGCGGCATTTAGAGTCTAGTGCATGATGTGCCATCTACTTATACATGTATATATATGTATATATATACATGTATATATATACATGTATGTGTATATATATAAGCACACACGCACATATATATATGTATATATATATATATATTCTTTCGTTTTCTCGCTGCTTCAAGTGGATATTCAGACAGATTCATCGTTAGAAATCAGCGTCACACTATTACCACCGATTGCTATCTGTTTACTATGATTATGACGCTGTAGAAGAAGAGTCTGCATAGTATGAGGAGCAATTTCTACTGTCATTCAGATGAGGCAGAATGACTGAAGTAAAGATGCGCGTGGCGTTTGATATCGGAGGCATTTCAAATCGACTGCATGTGTTGGTGGAATAACCCTTGATCGAGCGAATGTTTTGTCAGTGGAAAAGTAGCCAATGAACGCAATGCAACTTTCAAAGAACACACACACACCTACAGACACACAGACCTACACATACATACACAAACACGCACTCACCTACACACACACACACACACACGCACACACACACACACACCTAAACACACCTACACACACCTGCACACACACGCATACAAACACACACACGCACACACACACACGCACACATGCAAAAAACTTGGGCTCTGTGGATATGTTGAGTCAATTAAGCAATGCCTGGTATTACTTCGATGGGCGGCCGTATACATGGAAAACTCATCATGCCATTCCTCCGAATACTCGGTAAAAAAGTACTAACGCAAGTTGAGCAGTTTGTTAATGTGTTCTGTTGTTGGACTGAGTAGTTTTTTAAAGACACGTTACAACTGTTACCTGTACATCATATTAGACGCACAGACATCGCTCGATTATACACACAACAGACAAAAACTAGAAATGCAACACACCTGTAGGAGTAGTGTAGATTTATCGTCAGAAGCGTGGTAGCAGAGTATAGATGGATATTTCACCTGATGCAATCCACCTGTAAGATCGTTTGATCCATAGGCGTAATTTGTGGGTGGTACGAGGGGTACCCGTACCCCCCACTTTTTGGACTGGGGGGTACTGTACCCCGCACTTTTTAAACAATGTCAATCAATATTTTTGTTATTCTACCTTCCCAGAGAATGCAGTCTCCGCCAAAGTGCGAAAGTACTTAGATACACATGTAAACCGAGAGCCAAAATTAATGAGAATGCTGACAGGGAATATGTTCAAAATGGCCACCATGCGAAAAGCGAAAGTGGAGAAGAAATTGGTACCCCCACTTTTTAGACCAAAGTATTGGTACCCCCCACTTTTTAGACTAAAGTTACGCCCCTGGTTTGATCTATTAGTTATTGTGTTTGTTCTCATTTATCGACTCCAGAAGTATGGAAGGCTGAGTTTGCATCAGATGGCAGGGAATCAGTTTCCATGACTGGCGCCACCTAACGCTGTTGTTCTTGCCGACGTCGTATCCACAGCGTCAATTGGCAGTCACTGTGAGTGCATGGACAACCACCTGTTTCTGCATGATGTCACCTTGCTTTTACTGCTGGTCTAATGCAAGTTGCACAGTGTCATTACACGATTCCACGCGTATAATTATGATGGATATTTAGCAGATATACATGTGTGCATTTTTCGTAACAGTTGCATAGGCGAAGAGAAATAGTAAGCCTTGCACAGTTTATATAATTCGATCCATGAGATGAATCGTATATGTTGGATATAATATATGCTCTACTTGCAGATGTTTTAGGTTAAATGCTCGTCAAGAATAAGATAAGTAATTGTATGCGACTGTAGTCTATACAGTACCGAATGTAGTGTTGCGCTTTTACAGAACAAATCCGTGCCATGCAGTGTATACATAAGGTGTAAGGTATACGTGCCACGTAAACAGTGTATACACTCTTAGAAATACTACGCTGGCGCATAACGTATAACAATACGTTACAATTTTTTGACGTATTGATCTGTTGTTATTGACGGATAACTACGTTTGTCATGCTAACTCTTAACGTATTAAATATACGTTAAGCTGTTCTAACGTAGTAAATTAGTAATCTCTTTGTGCTTGACAGAGAACGCAACTGTGTGCTTGTACACAAAATGTAGTTCAGGTACAACCAAGCAAACTACGCGTCTAGGAGTTTGCAAAATAATTTTAGTAAGCAAGTAATTCAACACTTTCTAAATTATGCAATGTTTCTCACATGCGAGAACAAAAGTGGACAGCCTTATTGAAGCAAGTTCGTAACTTTTAAACACTAGGCCCACTTAGCCTAGTGCGCATGAATACACCTTAAGCGCGCTCAATCTATCCAAGGGTGGGGTGAACTTTTCGCACTTTGGGCCATATTAAACGTCAAAAAATTCGGAGGGCCGGGTAACAAATTGTTAACTTTTAATAAGGACTAACATGAAAAAGTTTACTTATTTAAAATGAAATATGCTTTCGCGGGCTTAATACACGGAGTTATTATTAAAGACGAGAACGGAATAGTAAGTAAGAAAGTAGCGTCACGTTGGTAAAGCGAGGAAAAGTTCTTGCGGTCTGAATTTTGCGGTTTTGTTATTTTCCGAAGACTTGTGGGCCGGATAAAAATTGTTGGCGGACAAGTTCTGGCCCGCAGGCCGTAGTTTTCCCATCTCTGATCTATCCCTTTGCGTCCTCCGCCTACTTGCGTTTTGGACTTTGAACGACATTTAGACCGGGCCAGCTAAGCCGCAATACGCAGCAGCTCAGCGGTGAGATGTCACTGGAGGTCCATATTTAATATGGAAGTTTATTATCTTCCTGCGTACTACCCAGTTTTGAACAATTTATCCTAACTGCTGATTCTAAGCTTTTCATGGCCGTTCTTACGTGTCCTACACATGTGCTTCATGCGCTATTCATCATCATTATAATGATCAGTTCCTGACGCCAGCCATTTGGCGGCGATGGGTACGAATAAATTATCTCCAATGTCCTCGGTCATTTGTCAAGTCTATTGCTCCCCTTAGTGTTAGTCCAAGTGATGTTAAATCCTCCGTAAGGCCTATATTATCTATCCAGCGTAGTCTTGGTCTTCCTTTGTGTCTTTTTTCTTCGAACCTTGCAGCCACGTAGTGCACTGTGTGGAATTCTGTCAACTGGCATTGTCTCTACATGTCCAAACCATCGGAGTCTTAGTTGAACGACACTGTCTAGTAGAGTTGTTTTGATGCACTGTTATTATGTCATCGTTTCTTATTTTCTGCAGTCTTGAAATCCCTGCGATCTTCCACAGCCAGCTCATTTCTGCTGAGAGAATTATAGACGGTAATAGCGCATGCAGCACATGTGTGGGACACGTAAGCACGCTGGTTACGCTTTGTGACCCCGTGTTCATAATCTGGTTCTCCCAACTGTAGACAGTCTGGCTCGGAAATATTTTATAATAAAGATAATTTCACTGGAATATAGGCCATAGCACTTTAACCTGGACGGGTTTAACACGTGTAAACCAAAGTGCGGTTAGCAGTTGGATTATTAAAGGATGTACTTACTTACTTTATCAGGCACTCTAGCTTGTTACAGAACCAGGGTACCAGTCTTGTAGAGAAAGATGGAGATCTTGCGGCCATTGTTTTGCGATGCGTAAGGACCGCGTGAATGCTGTTTTTGTCGAAAAAAGTTGAAATGTACGTGTAATTCAGGTAAATATTCGAATTTCTATACTATGATACTAAGTAAAACTCTGTAACGCGCCGCGGTTTAAAATTTTTGTGCATATAAAGTTAGACACGAGGGTTATACATATTGAGGGGTCTACGCGAATTCCCGCAATCCCATTCTCTGAAAGTGGTGAAAATGCAAACTTGACCGAATTCCAGAACAAAAGTTTCCTACAAGCTTTCGAATCCTGACAACTACTATGGCGTAATAGGCCAATATCCTGATGATTAATAGGCCTTTATTGTAAAATGTCTCGAAAAGTTCTATTTGCCCAACTGATTCACAAATGTTAAATTAGAATTTCAATTTCGGGAATCGGAGAAAATTCTGTTTGCTTTTGGAGTCTTGAGGATTCGCTGCACCCCTATAAAAGGATCAATTTCTAATTAGAATAAATTAAGTAGTGCTAATAACTGAGAATATTGAGTACTTTTAGCTTATAAAATTAATTACACCGGATACATTTTTCTTTCAGGTATTCGACATCCTGTGTGCTAGCTAGTATGACTAATTGGGCCCCGTTTTCTGTAGATGTGCCTCTGCTTAAAATTTGTGTCTTTAAAATATTTGTTATCCACCGCAGGCTTCGACAGGTCTTACGGACATTTTTTGGATTACGGCTTGTTTTTTGGTGTTTCATCGGTTGATGCCTTGTGCATTAGACACCGGTGCCATAGAAGTTACTAATTACAATTATGATTACAATTACAGAGCTGCACATGTAGCTGAATAACTGGCTATTCAGTCTAAACTTTCAGGTGTGTTTTTAGGTATTTTTGAAAACATATGCTGAACTATACCCTGTGCTCGATCGAGTCGAACTGCTACGATAGACTTGGCTCGGCCGACGATCGACTTTGTCGACTAGTCGACCTCTCGTCAACTCGATCGACTTGGCAAATAAACGGTCGACTTTGTCAACTTGGACTGTATCTCTTGGCCAGGGGTGCGGGAGCCACGGCGCCAAAGGTGCCAATGCATACACATGTTTTGGCTCTGTAGCGCCAAGGCGGATGCATGCTTACACAACTTTTGGCTGGGCGCTTTGTATTTTATGTTTGCTGAAGTAGTTATTGACTTATTGTGCTACAGACGCGTTTCACTTCATGAATATATAGGCCTAGTAATAAACTTTTCCGCTGATTGTAAAATATGACAAAATATTCTTGTTGGTTATAACGCATTATAATATAATGTATAATTCTATCCATCTTAGGTCTGTACTTGGCTGAGGTTAGCTGACACAACTTTTAAACGCTTTCCGAGCCACTGCTCTTGGCCAAAGTTGAAGCATTCAGTCCTGTCCTAACATACACACTTTCGAACGTTTTGAGATTGTCATTACTGACTACAAAGCTGAAATTTTCTGAAACTAGCACATTTTAACACATCCTAATCTTTCCATTTTCACCATAAAACTGTGAAAAAAGTATTTGCAGCTTACAAAGCATTACAAAGCTTTACGTCATCACATCATGTGGGTCATTTTGTGAAGTAGCCGCAAAAAATAGCAAGAAAATATTTCAGAGTCAAGTCGAAGAAACAACGATTGACTCGACTTGTCAAAACATGATCGACTCGACTTGCAAGTCGATCTAGTCGAAGATTTTTCGACCGACTCAACTTGGCCGAGTTTTGATTGACTTGATCGACTGACTCGATCGATCACGGGGTATATGCTGAACTAGTCAGATGCTCATTTATCTTTTAAGTTTAATTATATTGAAAAATGGATTTGCTTGTATGTTTGAATTTTCTAGCATGGATGCTCTTGACGAGTACGCTCAGCTGATGGACTGCACGAGCATAGAGCATCAGAAAGTCCAGGAAAAGATTATTGCTTCAGTTCAGTCGATCACCCCTATTGCTGAATACAAAGACTTTATTTCCGAACATCGGTGAGTTGCAGAACACGACTTCTGGTTTTTCGTATGCATCGGCTTTTGACTAGGACTTCTCCAGTGGATTATTAATTTTGACTACAACTTCACTGAAGTAAATGTCAATCAATACCTTGTTCATTATGATATTGGGGGTGCTTGATAGTGTAGTGGCTAGTGTGCTGGACTGTCAATCAAGAGATCGGGGGTTCAGATCCCTCACCAGGTCAGAAATTTGGGTTCAAGATACCTGCTTCACCTGCACCTCTAGCCAACTCAGCTATGATGAGTACTCTGATTGTACACTGTCGATGGGAAGATGAGACGGCGAGGGAGAGGACTGGTCACCCACCCTAATATGCAGAGGCTGAGAAAATGAAGTTGCTAACACTTCATACCCATGGCTGCCTCAGGGCTAGCTTAGGGGACTGCTGTTCTTCTCATTATATTATTAATATTATTACTACTACTACTGTTATTACTATTATTAGACATTTATTAAGCACCATTTGCTAATGACAAAGCAGCATTGGACGGCACTGTTCAGTTGTGAGTCAGGCACTTGCACAAGGTCCCTACACAGTAACCATCTCTGGAGTGGCTCTAACCTTTACTGTCCATGTTACTAGGTGAGCACTCTAACCAATTGGCCACTGTGTCTCGCATGATAATGGAGTTATTCAAGTTGTCTTGTACATCATGCACAAAGGTATGTCTCCATTGCTCGTCAATGACGCTTTCCAATTTGTTACTGTAAATTTTAGCTTCTGACCACTGACAGCCTCTCACTGAGCACTGTGGCACTTTGTAGTAGACATCACGAGGCACAGGCTGATGTTTATGGGATTAAAAAACACCTCCCTCAAACAGCTTATCCACCGTAGACTGCCTCTCTGTCATACGGACTGGATATTTCCCTGATTATAGCTTGGTTTTGGTATGCCATCGGTTGATGCCTTGTACATTAGACACTGGCGCCATAGAAGTTACTAATTACAATTACATTTACCTTACTGGAGGGTGTCATGTTTGAACTAGATTGCATTTTGCATGGCCTGTATGTGTTGGATAAATGTTTGTCAACAAGGCATTCTGTACAAGTTATCATAAAAGTACTGTTGACAAAACTTGTAAGCCTGGAGAGGTCACTGGAATCCAATGGCCTGACCCCTTGTGATTGTATCATCTATGAAGGCTTTTTAATGTTGGGCCCTTTTGAGATTATTAGCCTTGAGAAATGTGTGCCTTCACAGATTAAGCACTGGAAGTTTATTCTGCAATTGTCGCATAAGGTTGATTTGATTTTTGCACCATACTTTGCCAGCTCATTTACTTGTTCTTGAATGTTGAGTACTTTGGCTTTGCTTTTCAGTTATTTTGCTTACCAGATGTACTTGACTGCCTCTTTGTCAATATTTGAAGTTTGTTGAATTTTTCATTTTGAAAGTCTACTTTCTGGGGACTTGTCCAATTCTGTAGTCCATCTTTTCAAAAACGTGTGCAATTTGTCAGGTTTGTTCATGCACGTTATTATTAATGCTTGACAAATGTAACACTCCTCATGTGTTGTTTTACCATGCTATAAAGTTCACTGTATAGTATTGTATGCATTGCTTGCCTGTCATTTTTATGTTAAAATGCAATATATTTTTTGTTTATTTCTGGAAAGTTGAGCAAATGTAAATGTAATCTGACTTTTATAAAGTGCCACTTCAAGAATAAACTCATCAGTTGTGCCCCCGACTTGAGCCATTGAAAGTAGTTTGAGTGGAAACTGCTTCCAACAGGAACTTAGCAATCCCCAGAATGTGATGTTCTATACTAATTTATAAAGAAGTACTTGGTATGGTAGCAATTCAAGACAATTGATATGACCACAACTGATCCCTTGGACAAGGAATAGCAACATAAGAAGAGCATTGACATGACCCTCCAATAATTTCTGTGATTATGGTAATGGAACATCTACTTGCGATCTTGCGATATTGGTTGTCATACTTGTTCACTGGTTATCAATTTTGTCTTTTTGTGGACTGCTAATCAAGCTGGAACCAAATGTAATGCCTTTAAGTTTTGGGGTCCTGTGCTGCGTTTCATGTAATGGGTGCCCTGTCTAATTTTACAGACTGATCCAGACCGAAAAGAGCAGGTGGCATGTTGCTAATTAATAATGACAAACACCAAGAGATGTAAAGAGCTGCACTGATACGATACAATACAACTGTATTTTTATATTGCCCTCCTTCTAAAGTTCAGAAGTGC
Source organism: Allolobophora icterica (assembly GCA_963556255.1). Taxonomy (NCBI): domain Eukaryota; kingdom Metazoa; phylum Annelida; class Clitellata; order Crassiclitellata; family Lumbricidae; genus Allolobophora; species Allolobophora icterica. The sequence goes on along the minus strand of OY744606.1, from coordinate 57,308,618 downwards.
ACACGAACATCGATGGTAGTGGGTTGTTACAGTGACTTGAGGTAGGTTCGAATGTGCAACCCTCTGGGTACAAGGCACAGAACATATCGCATCCCCCGTTGCACTGATGTAACATGATAAATGATGTATCATTAGCGGTGATGACTTTTGCAAGTCTTTTACGTGATAAAAAGTCATGATCCCCAGAATGTGAAGTTTCAACTCCACCCCTTATTACCACAAGTCTGAAACCTTAATCACTACAACCATGTACCTAAATAAAATTAAAACATTGATTTTATTTCACAGGAAGATGCTGTGGACAATGTACTCGACCTCGATGAAACCCGCCGTAGCAGCTGCTCTGCCTTCTGTCTACTGTGTCTCAGCAAACTGTACTCGGACCTCCATTGGACATGACACTGCACTCATGAATAAGGTGTTTTTTTTATTTTTACCAGATAATTGTATTAACTAAATATTAACTTTATACTTGTACATTATTATTTGTGGGGACATTTGTGTTTATATTTTAACATTTCTGGAGACATTCCTTATTATCGTCATTAAAGACTTCAATACTGTGGATGCTGACATAATTATTTAGGTCACAAGTACTAGTCCGTGTTATTTAGGTCACAAGTACTATTCAGTGTTATTTTTAAAATTCACTAATTTACCCGCTATAATGGTGACTATAAGTTAGTTCTTGTGAAAAGACTCATTATTATATAGATTATATAGAACTTTAGTTGACTGTGCCCTCCTTCCAAAGTTCAGAAGTGCAAACAAGAGGCCATATGGCAAACCATTGATGGACTGGAACATTTGTTCAAGGTCCCTACACAGTAACTGCCTCTGGCGAGGCTTGAACCCGTACTCTGCATAACAAGCTGAGCGTTCTGACCAATCGGCCACTATGCCACATTATGCTGTGTGGAGCCTGATAAAGTGATATGTTTGTTTTTGAAACTGTCAAACAATTAGAATTCAGAGTTCATTATTTTCATGTCATAAATTTAAATGCTTTTCACTGACATACTGTGTTTTTTCTTCGTCAAGTAAGTAAGCAAGTATATTCTTATGATGAGTTCTCTGCCCAAAGGTTTGTCCATTTTCTCTTACTTGTTAACAGTATTTATTGATGTGAGGTTTTGAAAATTCTGATGTATTACTTGGTACTATTTCTGTATACTTATTAATGAGCTTCTGGTCATGAAGTGCTTTGTAAGTTTTGGGAGCCCAGCTGTTTTAGCTGGATTTGGAGTGCCTCTGAGTAGGCTTCTTGAAGAGACGCTATATAAATGATCAAAATGAATGAATTTCTATGTGTATTTTATATGTTTGTGTGATACTTAAAACAATCTTGCTGTCTGATTGTACGTAATGTGTGACTTCTTAATTCATCACCGTGCAATGAAATTGTTTTGCTTTTCATTTTGACAGATCGGTTCACCGCTCGATACAGAGGCTCTCAATTCCTCCACCAGTACTGCCAATCACCCACCAACCGTCATCTGCCACAGGCTGCTCTACTTATTATCTCACAGGCTTTCCAATCCAAATTGAAGTCTTAGCAACTGTTCCTCGTCTCTTTGGTCTCAGGCAACAGGAATAGGACCTCCACTGGACATGGATCTATTGATCCAACGCATACTTCGTGAATGAGCTGGTGCTCTGCACTTAGATTCAGAGTAGCACTTTAGAAATTTGGACTTTAGGGTTATGATCAAAAACTATCTAAAGACTGAGAGATGGTGACTCAGTAGTCGTTGAGGCCACTGACCGCCTCTTCAAACTATTTTAGATTTTTAATGTAACATTTCTGGAGTACAAAACTTTATACAATTTAAAGACAGCAAGAAAGTATGCAAACAGTTCTTGAACTTGGCATTTTCTCACCAGATATGTTCGCTGCAATAGTAGTATTAAAGCTCATGACTTTTAGTAGTGACACTTGGTGCGTTGTGGCATTTGTTTTTTCTGTTATGTGTTTGTGTTTTAAATGCAAAAAAATAACCGTGTGTTGGCAAATTTTAAATTGTTCTGTGACATGTGTATGCATTTACTTTGTATGTACTATGTATACAGGATTTTAGTTCTATGCATATGTATTGTTGAGTTGGTGGATTTTAAAGTTTTCAGCCTCTCATAGAGATTGATAGGCCTAGTTACGTAATACATATATTTGTATTTATAAGTGTATAATAATATTCAAATGCATTTGTACTATATAATTATGTAGAGTTTATATATGCCTTTTCCTTAAGGGTGGGGGTAAATTTTCTAGGGGCAAAAAATTTTGGGGGGCAAAACAAATTTGGGGGGGAAAATATATGGGGGCTAAACATTTTCTCCCCTCCCCATTTCGGATGCCATGTAGCATTATATAGCGTATATATTACTTCACTAATAACGTATTTAGTACGTTACTGAAGCTACGTTAACCTAACGTAGAATTACTCGGCACATAGACAACGTATTCTACGTTAGCGATGACGTATTTCTACATTAGATTATTAACGTAGTGAACTACGTTAGAAAAATCACTACGTTAATGTAACGTAGACTTGCTCATTGAAATAGCAGCGTGGAGCTACGCTACTTTCTACGCTAGATCTGAAGTAGTAGTTTTTGGAGTGTACCTAGTTGCATGTGTAAGATATAGTGTTACGCGCTGGTTATAGTGTTAGGCCCTACGTGTAAATTGCAGTGGTATACGCGTAAGTTATAGAGTTAAGTGTGTGTATACGTTGTGGTGTAACGTGTATACGTTATAGAGTTAAGTGTAGGTTGTATACTGTTAAGTGTAAGTTGTAGTATTAAGTGTAGGTTGCCGCGTTACATGTATAGTGTTACGTTTAGATTATAGTGTTACGTTTAGATTATAGTGTTATGTATAAGTTATAGTGTTACGAGCAAGTTATGTGTAAGTTATAGTGTTACGTGTAGGTTATGGTGTTACGTGTTAAGTTATGTCTAGCTTATAGTGTTACGTGTAAGTTAGTGTGTCAAGTTTTAGTGATTGTATTAAGTGCTATAGGCGTAAGTTATAGAGTGAATTTCGACAAACGAGTGAAGACAGACGCGTTGCAGAAAGATAAATCGTATGCGTGCAAATGAACGACTATGAAAAGACTGAATGATAAACACTGCATCGGATCTTTTGTGCGGTCAAATAAACTGGCGAATGGTTACCACTAGCGCGTGCATATATATATATCTATCTATAGATGATTTCTCTCTGCATACATGTGCAGAAGAGCCCTGCCAGGTCTTAATGTATTTACGAATGGTGTACAAAAGAACTGTTGAATCGCCGACACGGACTAGTCATTGAGTGAATTTCACTTGTGCCTGATCTGTGTATTTACTTATTTACTGGTGACTATAGATATATAGACCCCTAATCCTCTATGCGTGGGTGCGCGATAGTGTAGTGGCTAGATGGACTGTCAATCGAGAGATCGGGGGTTCAGTTTCCCGCCTGGGCAGAAATAGAACTGAACACATGCACTAACTTAACTTACATGAACGTCATAGCCTACACGTCAATCGAGAAGTCGCGGTTCAAATCCCTCCAAGGGCAGAAATTGGTTCGAGATTTCTGCTCCACTTGCGCCCCCTAGCCAACTCAGCTACAATGAGTACGCTGACCGAAAAATGTCAGTGGGAGGATGAGACGCCGAGGGAGAGGACTGGTCACCCGCCCTCATATGCAGTGGCGACTAACCCCCCCAATTGTAAATGGAGAATCAACCCCCCCCTAATAGTAAATGGAGAATCAACCCCCCAAATTTACCCCCTGAAATACACATTTTGGTGTTTCTGAGATTCTGCAGTGGGAGAGACGCCAATCATCTTTGATATGACGGCGTCGTAAAACAAACGAATTAATCAGTCATTCTGAGACAGATTAATGAATTAACGGATGACTTAGCTGAATGTTTCCTGCTGGACTAGGTGCTGAGTTTACGTCTAGACTGAGAGTGCCCAAAGAGAGTAAGAGCAATTATCGCGCGTAGCGCGAAAAAAATTTTGTGGACCTTTCGGATTTTATATATTGTTTGGTCTGTTGGATTTGGCTTATTATCACACGGGACAAAAGAGCTATCATGAAAGAATGCAACCCCCACTTTCAGTCAAAATATGTCAAACCCCCCACTTTTGAAGTTCGATGGAGATCGTTCTCCACACTCCACCATTGGTAGACGCCACTGCCTATATGCCGAGGCTAAGAAAATGAAGTCGCTAACACTTCATACCCATGAATATATATGTGTAGATATGCCCCTTATTTAAACATGTATACAGTCACATTATAAGGAACTGTTCTTTGCTTCTATATATATATATATATACGTCCATAATGATTAAGCCACATGTATGTATATTCAAGTATACGTAACACATACATAAAAGTAGCGAATAACCTGTATACCTCCTATATAGATAAGTCTATATATAATATATATATATATGTATATATATATATACACCACACGAATAAACACCTACAGGGACTATATGTCTATATTGATAATTATCTATGCGGATATGCTAGAAGTAGTTTATGTATACGAAAAACATCGAGAGTGTACGATTGTCGACTCACATTATACCACTAAGACTATAATTATGCATGAAAGCCTATAGAGCCTAAATATACGTTGTTATATATATATATATATATATATATATATATATATATATATATATATATATATATATATATATATATATATAGGGTGACTATAATATATGCGAAGATATGCTTATATAAACATTTATTCAGTCACATTCACTGAAATAATATTATATGCACTTACAATTGGTGTTTGCTTATGTACGTATTCGACTGTTATAAGTGGAAACGTCCTGCTTTGTGACATACGTCTACTAATTTAAAGTTGAAGTGATAATAAATATCTTTGAGCTGTAGCCTATATACTTTAATTAAGTTGTTGTCGTCAGTAATATCAATATCCTTCTCGTCATTATTTTTTTATTAACTGGGATTTTCATTCACGCAATTAAAAATTCAAATAGACTTCAGTTTCAAAGCTCAACAGTCTTGAAAACGTCTCAAAATCTTCGAAGTGCAGGATGTTTCTAATTGGCCGTAACAACTCAAATTAATCGTCAACATTCTCTTGAAGTACAAAAGCGCTGTATATTTATGATACCAGACACAGTGCAAATTATCTTAGCTCCAGTTTCATCACTTTGCAAAGTAGACTGGCTTTCATTGACGCCTCACTACCTAGACATTATAGTCTTTTCATCATTTCGCCCACTTCTACTGACGTTTAGAAATTCAATTGGATTTCGGCATCAGAGCTGAAACTCGATGCGAATGACCTTGAAAACCACAAAAGCAAAGGCAAAGCGAAATCGATGGAGACAATGGCCTCAGTATATATAGAGTTATTGTCGAAACCAGGGCTGTAGTCGAGGGTATACGCGGGTATACAGCGTGTACTCACTTCTATAGAAACCGTATACTCGTGTCACAAAATATTTGTATACTCACCTCTAATTTGTTTCGGAAAACTAACCGATAGCGTGTACTCATCTCCAATTTTACCACTACAGCCCTGGTCGAAACCCGTCAAAAATGGCTGCTTATATGTATACGCCTACATGCTGAGTCTGACTAATTGACTAATCTACGTCAATATCGTAACTTCTATAGCGCTATCGTAATAATGTAGGTTAATCGATGACGTATATATCAATACCTATTCATAAGGAGACAGAGTTGGAGATGCAGTCACGTGGTTAACAGAGAATGCTGCTTCGAGAACACTGTGCTGCGGTTACAGAACCGAATCCATGAGTTTCAATTTAGCTATGACTGCAAACAGCGTTTAACTCCGGAAAATTGTCTCATATAATCCGATTGTCTCCGGGTCAGACAAATAAGCAGAAACAGAGGGCAAACTCTAATCCATGGCCCTGATACCGATCGAAGGCCGGTATACTTGGTGAGAATGTGAGGCAGGCAGGCAGGAGGAAAGCGTTGGGAGAGAAAACGCCAGGGAAGGGTATCTGATTGGGCGAAGGAGTCGATGAGCAGCAGTACCTGATTCTCGCAAAGGAATCAAACCATCACGTGCTACGAACAAAACTTATCTCTCACGATGTTAGGATTGTTTTAATGAGACAATAGCTCCACTTCACACACACACACACACACACACACACACACACACACACACACACACACACACACACACACACACACACACACACACACACACACACACACACACAATTATATCGACGCACTGTTCGGCTATGTTGGGATTGTACGGTTCCTATAGAAACACGTGTTTATGTATAAGTGAAAGAGAACATTTATATAGCGCCTAGACTCCGACTATAGCAAGAGCAGATGTCACATAAAATAGCATGGATTCGTGTGGCTAAAAAAACTATTCAGGTAGTTTATTCGTCTAGACAACTTAATATAGGTCCTTCATTGCATCAGAGTGTGTCAGGCGACATGTGGAACAGGACGATCGCCCGCATCGCAGAAAAACGAACCGTATAAATTATAAATTATGAGTACAGAGACACAGGAATGCAGGAATTTATTGATGGCAGGGCAGTTATTTAGCGCAAGCATCTTGTAATGTGATCGTTTTCACAACGCCGGCAAAACGTTTACGATTACCACACTATTTTATTGACAGCCGCAATGTATTTCTAATCTTTTCACAATCGACTTATATAGCGCAGTTATCGTGGTACACAAAACCTCGATAGATGGCCTCCTAAGAATTGAACTGGCAGTCAATAGACTGCATGTAACATGTGTTTTAATACCTGCAGGGCCGGTTTAACCACTAGGCGAACTAGGCGGCCGCCTAGGGCGGCACAATTCTGGGGGCGGCAGAAAAGCTAGCCTGCATAAAGAAATATTTTTTAAACATTGCCACCGTTTGCCACCATTTTCTTTATCAATAAATGAATTACACGAAAATAAGAAACGTCAACATTTCTGTGGCTAGTGGTGACAGAATTAAGCTTCTCGAAGCTCCAGTTGATAAAAAAAACATAATTTGCGAACCTCCATGCTGCAAGAAAGACTAAGTCTTGTTAGACTAGTTATCAATTGAACATGATATTGATGGAGACTGATCGATGAAACTCGTTTCTACATTTGCTAAAGATAAAGAAATTGAAGTGACCTTATATGTTTGTATAGAGTATAGACTCATGGGCGTCCGCAGGGGCCGCGCTCCCTGGATTTTGCGCATATTTGCAGAGAAAGTTTGATTTTTTGGTTTTTATGATTATTACAACACGATTTTCAACGTGAGTAGTGTACCGACCGTTAAAATACGATATACGCTCTACAAGTTGGACCTATGTCTTTGTTTAGGCATATCTTTGAAAATTTAACGTATAGGCCTAGAGTTCTCTCTGGGTAATATGGAGATTCATATTGTAAACCCCGAGACTGTATTTATGCCTTCAGCCGTGTCGGACTGTCGGCTAATTGGTATCGTATTCCCTTTACCACCGGCTCGTGTTGTTTTTAGCCGACCGCTGCGAGATAACAGGTTCGGACGGGGAACAGCGTAGTCAGAACGTTATATATATATATATATATATGCATATATAGCCTATACACACAAATATATAATTATAATTTATATATATATATATATGTAAATATAAATTGACACTGGCTGGAGCGACAGTTTCTGACTAAGTAATCAGCTTCTTCCCTTAGATGCCAGCTAATACACTTTCTGTCAGACTTTTTAAATATACCCCCTTCGGAAACAGTCCTAAGCCTGGATGAAGGAGGAATGCGAATCTATTGATCACTGTTGTCACACGGTTCGTTAAACTGAAACTTCTACTACTACGCTTTGTAGCCCAGTGCTTGCCCAGTGACTGTTAGCTAAACCTGCAGTATAGTATAGTCTATAGAAAGTATGCAGTAGGCCCTACTGATAAAATTATAATGTAGAATAATATGGGTCGATTGGCTGCATTAACACGAACTTAGTAAAAGTTTAATTTGAACAACATATATATATGCACCATAGAAGGCGGGTCAAAACATGGATTCGTTCAACGACAAGTGACGACCGTTTATCAGGTCTCTGTATTATGAGTGTACATCGAAAAAAAGTTTCGGACAACAAAGACGGATTCATAGATAGAGTAATAAATCAATTTGGACAAGAACCCAGACGATTGCAATTGTTATTTGAAGAATAAGGTCAGATTTCAGTCGTATAAAATTTAATTGTCATAATAGTTTTCGACAGTGAATGTCTATGAATTTTTTCGCATGTTGGAATCCGCGCCAGAGGATCGAGAGGGAGCCAGCGCCGAGGGAGCGAGCGTCGAAGATGCAGTGATCGGTTGCTTTCGACACCCTATTTAGTCCCTGTGACAACTATTTAAAAGTTTGCCCCCCCCCAGAAAAATTCCTGCGGATGCCCATGTATAGACTTAATCGTACGTATACGTAGGACTAGGACTTAGTACACGTAGCCGTAAGAGTTCCAAAGTGTTCAAACGACAATAATGCACTGTCTCATTATTTAATATTTACGTTTTAAATTCCCATTTAACGTGCTGCAATTAGACCATACAGCATAGTGTCAAACTATCAAGTGTCATATTATCAAGTGTCATATTTTTTTAAATTTAGAAGTAATAGGCCTAACGATTCGCAGGTGATTATAATGAACCACGAATCGATTGTACTAAATTAAAGATGCAACATTCAGTTGCATTCCTGTGTGAAGGTTATATTAACTTAGTTAATTTAATATTAATTAGTTATCCCACTTAGTACGTGGGGGCGCAGTGCGACAGGTTCGCCTAGGGCGCCAAATACTCTGGCGCCGGCCCTGAATACCTGTCATAATAATAATTAAAGAGTTAATACAATCTGCTCTCCTCCGATCTGATCTAATCTACGATAATCAAATCCTCTCAACTCTCATCCGATCTAATCAAATCTAATGACTTCTGTAGCGCAATTGTAATCAAGCGATGCTATAGCTTCAAGTGAAACCGGAGTCAAAAGTCTGGTCGAAGTCCAAGAAGTCAAGAAAATCAGAAGTCTGGCTACGGCAAGTAGGCAAGTTGAAGCAGATGAGTCATAAGTTTAGACCATAATAAGTCATAATAAGTCATGGAGTCATAAAAAGTCATGGAGTCATAAAAAGTCATGGAGTCATAATAAGTCATGGAGTCATAAAAAGTCATGGAGTCATAAAAAGTCATGGAGTCATAATAAGTCATGGAGTCATAAAAAGTCAAGGAGCCTCAATCTTTAAATCAGGAAGCTCTTTGTTCGTTTTCGATTCAATCGAGTCGTCTAACAGTTGCGCTCCGCTGCCCGCAAGAACATGCAGGTGCCGAACCTCCGTACTTCAACGCAACCCATCGCTCCTCCTCGACCGTTGGACCGTCCTCGTGGAACAGTCTTCTATTGCGTCGACGTACTTTTGCAGTTGAGTCTGTTGAGCATGCATTTTTTTTCCATCTTTAAAGGCAATTGTTTGGATCTGTTAGGTATTCATGTGTGGAGCTCGTTTGTGAGAGACTGAACGGCGCTATATTAATTATTCTGATACACATAAGCCTATAAATTCAAACACGCAAGAGCGTTCTGGAGACATCAGTGTTTATATCTTCCGAACATTATTTTGAGCCAAGAAAAACAACAGAGCGATTCTAATCGCTTCGTTTTCTCTTATATTCTTTGTTTTCTGTACCACGCATTCAAGGCCTCTTGACTTACTAAGTTTTCTATCAACCTGCAACGGAGCCGTTTGACCAATGACGCAGAAGAAGAAAAAGGAGGAGGAGGAGGACGAGGAGGACGAGGAGGAGGAGGAGGAGGAGGAGGAGGAGGAGGAAGAGGACTCACGGTGACATAAAGATACGCAAAACTTGAATAGCCTTATGAAACCTGAAGATTGTTATGTAGCCCGTAGGTGTCTAAATACCCAACTCTCGGAGGAGATGATTTCTATGTGCGTGCTGGCTTGCATTAGCCTGCTAATTAGCTTCAGGCTTTATAAATATGCTGGCACGAATTTGGTTATAAGTATGAACTGTATGATATATATAATTTGATTATAAGTATAATATATATACATATATTTATATATATAATATTTTATCTTTGAGCCATTCGTTAGCAACGAGAAACCATGTTGACAATATTTTCCTCCTGAGGGATTATACTTACCTCTGGTAAAAATATAATATACAATGTATAATGTATAGTATATTTGATTTCATTTTCATTTAGTGTTCCCCAAAATTAAACATTACATAATGCAGTGTGCAAATAATTATGTTTCCGGGATACAAAGGCCAGACCCAGAAGGGACCAAGTCCTGTTTATTAGGGTCGTATTTGATAATAAAACTGGTTTGAAATGACGTGTGATTGACATAATAGTCTTGCAATACGTTAGTACAACATAATTGAGTGTTGAGTCAAGCATGACTGGAACAGTAGACGATAGAGGGGAAGTTAAGAGGGGGAAGTAGAGAGTAACAGTTCAGGGAAAATAAATTAACTCCTTAATGCTTTGCTGAGCTTAAAATTCGAGACTGACTTATAGAAAAGCGTACGATGACAGTGGGACGATCAAGGGGGACTACCCTTCCGTAAGCAGGGTGCACGAATGCCAAATGGTCGGCGCATGAACGGCCATGCACTTGGTACGCAAGCAATTTTCGGCGGCACAAGTCACAGCGATTGCCCGTTGGACACGCCCTGTCTACGGATTTATTTATGGTGCGAAGGCCGGGCAAAGTTCACGCGAGTGATTGTCTAAATGCAGGAAACTGTAATAGGATATTTAGGAATCTTGTGTTTCACCCGTGCACCCGTATTAATAACATCAGTCAGCGGTTATGCCTACGAGTGAGGTCGAGTGGTATAGAGTGCCACGACCATTCAGCATAACGCCCGGGATTCGACTCCTAAACACATTCGTCCACGTTCGATAATAAATGAGATCATACGTGCAAATCAAATAAGAGACGTCCATGCGTAAGATACGACAGACTTAATTTTCTCGGCCTCGTTTTATGTCCAGCGACATTGATTGGCATTTCGTGGTGGGAGAACAATCGATTCCTGGACGAGGAGACGTATTCGTGTCCTGTGTCTGTTTGTTTAACTGTGTTTCTTTTCAAGCGATCGGTCGATCGGGTCTTTGAAGAGCTTTAACCCATCTAGATTCCCTGTGAGATAGGTAAGAACGGGACGAAGTGGATGATGGGAAATCCACGACGGCTGATCGAATGAAGTCGTCATAGTTGGTCGTCCGAACGTCCGTCGATCGTGACAGCAGAATATGACTTAAGATGGACTGACCCGAGATACAGCAGAGCCTCGGATTGACCTTAATCTTCACGTTTTCCTCTCGACCGTCTGCGTTTCATGCAAGAGCATCGGACAGACGAAGGAAAGCAGACGCACAGTGAAGAGAAGAGAGACAGGCAGACGGATTCTTCTTCTTTATGTTCTCTGCTCACCGGCAGGTTCGCAGACGGATAAGAAGAGGTATTGAAGCAGAGATAGGCTGGTAGACAATGGGACATAGTCAGCTTCATTCGACGGATTTTATTGACTCAACTGCTAACATAGATGGTCGCCTGCTCACGATGCACGGCGCCACCGATGGACGAAGCCCAGCGGCCTGTATCAGACCACTTCCCCATCATCTTCCACCACCACCACCACCACCACCACCACCACCACCACCACCACCACCACCACCACCACTACTGTATCATCACCACCACCACCACTACCACCTCATCATCATCATCATCATCATCATCACGCACGACCATTGCTACTGCTGCTGCCGCATCTGGCGAAAGATGGCAGAGCCAGAAGCATTGAACGCATCATTACATGAGATACTACCGCCAATTACTGTCCAGGGACTGACAGAACGCGTGACAACAGCTCACTTCTGTCTTTCTGTCTAGCTCTGCCTTTACACGTCTGTCTGTCTGCTTTTCTTTGTGCCTGTCTCTGCGTGTCTGTCTAAGTATACTGTGTTGCTGTGGTGTTTCATCTCATATTTCTTCGCACCATGTCTATCTATTTCGCTCTGTCTGTATGTGTGTGTGTGTGTGTATGTGTGTGTGTGTGTGTGTGTGTGTGTGTGTGTGTGTGTGTGTGTATTACTGTCTGTATGCCTGTTCTTCAGTTTCTTTGTTTCCTTGCGCCTTGGATGCTGTGAAGAGCAGATGCGTAGGGTTGAGAAGGCGGGGGGGGATTGGAGGCTGAGGTTGCCCAGCCAAACCGATGCACATACGACGGTGGGCGCAGAGTAGGCGAAACGGAAGAGGAAAGAGAAGGAGGAAGAAGAAGGGAGGATAGGTTGTGGAAGAGACGGAGGAGGAGGAGGACGAGGAGGAGGAGCGAGAGTGGTAGGAGAGAACAGACGGAGAGTCGGAGGAGTGAAATCGGTACGAGGAAGAATCGGAGCAAGAACGGGAAGCATTAACAGGAGTAACGAGGAATGAGAGAAGGCAGGAGGAGGAGGAGGAGGAGGAGGAGGAGGAGGAGGAGGAGGAGGATGGAAGACAAGTAGGAAAGGAGAGTGGCTGCTGCTGCCCTCGTTATTCGATTGCATCCGTGGATTCGACGATTCAAAGGTCATGACCTTCGTCAGAACCGGAAGTCCGTCGTCGGACAAACGGTCGATCAATTCTCTAAACGCAAAGAGGATCGAATTCAATTAACTTAAGGGAATCGATTGTCCTTAAAGAACATAAAAGATCGAACGCCTGGTGGTGGTATACGTAATGATGAAGCTAATGTTCCTCTTGGGCATAAAAGATCTAATGTTCCTCTGGCGTTGGGAGGAACGCATACGTTCCGGCTGAATCTGATTGTTCCGGTTTCTGATAAGAATAATGCATCACGCAGCTAACTATGGATCATCATCATTATCATCATCGTCGTCGTTGTCATCTTCTTAATCATCTTCTTGTTCGTCTCCTCCTGCTTCTTCATCATCTCATCCTCCGACTTCTTCATCATCTCCTGTTGCTCCTTCTTCATCTAATTCTACTTCTTCATCATCTCCTCCTGCTTCTTCATAATCTCCTGCTGCTTTTTCATCTCCTCCTGCTGCTTCTTCATCACCTCCTCCTGTTTCTTTATCATCTCCTCCTCCTGCTTCTTCTTCATCTCCTCCTCCTCCTGCTTTTTCATCTCCTCCTCCTGCTTCTTTATCATCTCCACCTGCTTCTTCATCATCTCTCCTGTTTCTTCATCATATCCTCCTCCTGCTTCTTCATAATCTCCTCCTCCTTCTATGTTTCGTTCTTCTGTTCAGCGGATTCGATGACTGATATTTAGGCAAACCTGGACATCCAATTTCAACCTAAGAGCATTACGTTGTACCTTTAGTCCCCTTAAAAGAACTGTGTTTCTTTTACTATAGATTTAATTAAAAAGAGACAGAGAGGGAGACAGAGAGCGAGAGAGAGAGAGACAGAGAGATAGCAAGAGAAACAAGCAGACACGCAAGCAGATACACAAAGTTCGAAAAATGGAAAATAATGGCAACTGAGATTTCTTACATGTGTTTTAATTTTGAATGGCTTTGATGAATTCGTTGTGCGCATTTTTCTATTGAATCAAACGTTAGGCCTATGCAATAGTGACTCAACATCGTACGAGATACCTTTGTTAATATGGATAATTTATCATATATGGTTATTTATCAAACACCGCTCACAGTATTATAGACTATTCAGAGGCGTTTCCAGCGTGACAGCCCGAGGGAAAAGGAAGGTCTTCAGGCAGCGGAGAGATTTCTTATGGTAATGTTTAGGTAACCATATAGGTATATGAATTGGTCTATATAGAGTAGGTGTAATATGGTGCATGGAATTTTTACTGTACGTAAATTAGTAATGCCTCGAGTTCAACAGATGCATCTGTGACGGTCGTTTACGATTTTTAATGTCTTCTGTTGTTCTGCCTAAATGTGCACTTCTGAACTTTGTATGCATGAAGACATTATCAAAATACAGTTGTACTGTGTTGTAAGAGAGGATGGAAGACGTTTTGTAAAGGGAGACTACAATATCTCCTTCCCACTGAAGATACGTTTTCTCCTTACATGTCTGGCGATAGGTCTTTCCCGTGGGATGTCACACCTAATTGTTATGATTATACATAACCGAGTATTATAACCTTTCTGCCTTTCCCTGTATACTTGTCTATTACACTAGACTGTGGAATGGCGTGTTGTGACACTAGATTGGTCGATGTGATAGTGTTTCGATATAAAAAAATGTGAATGCTACATTTTTATAGTTTTATCGGCGAGTTCACCAAGGAAATTCCCACAAAAATTGCGAACGACACCAGCCGTATGCAGGTAGAGCAAAATAATGCAATTCCTGCTTCGCTCTAACAATAACATTTCCTGTACGTATCGGTGAATGCATGCAGCAGATTTTCCGTTTGACATGCATAGCCTGACTATCGCCATAGAGGTCTTGAGAAACAACGTCATTGCCACTGTTATTCGCTCTGCCACCTGGTGACGTATACGGTTGAACGTACCTTTCACGTCCAAGGTTAGGTGATCGCGACTGCACTATATAGCCAGGCGTCTCTATTGCACCGGTTCATGCTGTCCAATAGAGTCTATATATATTCATCCGTCCAACGTCGTTGGGTAAGTAAAGAAGTCCCGTATTACCCCATGTGGAAACATGGAATATGTATTTATTCTACGTTTCCGCCTTGGATTTGATCAGCTTTGGGCGGTTCTTTCTTTGAAAACGGATTGGCCTGCATGAGGAGGTATGGGCTTCCCGATGCACGGTTGAGTCTCAGTTGATCAACCTATGTACACTGTCTGCAGCCGGGTAATTTTGGTCTCTGAGGCGGAGGAGAAGCGACAGAGTTTTTTTGTATGACCCCGCCCGTTGATCACTGGCGGCTCTTCGGCGGACGACGAAATACCCGTTCTCAAACGCGGACCCGACGGCTATATATAGGGGGATATCCGATCAGTGCGTATTCTACCGAATTAAAGGGACCGCGGGGCGGAAGTGCTATAATTTCGTGGGGAAAATACGTCTCGTATCAAGTAGACTTAATGCTGTTCGTTTAGTTTATTGCACATTGCAAAGGCTGAGCAAAAATTAAACATTAGATTCTACGGCCAACTTATCGACAATCAGAAGAGCACTACGTATACCAGTCATGAATTTGGACAGATCACTTACACACCATCAACACTGAAGAAGGGTGCTATCTAAGACAACGGTTGACAGATCCTGCTGAGCAAATTCACTGGTTCGATTTAGAGTGCCAGTGTCCAGAGAGTAAGAACGTCACTCATTGCTCTTTGCAATGAGTGATGAGTGATTCAGCAGCAAAGCATTGTCACCGGCCAAAGGACGGCTAGTTGATGTCACCCCAACTTGCCTTGACGATTCTCATCTACGCTGAACCGATTTCGAAGGGGTCAGAGTTTCGTGCATACAACCTTGTCCATCTGTGACGCAGTGCACACTCGTAATCGTAATCGCCAAATGTCTAAAAAGCTACTCTAAGGCTAAGCGCAGAGCACTAGCTTATTCACGAGCGCTGTCGATATCTGTCCACAAACATTACGTTGGCTCTTCGTCTCGCTGTTGATAACGCTTGCAACTGACTGGCCACGAACCGCTTACGCCAGAACGAGAGCTACTGCCCGTTGTCGCTCCACACCATCGACGCAACTTGTTCCAGGAACTCTTATCGTGATGTCAACAGTTGACTCTATAGATGGGACTCCGTCGGTTGGGCTTTAGGGCTATTATACATGTGCTTGGCGGTGTGTGAGTGGTAACTCTCCTAGTGACCTGAACATTGTTTGCTTACTGACGAAGGTTTTATTCTAATAACTTTAACAACATGTAGGCTAGTGCAGATGAAGCTTTTGTAAGGTATTTTAAGTGTTCGGATAACTAACTAAGGTATCGGAGGCGTTCAGTTTTTGCTCCCAGAGCAAGTTTTAAGGAAACTTTTATCACTCCACATGGCGAGCGCCGGAGCGCGAGTCTATATTGGGTGTCTGTCACTGTCTGGTGACCATCGGATGGGCCCCATCCATTTTATCTGCCGACTTAAGACATACCACTTTGTCACTTTTTTTCAATAATAAAAATCATAAATAATTATGAATTGCAATTCATTTCCTGCACAAACAGCCCTTCATCGCTGCACTTTTCAAATTATCGCTACACAGTTTGTGTGTCGCTGCACGTTAAAACAAGCCCTGTCTGCTCCTGCGACCTTGACCCAGCAAACGACTCATTGTGTAATTCCCAGCATATATTCCGGTACCAAATCATATTGCTTGATGACACAAAAAGTATGGAAACTTGTTCAAGGTCGTTAGGCCTACACAGAGTGTCGTTAGAAGGCTGGAGCTCGCAATCTTTCGATACGGACAAAGCGCGCTACCTATAGTATACGTGTTCCAGAGGACGGGGTTACTGGGAATCTTTTTATTGACGCTTTACACAAAAAGTGATTAGCGTCCAATGACAGAAGATTACACTATGATAATTAGTAAGCGTCTAATCGCGGCAAACAGAATAGAAACGTTGCCTTAGGTTTCGTTAGCAGATTTGTCTGTTTGGGTGCTTTATGTCCGTCCTCTCGTCCGTCTGTCTGTCCGTCCTTTCGTCCGTCTGTCTGTCCTTTCGTCCGTCTGTCTGTCCGTCCTTTCCTCTGTCCGTCTGTCCGTCCGTCCGTCTCAGTACTTAAGTAGACGTCTGTCCGTCCGTCCGTCTCAGTACTTAAGTAGACCGACTGTTGGTCATTTATTTTACGAAGACGTCGGATCGAAGACGATGGACGTCGTTTGAAGCGGGAATTCTGTCCATTTCAAGCAGGACAAAACAATGGCATGGCAGCTATAAATAGACTCTGGAGAAGACAATGCAATCGTGATCAAGATTAGATAGAACGTGGCTGTTAATGGTAGACGGACACTAAGATCTATAGCCACAGGCACACGTAGACATGTTCAGACATCACTTCAGACACACACACACACACACCTACACACACACCTACACACACACACACCTACACACCTACACCTACACACACACACCTACACACACACACACACACACACACCTACACCTACACACACACACACACACACACACACACCTACACACACACCTACACACACACACACACACCTACACACACACACACACACACACACACACACACACACACACACACACACACACACACACACACACACACACACACATACACACACACATGAACGCGCTATGAATATATGCGTTAATATAATATCGTATGTCTATTATTTTCTAATACGAAACTGATACCTATACTCAGCATGAAACCTGGTAGCCGCCTGGATAGTTATAGAGCGTTTGGCCTGTAACGCGGACAGTACGGGTTCGAGCCTCTGTCTTGCGAGAGGTCACCGTGTAAGGTCCTTAAAGAAGTCCTTCACGCACAACTGCTCAGGACTATCGATGTTCTGGCATACGGTCATGTGTGCACTTTGAACTTTGGAAGGAAAGGGGCCATCTATAAAACACAGTTGTATTGTATAATAGCGCTTCGTATCGTCAATTCAGAAAAGCCTAATATAATATTACATTTATATCTATTTACGTTTGCATGTTGTGTGGTTTATGGTAAAATAGGGTGATCGTAATCGCAAGTGCACATTCCTATAGCGCCTGATAAGGAAGAGGTGCTCCCTACCTGAGTACTCTTTCAAGACCACAGTGAAATACAGTGGTGTTCAACCGCCGGCGAAATATTGTCACATGACACATATTCACGTGAGCATAAATTGACACTGAGGTATACTGTGGTTGTGCATCATATATTATTTCATAATGTAGACTGTATACACGCGTACTATTACAATAAAGACTAATTTATTGTAGCATACGTAACATGAGGCAACATAAATCCGCTGCTCACATAATAATATAGGCTGAACATACAGCAGCGCTCATCGTTAAGCACGCGCATCCGATAAAATTGATGCTTACGCTTTAGTGAGTCAGCGTATGCTATTATGAGGGATAACCATCAGAGTTCCTACTGTAGCATCTCCGCCATTCGATATCCTGCTTTCGTACAGTTTATCAAATGCTGACGCAACTGAGGCTAAGTAGGACGCTAAAATACTTGTCAGGTAGGCCTAATTATAATTGTAATAACAATAATGTATAGTTAAGTATACCGAGCTCCTTCTGGGGTGGGGGTGCTTTACAATGTCAATTCTTATAGCGCAAGTGTGAAGAATAGCGCAGTTTTAGTTATCCATGCAGGCTTAGTTATAGCTATCAGCTCGTTTTTAGAACATAAGGTTAAATTGTAATAAGTTATCTTAATTGTTAGAGTTTTAGTTTAAGGAATAGTTAGGCCTAATAATAACTAAAACATATTATATTCTGAGTTCTAGTTATAGACCGAGTTGTTCCAGCTTTCTTCCGGTATATTCGTGAACTGTAGCTTCTAATTCATTTTCAATCTGTTTATAATATCGTTAAGGATTTTGAAGGCAAACTTCAATCGTTGCCATTGATAAACTCCCAAAGAGCTGATTTATGTAAACCAGTCTATTCACACGCGTTTAATCGAAAAAATAGCGATGCTGATATAGTGCATATATATTTATGTAAGCGTTGGTATTGGATCTATAATGGAGATATATATATATATATATATATATATATATATATATATATATATATATATATATATATTGGACACCTGGCGCTACATCAATAGTCTGGTATTTAACGTGGGTGGCTTTCTCCCTCGGTATGAGCGGTATATGTGTTTGATCCCCGATAGAGTTTGTGTCCTATCAGATAAACTCGTCGTCGTTTCCGGTCGAAGTAATCTGTCTTCCGGACAGGTCCCTGACCCACGATACCGGGGCATGGATCCTTTGCGGTCGATTCTGCCAGATTGGCGTCCCATCTTTTGCACCTTGCCTGGAGTCCTACAGATGGACCACGTGATCATACCCACGCGGGGAAAGTCGATATAAACTACCAATTCAAGGCAGGGTTTGTTTTAACGTGCAGTGATACACAAAATGCGCAGTGATGAAAGGCTAATAGCTGCTGTTTTGCGAATGAAATGGATTGTAATTCATAATTATTTATGATTTTTTGCGATCCGGCGCTCGACATCTGCGGCATTCGAGGTGGTAACCTTGTCTTACTCGAATCGCTGCGTGGCTGGAGAAAAGTTTCTAGGGATTTCAATATGAGAGGTTTACTTCGTTTTCGGTATGTTCATTATGGGTTTCGCTGTTATAATTTATTATTATGCGTTCTCATTTATCTGTTACTGAATTTCATTGCATATGCCTACATTAAATTACTTTTATAGTTAAAGTCGAGTGGTTCCCTTCCTCTAAGGGAACCACTCGAGGGGACGTCAAGTCAAAATAAAAAATTAAAAGTTACCGGTATCTCAATAAGCAGAAAATTTTCTCTTGGATGTGTTTCTGAAAGTGCCACAGTCTTACTGTTACCAGCAGACTTATTAATTAAATTAACAGAGGTCAAATGGTCAAATCTACTCAAGCACCGTAGTGTGCTTTAAAACGGAAATAAATTCATATTAAATGAAAAATAATTATAATTATGCTAATAACAACGGTAGAACTCAGATTTTTCAGTTAGTATGCCGCAATTTCGGAAATATTTTTGCCTTTAGAACAACCGAAAATAATCGGAAAATTGAGTTGTCAGTTTCAGGCGCAGAAAGAGATTTCCGAATACATGCTTGATGCTATTTGAATTGAACTAGTAGATTGTGTACTGATGTTTGGTGATGAGGCCAAAAGGCATGACCTTTTTCTGGCCTAGTTTAAGATGACTTGCTAGTAGGCCTATTAGGCTGCAAGTGCTTGGTATTTGAACCAATCTTTAACGCATTCCATTATTAGGCCTACTTCTTATTTCAAACAGTTGGACATATGTTATGCTTTACTCGTGAAATTATCTGTCTAACGGATTTGTCAAATTGAGAGTTGGTTTATGGGAAGTTTCAAGAATATATATATAAGCTCATATTTAATTGATTTTCTACCTGAATGGGCCTACTCCCTGAAATCACATGTCATAACTCATAAGTCCAACTATAGATTTAATTTGCGCTATAGTGACATAGGCTAAGTTAAACACGAATTCAAATAACACAGTTCAAAGTCCAGCCAACGGACAAGGCCATAGACGTATATGCATAGATGTAAAGAAACAGAAAAACCGAACCCGAACGATTAAAAACGGTTAAATAAGTGAGTAAGTGACACTAATTAATGATCACGCACGAGTTTTTATTGATTGTTTAGTTGTGGCTTTCGTTATGTATTTTTATTATTAGTCTATCACTACACCTTCTTTCGTATTCGTTTTAGCGATGGTTTTGCCTCTTGAGTTTTAGTTTTTATTCGTTATCGTTTTAGTCCGAGTTTTAGTTATGGTTTTCGTTAACGAATACCTCGAGTTTTTGTTAACGATAGTCCTTCGTTATCGTTATCGGTGATGTTAGGGAATCTTTGCTAGCTAAGAGTAAGATAACAGCTTTAGTTCTACCGTCTGCTTGGTATTGTAGGTATACTCTGCCCTACTTCCACACGCTAAGTCTTGTGTACGATTATATTATCACTGTATACGATCACACTGACTGCACTGACTTTAGATATTATAATTACTGATCGACCGATTTCTTAAACCATGTTCGTGTCTGGTTATTGGAGACATTACTGTTAAGAGTCTATAACGATATGTTGTGGTCTACTCTACCGCAATCCACATAGAAGAAGAAGAAGAGCAGACCTTATATAAGCTGGCCCTAGAGACAGCCATGGTATGAAGTGTTAGCGACTTCATTTTCTTAGCCTCGGCATATTATGAGGGCGGATGGCCAGTCCTCTCCCTCGCTGTCTCATCTCCCACTGACAGTGTAGGTCAGTGTACTAATTAATTAGCTGAGTTGTCTACGGGTGGGGTGCAGTGTACACCGCTGTATAATACCGATGATGATTAGCCCAAGTCATTAACTAGTTCTTGCTCACATATTCTCGCTGCGCGTGTGCGAAATGGCACCAGCCTCAGTATAGGTCTAAGCTTAGACACGCTCTGTAGTCTCTACGCCAGAGCAGCATGCACACAGACACACGTCACAGACACGCTCTCAACCTCACCCACAACAAACACTGGCACGCAAGGTGTTTTCGGACGAGAGCGAACGGTGCGGTATAACTTAGGCGAAGGTTCATTCGACTGTGTTGCTTGCTTGCATGGTTGCCATAGGTGTGTTTATATGTGTCATATTTATGTCAAGCCTATAATTAGCTGCGCGACGGATATATGACTAATAAAGGAAATGTGGTGTATATACTGCGGTGCTTTTAACGTGGTTGGGAGATTCATTAACGCAGGCACTGAAAATCGAGGCCAAAACGGCTGAAATTTATGAGCGTTAGAGCTGTGAACGCAAATATCGAGCGATAAAGAAACAAAGAATATTCATTTGGACACTTGACCGTTTAAGAATAACCAATTTCTTGCCATCTGCCTCATATATACTGAAATTGCAAGTAATGAAGAGTATATGCGCTTAATGCAGTGCCACCTTAAGGCATGGGCACGTTGGGCAGCCGCCAGAGGCCCCACGATTTTAGGGGCCCCAAATTAAACAGGCCGAAAAAAATTAATGTGTGCGTGATCTCCACGCGCGGCAGAAGTCAAACTTCTATAGCTACGAGTGCGGGATGACAACCGGTTTTTAGGAATAACTCGCTTTATTATTGCTCTATTATAATTGCGCTATTATTTACATCGTCTATGGTTGTTGCGTCGACGCCCCTGCAGCGCATTGCTTTGCCCAGGGCCTACAGTGCTGTTAAGACACTTATTGTTATCTTTATATTTCATTTCTCGAGTAACGCCGTCGACAGTCATGCTTAAATGGCGAAGTTTTCTTACATTCATATTTTCTGTTAATTGGCTTTGCGCATAATAGCAATATCGACGAAGTAGCAGTTGGTCCTCTTAAAATAATTGTCCAATACAACGATCTGCAGCTGAAAATAAAGGACAAAGCGAAAGGCGGTTTTCCCAATTGCAAATGGCGACGGTGAAGATGACGATTATGATGAAGCCATATGTGACAGCGATTTGCATCTTCTTTCGTCTGTCAACACAATTCAATCTGTAACACATCCGTTGTAATAAGGCGATCGTTGCATTAGGTGAGGTGAGGTTCCAAGCAGGGCTGTAGTCGAGGGTATACGCGGGTATACAGCGTGCAGGCTGTAATCTATAGTCCCCCTCTTGTGGGGGGGGAAACAAGTTTCCTGGGGGGGGATTTTCCACCCCAAAAGGTGTCTACATTACAATATTGCTGGCCTTTGGGGGGGAAACATCAATCCTGGGGGGGGGGGAAATTTACCCCCAAAGACGTCTAGATTACACACTGTACAGCGTGTATACTCACCTCTAGAGACCGTATACTCGCCTCACAAAATATTTCTATTTATTTACATTAAAATACTGGAGAGTATATATACTAACAAAATACTGTCGCGTATATATTCACCTCTAATTTGTTTCTGAAAACTAACGGTAGCGTGTACTCACCTCTAATTTTACCACTACAGATCTGGTTCCAAGTCAAGTTCTGCTCAGTCGCTTATGTCATTTCGTTCTTAACTTAAGACGACTTTTTCAGATTGCTTTTCCACCATAGGTCGCCTGTTTGTCTTAGTGAACTGGTCTTCTGGATACTAGAGCTGATCACGGCTTGCTTTGGGGCGCCATCGGTTAATGCCTCTTGCATTGCACACCGGCGCGTTTAAGAAGTTGATTACAATGACATTTACAATTCTTAGAACAAAGAAATCCGAATTAACAAAAAAGATACACATATTCTCGACTTTCATTATCCTTTTAAAGAACACAGTCTACAAAAATACATATTAATATACATATAATATATTATATTCGTGTTTATTGACGAACTCACTGACAAACCGCAGTAAGTTACATTGAAACAATTGAAACATGACGGTACAATTATCAAGATCTTAATTAACACACGTCTTGGCAGCCTCTAAGGCGCACGCTCATTTTACTGCTGCCCCTATAGGGAGTGGAAGACTGAGTCGACCTAGAGGGGCTTAGGGGTATCAAACGCGACTTTTCAAGATCTAATGCCAGCGTGTTACCATTCATCCCCCTCCCATGCATATAGAGATTTGCATATCTATAAATCTTTACACTTGCAGTGTTATTTAATGCTTGCCGCGAGCACTGTGGTATGTTAGGATCCATGTCGTTGTATATTTATAGCCCAAATACTTCAGAACAAGTGTTAACAAGAAACAGCCGTCGTAATTTATATGTATATGCGGATATATATATATATATACTATATATATTTATATCCATATATATATATATATAAAAGATTTGAAAACAAGGCCGCACGTTTTATTCTACCGGGTCGTTTTGTACAGTCTCAATTGAGGAGTCTAAAGCTTGAACTGTTCTAAATTATATATTATGTGCCTGACAGAGATAAGCGTGAACATTTGGAGGATATTTGGATCGAGTTACAAGCCAGCGACAAGAGCCTGACGACGTATATATATCTCTTGAATCCGATTAGCAGACAGGCAGACTTCGGTGCTTATTAATGCAGCGCATGTGATGTATGCAGCTGTCGTCGCGTAGTCCAAAGGAACGCATCACTTGCATGCGTCCGATCGACGAAACCAAGTGATGCGTTATTGAAACAGACATGCCGAGCCAACTGCAGAAGTCCGATCGATCGAAACACGAAAACAGATAAACGTCTATACGTATACATATATATATATAAATATATACATATATATATCAGAGTTATATATATATATAGAGAGAGAGAGAAATATATATATATATATATTTATCATACATACGCACATTGCGCAATATAAACAACATGCATAGCCAATATACATAGTGTATATATTAGGGACCTGCGAAGCTTCGATATTCGATTCGAAAACGAATCGGGCCCCGGTATTCGATTCGATTCGAAAATGATGTCATGATTCGAAAATTTCGAATCTTTTTCGGAAAAATGATTAGCCCTTTGTTGTAAACTAATTGTTTAATTGTTTAATGCGCGTGGATTGCATGGCTGTTGAATTTC
The DNA here is from genome assembly GCA_963556255.1 of Allolobophora icterica. Lineage (NCBI taxonomy): Eukaryota > Metazoa > Annelida > Clitellata > Crassiclitellata > Lumbricidae > Allolobophora > Allolobophora icterica. The sequence continues at coordinate 57,284,369 of OY744606.1, read as the reverse complement.
TGCGTGCAACGACAGCAAACCCTCGGCAACAGTGAATTGGAAAGGAAATTTCGTGAAGTACATGTACCTCTGATTTAAAACTGTACATTTCTCAGGATTCTCACCCTTCACATAGATTTCATACCCTGAAAATGGTTGCACTGTTTTCAAGCACTTATAGGCCTATACGCTAATTCGTGAGCAGTTCTTCTCAGAGATGAAACTAACAAAATGCGCAAACGGATGCAGACTAACAGATGACAATCTCTCCAATGAACTTCGAATTGGCACTTCGAACATTAAAGCAAACATTCCGGATTTGTGTGGTGGGAAGAAGTGTCAGATTTCACCTTAATCATTATTATATATTAAATATTGCACATCTAGCAAATGAATGCATTGTACAGACTAACGGTTTTATATATTTTTTAAACTGAAGAAACTTGAAACATATTTTGTTTTTTTATTGTAGTGTAGAACTGTAGGTATTAGGATAATTATGCTTTCATTATAAAAATTATTTTCATTTACTTTAAACTTGAAGTTTAACCGCAAAAATTATTCCAAAATATTTATTTTGAATAAAATTAATATTGTCTCATTTTCTGGGGCAAATTAGTCTGAAAAATTAGTCTGCGATTGGCATACGGCCCCAGAGGTGCCCTTAAAGTCTTAGGGCGGCCTTCTGTTAAAAGAAATTGCCCATGCCTGGCTTAGATGAATGTACACCAAAGTGTGGTTATGCAATTGGTACGATAAAGAATATACTTACTTACTTAACTCATAAATTACTTGTGTTATTGTTAATTCTGTTAATTAGCTTAATGTTTAGTTTAATTGGGTTTAAACTGCAGAAATGTTATTGAGGTATTGATACTGTGGACCTGTGGTACGCCTGTGCTATCACATAGGCCTACACACTACATAAATATCAAACATGGTAGCCGCTGATTCGATTCGAGATTCGATTCGAATTCGAATCTTTACCCCCGATTCGATTCGAGATTCGATTCGACCAAAATTTGCGATTCGCAGGTCCCTAGTATATATATATATATATATATATATATATGAGAGAGAGAGAGAGAGAGAGAGAGAGAGAGAGAGAGAGAGAGAGAGAGAGAGAGAGAGAGAGAGAGAGAGAGAGAGAGAGAGAGATGCATAATATGTAGACGGTTAAATTCGTTGGTATTTATATATTATGTAATATCTCTATAATCAAATATACACAGACACAGTTCATTTATACTGTATGCATCGGTCTGCACACAGCATATGAAGTGGTCGTGACTTACAAGGAGATAGATAGCATCTATCGTTCGATGATATCCGAATGGAAAACAGGAGAAAAAGACTGAACTAAGATCGCCTTAAGCTTCTTCCGGTGACGTCATATATCTGAATGTCGAAACCAATGACGCAGCGCTCAGTAAGCAATCGCAATTAAGAAGCCTTAAGCCTTAAAGCAGCGCTACATAAGTGGACGATTACGACGATCGTTAATGACTAAGCTCAGTGGCGTCTAACCCCCCCCCCCAGCTGGAATGGGAGAACAAACTCCCTCCACTCTGGCCGACTTATGTGGAAGAGACTCAGACATCACTCAGAACTGTAAATTAATAATTATTTGTTATAAGCATCAGCATCACGCATGGTCCATAACAAAAGTTAGTCCTACTACAAGCTAAAAACTGAAATTATTATGCTATAAATGTTCATTAAAGCTGTGTTCTGACCAGTAACGACTAACCCCCCCCCCACTATCCATTTCTGGCAACCGTGCACGGGATCGTTCTCCCAACTCTCCATTGGTAGACGCGGCTAAGACGCCACTGATTGAGCTTGCTAACATATAAAAAATACGGTAAAGTGAGGCAAGCAAAGCGTCAACTTAAGTAGCAGTCAGAGGGGCGAGAGTTCAACTTTACCCTCGAGAAGGAATCAGAAGAGGCAGTGGTAAAATCTGTCACTTGTAGTCGCGCCTCCCTGATCATATATAGGCCTATTTCTTCAAGTGTGAGTTTACCTAGCAAACCACCCCCAAAAAGTCTATTGGATGGAAGTAAATCACACACGTGAAACAGTTGCCCCCAACAGCCGTAATGCCAAAAATGATGCTAACTCTCACTGAAAATTTAACTTTAGATTATCGAAATTGCATTAACAATCGCCTCACGTTATATAGCTCATTATAGAACTCTGCACTCTTAATTAGGGTTGCCAACCGTCCAGATTTTTTTCTGGATCGTCCAGAAATTGCAGTCAGTGTACAGAAACCAGAGAAGGGTCGTTCTGGACAATGCAGTGTCCAGAAAAAACAAGAACACGAAAAAATTTGCAAAATTTTTCTCACCAATGCAATTAATGCTCCAAATAACGGTGACCGTAACAACGGTCACAACCATCGACGCATTTGTAAACCTCTATGGTCACAACTCACAACGACTTGTTTTGTATCGTTGTTTTACCGGATCCGGAGGTACGTATCTGCTGTGAAATACGTCTTAAAATTTGAAAAAATTCAATAAATAATTTTTCAAGTTCAAACTCAGTAAAGAATTGAATTATTGAATACAAGTCTAGAAATATTTCTAAGAGTAAGTATAAATTATTCCAGTCTTGTTGCCAAGACCTTAAACCTCAAGACCAAGACCAAGACCAAGACCAAGACCTTGAACCTCAAGACCAAGACCAAGACCAAGACCTTGAACCTCGAGACCAAGACCAAGACCAAGACTTTGAACCTCGAGACCAAGACCAAGACCAAGACCTTGAACCTCAAGACCAAGACCAAGACCAAGACCCAAAAAATCGAAATCAGGTCAAGACTTCTAAAAATTGTCAAGTCGGAATATTCGCTATTTTAATGAAAAAATGAGTCTTTTATTTTATACAAGCAAATTAACTTTAAACGCAAACTGCAGAGAAATCCGAATTTGTATTCAAAAGTCCTTCATGCAAACTCTTACACCAAATGCCTTTTGTATTTTATAAAAACCAATTCGCTCAGAATTTTCTGACCAAGACGTACCTGGTGGGGCTCATAAAAATTCCGCCATGTGAAAAAATACGTTCTACAGGTGCTGAATTCGCCGACACACACAGAGTAGCTTTTCAAACACTGGACGTAAATGTACAGATAGCGAGTCCTTTTGAAATCTTCCCATGGTTTATCATACCGTCTGATACAGAATAACTGTTGCTGCTGCAAATAGGTTTTCCTGATCAACATGACTTGTATCCATCCATAGATATTGGTCGTATGATGCAAGCAGGCTTGATACAGAATTCTTGAGTTCTGTTAAATGACTGTTCATATTGACAGCCGGTCTTGGTCTTGGTCTTGCAAGACCAAGACCAAGACTTTGAACCCCAAGACCAAGACCAAGACCAAGACCAATACCTTGAACCTCAAGACCAAGACCAAGACCAAGACCTTGAACCTCAAGACCAAGACCAAGACTTTTAAAAACGAACTCGAGTGCACTCGAGACCAAGACCTTGGTCTCGAGGACAACAAGACTGAATTATTCCTAATAACTAAACTGCCTACTTAAATGCCTACTAACTAAGTCTTATCGATTTCTATGAAGATTTTGACGAAACATCAGATGGTATTTCAAGAAAACTGTTGCAATTTCTTGAGAACGGACTTGAAACAAAAAATCTGGTCAGTTACGGTGCAGGTAATGCATTCGTAAATTACGGAAAACATCACTCGGTGTTCGTTAGATTAAAAGCAATGCAGCCTCACCTCATGAAAGCCAATTGCAATTGCCATGTATTGCACAATGCTGCTAAACATGCATGTAAGCAATTACCGTATGACGTGGAGTCACTTGTAATTAAAGTTTACAGCGAATTTTCGTCTTCAGCCAAACGCTTAGAAGAATTGAAAAAATGCTATGAATTTGTTTGCAAGGAGTTCAGTGTTTTGTTACGTCACGTAAGCTTACCAATACGATGGTTATCCTTTGAACCAGCTATCGCTAGACTAGTTCATTGTTGGAAAGCAGCTAAAACTTATTTCATAGCCGAAGGAGAAGAGACAAACAAACTCATTTGGAAATTTGTAAAAGATCAAGCAGATGGTTTACTTGACGATGGTGTACTGTCTCTGCCAGAGTGCTATATGCATTTCGTGCTCAATTTTATGAATACCCTAATCGCCACAAATCGTGGGGTGGTTGGATATCAAAGGGTCTCGCGCCTTGTCCAGAAATTTCATAATCAAAAGTTGGCAACCCTACTCTTAATGTCGGGTACGAAAGATTGCTTACTTACTTATTTCGAGCGTTCTGGACATAAGAATTTATTTGGCTTTTATCAGATGATACTTATAAACGATTGATCCGTAATCAACCAATAAAAGGAACCAAAAGCTGACGTCAGGTGTGTTTACAGCGGTGAACTTCAATAGAGATACAACCACGAAAGTTGCAATGCTTGTAATAATAAACAGCTCAATGCTTGTAATAATAAACAGCTCAAACTATCTTTCTCTGAAAACACTTCAGATGAATATTGTATAGGTTTATATAATAGGTCCATGCTGGTCTCAGAAACTGCTACAGGCTGCTTGATGCAACTTAACAGTTTCTGTGTGTACATGCGTAATTTGTAACCGAGGAAGTGTACCAGCTATTGACCTATTTGGTCTTTTGAAATGATATCATTCGTCACATCTAAACCAGTCCTTTTCCATAGATTTAGATAACACACGCTCACGTAAGACCACGCACATAACGACCTTTAGTACTCGGTTGATCTGAAATGTCGTAATACTGTGAGTGTGTCGCCTTCGTAAAATATATAGAACTGTGTGTATAGTTCCTTATACAATAATTAGGCCTATATACGTAAGCCTTCTTTGTATACGGATTTCAACACAGTCAGCATGGTTTACCTTTCTATTGTAGGCCTTTTTAGGCCTCTGATTTGTCATAAGGTTGTGTCAAATGAACAAAAGTTGACTGGATGAATAACGACGGCTGCAGTGGATGGTTGATGCCTTTTATGTATATGTCACCGATAATTTACGGTTAAATTGTCTGATGAAATATCAACACACACACACAAACACGCACACACAAACACAGACACATAACACACAGTGTCACATATGCAAACACACACAAACACGCACACACAAACACACACATAACACACAGTGTCACATACACAAACACACACACATAACACACACACACACAACCCACACGCACAAACACACATACACACACATAACTCACACACACAAACACACACACACATAACACACAAACACACACCCACAACACACACAAACACACCCACACACACGCCTAAACACGCACAAACACACACAAACACACACAAACGCAAACACGCACAAACTGACACGAACACACGCACATGCATTAACAGTCCTCATCTCGATGTCTGACAAATCCAGACATTTCAAATATGATGTGATCATTGTATACAATGCGATATGTGCACTTGTCAAATGCAAATCAGGGCTACTTACTTACTTAAATATGCTGTTATGATGATACATATGACTCATGCATGCACGCATTAAATATGACGATATTTAACGCTTATGGGTCTAAACATGTATGTATATTATTTACATAGGCATTAATTTTATGGAATAGGAATCTAATCTTTAACTTTTAATCGACCGAAAAAGCTTAGTCGAAACCTTCATATTAACCTGAGATTGGTTATATATGGTTGTCGTTTCCCTTCTAGACCTTAGCATCAGTAGAAACAGGCGTTTTCATGCCATTTGTATTAAACACAAGATGTAACAGAAAAAACTTAAACAGAGAGAAGGATAGTCCTTTAGGATTAGACCGAGAAACAGCCACGGATATACAAAGTGTTTGAGCATTTATTTGGTTTAGCCTCGTGATATGAGGGCGACTGGCCAATTCTCTCCCTCGCCTCCAGTTATTTCCTCTGGCAGCTGCCATGGGTACTAATTTTATAGCTGATGTCACTAGGGCACTGCAGGAGGAACAGAAATCTTGGAAAAGCGTTCTGCTTTGCGGGGATTTGATTGAGCGAATCATCTCCATTCTTTACAGTCGTTTGTAAAGGCATACCTTCACATGTGTTAAGTCCAAGCCCTGTTTTGTTATAACTTTGCTGACCTTGACACTAAAATTTGAAATACATTTCTACTTAGCCACATATATATGTCGAAATGTCGCATAAACGAGCGGGGCGCATCACTTGAACGCTCGTTTCAGAAACGTCTGTTTGTGCTATTGCAGTCGGCAGGCGCTAGGCGGCGCTAGTTACTCGGAAGACGGCCGAAGACGACGTCTGGCGCCCTCTTGCGTTCGCTCTTTCAGTCGCCTGCATTGATTGGTGCCCGTCTGACGCGCAGGTGTGAAGTATCTGACGTCATCGTCTACGAAACAGAACAAGAGCTTCACGCATGCGCTCCTATATAGACCCTAACAACGTACGTATACGCACGCGAATTATCTATTTCTGCGCATAAATAGAAATATGCAAGCAGTCACAAACGAATGTCCTATCTATAGGTATACATCAGCAATCGATACTCTCTGTCAATTGCGCTGAATTTTGATGGGTTGGTATACGCTGTACGTTTCAATGAGTCTAAGCGAACCACATTAACTCTGAGTATTTATTACAAGTGCAGATATATATATATGTACATATATATATACATATATATATGCATATATATATGCATATATATATATATATGTATATATATATATATATATTTATATATACATAAGCCTGGACGCTTGTGGGTGTCTATAGAGCGTATTTGCAAATGGATTTGTAGCTTAGAGAGGATACGCATGTGGGCGTATAAAGTGGTCTGTATACGCAGAGGTATACAGATAACACGGATGATAGATATAATTACATATGTGTATATTTGTCCGAGGTGGGATGACGCCAGGTATAGATGCCAATAAGATGGACTTTATGCGATGTTATCTAAAGTATACCAGTCGAGGATCAAAGGAACGTAAATAGTTTCCGTATCATTCAATAATTGCAAATAACTGCTGTTGATCTTCTCTTACTGTGCATCTAATTATGTATACATTGTCCGTCTTTAGAGTATGCCATAATGAGATATACTTATGCAGACAGGGTATGCAAGGCATATATATATATATAGTTGCATAGTTATTACTCGATTTCCGTTGCAATACATACATACATACATACATACATACATACATACATACATACATACATACATACATACATACATACATACATACATACATACATACATACATACATACATACATACATACATACATACATACATACATACATACATACATACATACATACATACATACATACATGACGGCAGGTATAGATGCCAATAAGATGGACTTCATGCGATGTTCTCTAAAATACCATACATACATACATACATACAATCATACATGCATACATACATACATACATACATACATACATACATACATACATACATACATACATACATACATACATACATACATACATACACACACACATACACACACACACACACACACACATACACACACATATACATACATACATACATGTACAATACATACATGTACAATACATACATGTACAATACATATACAATCATACAAACATACAGGCACACACAAATGCATACATACATACATACATACACATGCACACATACATACATACATACATACATACATACATACATACATACATACATACGTACATATACATATATGTATACGTAATATATATGTGTGTTTTTGTGTGTATATATGATTCGGTGTATTTATGTATGCATAAGGAGCTATACAGACACACCTAGTCCCTTGTGTGGCGTGTCTAATGTTCATCCACACTGCCGCCATTGGTCATACCTATATGTGGTCTGCATGTTTAAGCTTGTGTTGAGACGGAGCAGTTTCGCCCGTTGAATACTGATGAAGCATGCATACGTAAGAGGCTTCGCCGTTTATTCCTTTCCAGAACGATCCTTCGAATTCACGCCACTCGTCCATCGACGCCATGTGAAAATCATGGACCAATATACACGACATCATCGGCCTTTATATATATAGTGTCTTTTTTTTCTCGCGCTACATAAAAACCCTAGGACACCGATAAAAATGCATATTATGCTGGAGGTCATTGCGCATGTCAAGTTTGGTATATCAGATTCTGCGAAGTCCCAATGGTCATATATATAATGATAATATCTACTCTATATATATAGTATAGTCTATATATTTATATATATATATATATAATATGGAGTAGGCCTATCTTATACTCAAAGCACACAGGGGCCTGTCTATTTACTGTAGAGGTTTAAAGGGGGTTAAAGGTCAGATCAGAGTACCTAAAGACCTGGTGAAATAAGCATAGGACGAACCTTGATATGGTCTTAACATTAGTTGATATTTGTTTCGTTTCTCATCGCTGCGCGGGTAGACGTCTTTAGGTATTTATGTAGACATACATGAATCGCCATCGATTGACACCACCTTGTATCCATTTGACGTTGCTCTCTCGAATAATAAATGCAATTAACCTATGCGTCTGAACATTTATATGGCGCCTTTAAGGGTGTCTCCAAGACGTCACGTTATATTTATCGGTGTCTTTCTGTGTATATCTGTCTGTCTTTGTGTCTGTCCGTCGGCTTCTCTGTGTCTCTATAAGTCACAAAGGATACCAAGGTGCTTCTTCGCTTCTTCGTCTTGGCGGTGGTTCAAAAGGAGGCGGCGGCGAAGGCGCTTTTATTCTTTGTGAAGCATTTATCTGGGTTAGCCAGTCCCTTATGATTCATCGTTACTCTTAGAAACAATGCCTGCTACGTTGAGACACTAATGTGGCTGAGGAATGATGTAAGACAAACTTATCTGTGTCAAAGGATACGCACTGTCACCTGCCACCAGACAATGCTTAATTGCTTCAATAGCTTTAATTGCTTCAAAAGACCACAGGGATATCTGACAGGAAGCCACACTGACTGTGCTTTACATCTATTAGACAATTTATGCAGTGCCGTCTTAAGGCATGGGCACGCTGGGCAGTCGCCAGAGGCCCAAAATTAGAATGTGCGTGAACTCCAAACACTGTAGTGCAATGCTTTGCCCAAGGCCTACAATGCTGTTAAGACGGCACTGAATTTATGTCGATGAGCGTTCTGGCTAAATTTTAGTTCCTGCTGCCGGCAGTAATTACTTTAAGAGTATAGTACTATAGTTTAATAAAGACTTTGCGGTGGCTTTTGCTAATAAGCTGCTTGCGGGTAGGTGCATACTGGTAAATTCTAATGGTTAAAGCTTTATTGAACGCTGTAGGCAAAAATAAAAAAAAACAGTTGTTCCCTTTCTCACAGGAGTGTGAGTCTATGATTCTTACAAGAAAGATGCGACATTCACTGCGAGAAACATGCGCTTTATCTGCCATCGTTGTTTCCTTCTGACCTCAGCTCAGGTCAATAGACGCCTTTCCTTGCGATTCAATCAATCAACCAATCAATCAATCATTTATTCTTCCGATCGATACTACATTCGTTCATTCCTCAGTTCGTTCGTATCTTTGTTAACTCCTAAGTTCGTTCATGCATTAATTTTTCATTTATTCATTCGTTCTTATGTTAATTCGTTCATTCATTCAGCATCGTACTTTGTTAGCGGAGTTGAGATGAATGGAGAGACGGACTGTTGATGTCGGCTGGCTATTCAGCAGCCGCACGCATTCTTCCATGGCGTCACGACTTAAGTTTGCATTCTTTTCCGAAAAACGTACAACGTACAACGGAGTGTGATTCTCGTTAACGATAATGGTAACGAAAATGTTCGTTAACGAAATAAAATGATATCGTTAACGATAACTATAACTGTAACTAAAACAAATACCATTAACTATGGCTATAACTATGACGAAAATAACACTAAAGAAAATTCATAGTTATTTTCGTTAAAAAATCTTTAAAATTTGATTGATTGATTGATTGATTGATTGATTGATTGAAAAGTGCAATATCGACAAACATGAGAATGTGAAAGTGCGCTATAACTAATAGACCTAGCCAAGTGTTCACCTAAGCCTTGGATGTCGGTAAATATGGAGCGTCGTGTATTCATGAAGCTGAATGCACCCATTCTTCAAAGCCTTTCGAAGCTTAAAGCAAATTGTGTTACGCGTCTTAATATCAATGTGATCCTCGTTAACGATAACGGTATCGAAAATGGTTTCGTTAACGAAAATGAAATGATTTCGTTAACGATATCTATAACTGTATAACTAAAAAACAAATACTAAAAAATAATACTAACTGTAACTGTTACTACAACTAAAATGAAAAACCATTAAGTAGGCCTATAACTGTAACTGTAAGTGAAATAAAATCTGTAAGGAGAATCACACTGGTACAACGTTTCCCATAATTTACAGATATAAACCCAATAGCTTAATTTTCTTAAACCCGTTGGCTATTTGTTGATTACGCCACTGGGTTTACCATTACGTGCTGAGGTTACGGCACAAAGTGGTAAGAACCTCTAGCTTCATTTTCCTGAATCTCATGAGTCATTGCTGAGGAATTGGGACACATGCCAACCCATCGACCCATTCGTCATCTTATCATCACTGTTATCTCCTCCGATATTCGTCAAGATCTCTAGTTATCGGGTTCTCACCAACTGTCTTCCTTTGTCCATCTGTGTTTCTGCCTGCACGTCTGTCTGTATCTCTGTCTGTGTGTCTATCTCTGACTCTGCCTGTCCTTTGCGGCTAGTAAAAACTTGCGAGAGACGAGGATCCTTTGTCATGTGACGCTGGAGTTAGAAATTATGTTTACATCTGTCAGACGTTTAATTATATGGATGCCTTAGACGACGGCGCTCAACTCTATATCGCCTCTGTCTGTCTGTCTCTCTTTCTCTCTCTCTCTCTCTCTCTCTCTCTCTCTCTCTCTCTCTCTCTCTCTCTCTCTCTCTCTCTCTCTCTCTCTCTCTGTCTCTCTCTGTCTCTCTCTGTATGCTTGTCTCTCTGTCTCTCTCTGTCTCTCTGTCTGTCTGTGACTCTGTCTCTGTCTCTGTCTGTCTGTCTCTCTAAATTTATTCTCCATTGCTTATGTCTTTATTACTAGTCTAAACATGCTATATACATAATATATATATATATATAATATATATATATATATATATATATATATATATCCTACAAAATACAGACAGATGGTGAAACACACAGCATGCAGGGCAGGTAGACAGATATACGCTGACAGATATTCAAACAGCAAACCTATACACACAAAGACAGATACATACACGCACACACAGTAAAAGACATATATACCGACACGCACATACAGAGAGGGACAGAGAGACAGGCAAACAGACAGAAACACACTGAGACAGACGGGGATACAGAAAAACACAATTACACACTGACTGACAGTAACTGACAGACAGCCATGTAAAGACAGAGTCATACACGCACCCATAGACAGGGAGACACATAGACAGGGAGATACATAGACAGGAAGACACGTAGACAAAGACTGGCAGACACAGTGATAACTGAAGAGTAGATCGTGTAACTTCTAGATGTTGCTTATTGGTGCTACCTGTGCGTACGGCGTCGAAGGTCACTGGCATTGTGATTGACGAATTTCGTTTGATTGATGTGCGGGTGACTAAGTGATTGGTTAGGCTAATAAATCAATGCAACAAGCATTGAGTCATTGTCTATTCAAAATAATAGTGTCCATGTCGTTCTTTGCATTCCCAAATAAATATATAAATGTTTTATACGCATCACACACATACATACATACAACATAACATACATAATACATACATACACATACGTACATACATACATACATACATACATACATACATACATAATACATACATACATACATACATACATAACATACATAATACATACATACACATACGTACATACATACATACATACATACATACATACTATGTCATACATACATACATACATACATAACATACATAATACATACATACATACATACATACATAACATACATAATACATACATACACATACGTACATACATACATACATACATACATACATACTATGTCATACATACATACATACATACATACATACATACATACATACATACATGCATGCATGCATGCATGCATGCATGCATGCATGCATACATACATACATACATACATACATACATACATACATACATACATACATACATACATACATACATACATACATACATACATACATACATACATACATACATACATACATACATACATACATACATACATACATACATACATACATACATACATACATACATACATACATACATACATACATACATACATACATACATACATACATACATACATACATACATACATACATACATACATACATACATACATACATACATACATACATACATACATACATACATACATACATACATACATACATACATACATACATACATACATACATACATACATACATACATACATACATACATACATACATACATACATACATACATACATACATACATACATACATACATACATACATACATACATACATACATACATACATACATGCATACATACATACTTGCACTCTTTGATGTTTCTGCTGCTTTTGATATGGTGGATCATGAGCTCCTTCTGCAGCGCCTGCATATATCTTTTGGTGTATGTGGCACTCCCTTCCTTTGGTTTACTTCTTATCTTACTGACCGCACACAGATGGTTGTCCTGGGTGACACTAGAACACCATGGGTTAGGGTTGACCTAGGTGTCCCGCAGGGGTCGGTTTTGGGCCCCATTTTATACATTCTGTTTACTGCAGACATCGCTTCTGTTTTGGCTAAACACTTAGCTTCGGGTCATCTATATGCTGATGATATTCAAGCTCTAGTACATGGCTCACCATCTGAGCAGATCTCTATGGTGGGTAAGGTGGAGTCATTAGCACGGGATCTCCACCTCTGGATGATGGCGAATAGACTTAGCCTTAATCCCTCAAAAACCCAATTGATTTGGTTTGGAACTAAACAGCAATTGTCAAAACTTGACCTCCAGCTACTGGCCTCATTATTTCCTGACTTCACATTCTCCTCTAGTGTCCGTGATCTGGGTGTCACACTTGACAGTGCCTTAACGTTCACTGAGCACCTAACACTGCTGACCCGCTCCTGTTACTACCAACTAAGGCGTCTTAGAGCCATTAGGAGGTCAGTATCCACCACTGTCTTTACGACCATGGTGCACGCCTTTGTCTGTACACGCATCGACTATTGTAACTCGGTGCTAATCGGACTTCCAAAGACGCGTCTGTCCTCAATGCAGTCGGTCTTGAATGCTGCAGCCAGACTTATTGACTTATTGCACGTCTCCCACGTTACTCGCATATCTCCACATACATGACCAATGAACTTCATTGGCTTCCTGTGGCGTCTAGGATCAGATTTAAGGTCTTACTCTTAGTAACTAAGTCTCAGCAGGGTTTAGCGCCTAAATATCTCTGTGATTTGATGTGTAAACCACTCTCTGCTCGCTCATCTCGTCCTCTTCGTTCCTCCGTCCGACTTGATCTCTTTGTCCCTCGATCGCGGACTTCTCTGACCCAACATCGGGCCTTCGCTGTAGTGGGTCCGTCACTATGGAATGACCTTCCCCCTGCAGTCCGTAGTAGGATTCTAGAGGGGATCACACCTGCCTAAAGACTTACTTGTTTACGGGCCTGTCACGTTGAGAGCGCTTCTGTATAGCCCTGCTGAGAGAAGCGCTTTATAAATGTTCAGATAAGATAAGATAAGATACATACATACATACATACATACATACATACATACATACATACATACATACATACATACATACATAACATACATAATACATACATACATACATACATACATACATACATACATACATACATACATACATACATACATACATACATACATACATACATACATACATACATACATACATACATACATACATACATACATACATACATACATACATACATACATACATACATACATACATACATACATACATACATACATACATACATACATACATACATACATACATACATACATACATACATACATACATACATACATATATATATGGTACCTGTTTTTATGTGGGGCTAGGCACGTTCAAATTGGCATCAACAGAGTTTGTATAAATCGCCGATAATGCCACATGCCAGACAAAATCCCCACATATATTTTTACACGTACACACACACACACGTACACACACGTACACACACACACACACACACACACACACACACACACACACACACACACACACACACCTACACACACACACACACACACACACACACACACACACACACACACACACACATATATACACTACACCGAAGAAACGGCATATATATATATTAATATATATATATATATATTAAATAAAATTTCATGACTAGCTATTTCTTGCTCAACTGTTATGAAAACACTGGTCGATATTTATTCAGAGAACATAAACGCCGTTGTTGGAAGTTGTTAGTATTCTTTGGTATGTATTGGCCTATACATTTGAGGTCATTGCGAGGTCATTTTTGTTCCAGGCCAATTTACCGCATTAAAGGAACGAGAGTCGAAAGATAAGAAGTCGTTGTGTTTCAATGCAACACGCCAACGCCTCTCACCACTTCCTCTTCTCGGTTTCAAATAACTCGCACGAACTCATCTTAACACTGGCTCGCAACACCCTACCGCCCAGCCGAACACCCACGCACATTGCAAGTAGGCACGCAAACATACAAACGAGCACTTGTCCATGTGGTTTACAATGTACGAAAGCCAATCTTTTGGTTCTGCGGTTAGTGACCTTTGACCTTTGGTGTGAAGCGTTAGCGACGCGTTTCTTTTCTCAGTCTCGGCAGACGGAAGTTGATGCGAGCGAGAGTAAACCTGATGCTCTGATTTATAGCTATTTCAAACTTTTGAATTATATTCTGTCCAGGCAATATATGGACAAACGAGAAATGCTTCTACGTTGACTAAATGAAAACAAAGTCAAATTAAGTTTGTTAGAGACCCGTAGTACGTCTGTCCTTGTTTTAGGCCCACAGAGATTTCCAAATCGTCGTTATGCGCAAGACAATTATAGATAAGTACCGATGAATAATATGACCTTTCGGACAACAGCGTGAAAGATCTGCATAGTGGCAAAGAGTTTCCACATTAACACGGTAGACTGGAATTCAACTCCTATCCAGATACGAGCCGTCCAGTCGGCTGCAGATTTTAAATTATAAGGAATATGTAATTAAAGAAATAGGAGAACGAGAAGGAAGATGAGAAGGAACAGGTGGAAGAGGAGGAGGAGGAGGACGACGACGACGACGACGACGAGGAAGAGGAGGTGGAGGAGGAGGCGCCCGTATTTTCACAAACACCGACCACTCTGATGACAGTGGTGAGTGTCTATTCGGCTACAGGGCTTTATGGATGATATACATAGATACATACAATGATACTTGCATGCATACATATATGCAATACATTCTCACATATATATTCACACATACGAACGTAAGTACGTACGTACATACAGAGATGATGCTTTTTAAAACTGCGATCGACCAGAGATGCTTGACGCCTGCAAACAGTCTGGTTTGATCTCGCATTCTTAATTGGTTTTTCCATCCGTATGACCTCTTACTTCATTTGGCAAGAACTGTGGTACGTTATTTTTCTGTAAGATGACGTGTACCGTGCATTAGAACGCATAATATAGGATTCAAAGTTGACAAACGTGTCCTTTAAGTTTTAGTTGCTGTCACTCGAGATCTGCTAATATGTCTACATAGCATATACGGCGTTGACATATGCTATAGGGACCTGTAGAGTAGTTGCTTGTAGAGCCGTCGAGTTGGCAACTGCGGGAACCTGCAGGGCTCGAGTCTGAAAAAGACTGGGCCCGCTCATAGCCTGATCAAGTTCGAACGGGCCCCAGATGGGCCATTAACTTGAGGGCCCAGTTGAGTAATCTGGGGGCGCGATATACAAAGTTCTGCAGCTTTAAATAACTCACAGTTGCGTTACTTGAACCTACTTCCTTAAAGATGTCACGTAATGCGTCACAGAGGTCATCAAGTGCAGTTAGTCGAGTTAATAATTGACTGCAGGCGACGCTACGAATATTGATGCCTATTTGAAGGAATCAGCTTCTCAATTACTCTTCGCCTTCAGACTCTTCTATTCTATCAGTAGAACAACGTGTTATGTATTTGGACGGTCATGGATATACACGTTGCCTGGTAAATGAGTAAAACCATAATTTCTTTACCAGTGCGAAATTGCGGGGCGCTCAACTTGAGCACGCGTTTCAGAGTTCCACTTGTTCAGACATTGCTGCGTGCATGGAGAAAGAATCCCGAAGGACCAATAGACTGGCAATCGTTCAGGCATCTAAGATTTGTTTACGATTTCGATGCGTAGAAGCGAAGATGACGTACACACTTCATTGCGAAGGATCAGTCTACAGAGTGATTCGCTTTGCTGCTATAAAGCGGTCCGCAACAGGGAATATATAGGTATCCATGTTTAAATGTCTATATATATATATATATATATATATATGTAACATACGTATTCATCCACTCTGCATAATATATGTATGGGTATATTATACATATGTTGCCTATTTGTGGGCCTATAGGAATTACGTATGTGTTAGCTTAGGTGATTTAAATATTATGCTTACGTAACACATAAATCGCACGGAACCAAAACACGTCGTTGAATGTTACTTACGTACATTACGCGTGCCCGTGTGCATGGGTGCCTTGTGCTTTTGTGATGCTTTTGTGTGTGAGTACCATTGTATGCATGCGCCTGTATGTGTGTATGCGCCTTTTCGTGCACGTCGTGTGCCATAACCACGAGTTTACATACGACGTTTTATGCGACGATGATGTGGCGCTTATAATAGGCGTCAATATTTCCAACAGATAACAGATGTGCAGGTTAAAATGGCATTGCACCACACGGATGATCGATCATTGACCGGCCTTTGTTAGGCAGTTTCGAATATGTATAGTACACGCCGATCTTGTCCCTGGCGAACGCGTGCTATTTATCGGTGTATTGAAGATGAAACTGAACAGGTATAGGCCTACGTCGAGTTACTATAGTAGGCAGATTCGTTGCGTATCGACTCTCCGAAACGTGCTGCTCTAGTGGAGCGAAACACAGGCGTTCTGTTACAGATTCGCTGGAAAATAGGCTTACTCTATTCAAGTATTCGAGTTCACGATTCGTAGCTGACTATTTCTCTATTTGTTTTATACCCTGCAGGGTGAAGACAATTAAATAAGCCTTGCTTTTGCAGGTATTCGACATCACGATTCATGCCTGGCTAACATTTAAATTTGTACTAAGCGTGAATTACGAGGAAGTTAGCGAAGTGAGGTCATGTCGCAAGATACAGAGCGCTGAGAACGATTTTATACGATTTCTAAATAGCTTATGTTGTTTGTGATATTTTGAAGTAGAAGTGCTGACTACTGTATTGCAGGCCCGCATTAAGGGGGGTGCTGAGGGTGCTGCAGCCAGTGTGATTCTCCTTACAGGTTTTATTTTAGTTACAGTTACAGTTATAGTTAATGGTTTTTCATTTTAGTTATAGTTACAGTTATAGTTAATATTATTTTTTAGTTACAGTTATAGTTATCGTTAACGAAATCATTTTGCCTTCGTTAACGAAAACATTTTTCGTTACCGTTAGGCCTATCGTTAATGAAAATCACAATGAATTATGAAGACGCGTTACACAATAATTTGCTTAGAGCTTTGACGAATGGGTGCATTCAGCTTCATGAATACACAGCGCTCCATATTCACCGACAGCCAAGGCGAACATAGGAATCATTTTGCTTTCGTTAACGGCTGTATTTACACGTTCTCACGTGTGTTGATATTGCACTTTTTTTTATCGTATTAACGAAAATAGCAATGAATTTTCGTTAGTGTTATTTTCGTTATAGTTATAGTTATAGTTAATGATATTTTTTAGTTATAGTTATAGTTATCGTTAACGAAATCATTTTTTGTTCGTTAACGAACATTTTCGTTATCGTTAACGTTAACGAGAATCACACTGGCTGCAGCACCCGGGCCCGCAGTTTTGAGGGGCCCGCATTTTCGGAAGTACATTAAAAAAAGTTATTGTACTTGCAGTTGGGCCCCGCGCTGATGGCTATGTAGGTAATCACAGCACCCGGGCCCGCACTAACCTTAATACGGCCCTGCTGTATTGTGACAGACAACTGTGGACACTTTAGTGTGATGACCCTTAATCACGAGAACTGCTTCGCTCAACTTCATTAATTATCGAACGCGCATAAGAGCAGCCGCGAAATCTTAGTTTCAGAAAGGTTCACGTAACGATGACTGGAAGATTGAAGGCTGACTATTGCTGACGTGATGAGAACCGAGAGAGACACAGAAAGAGACAGACAGACACAGACAGACACAGACAGACAAAGGTAGACACAGCGACATGCATAGACAGAGACAGACAAAGAAAGAGACGCAGACATAGGCAAAGACAGACCAACAGATAGGAATTGAGCAAAGAAAGGACAGAATAGAGCAGGGACACCAGAGAGGCAGGAGAATGCGTGTATAACAAGAGCGGCAAAAGCCACGTGATGCACAACAGATATAATATCGTGACTCATCGAACAACAAGTCGTCCGTGTTCAGAAAAATACGTAAGGTGCTGAACAACAAGTGCGACGAAAAACAAGCGCGTGTTCTGTCCAGAAAGAAGACGAATGCACTAAACTCAACGCCCTGAGCAAAATAAACTTGGTGCAAACAGTTGACGCATAATTATATTCTGAGGCAGTAATAAAGCTTAAAAACCGCAGTCAAGCGCTGCAAAACAACTAAGCAGAAACTCATCGCTGCAGCCAAGTTGGTCAGGCGGGTCGCGCTACCTGAAAACTCCGTATATAACGTTGTCCTTTGTATGGCTCGCGTTCTGCTTTATTCGTCAACGACGTATACGACCATACATGCATTATGTGTGCATTTGTCATATTTACGTTTATAGGCCTATGCCATATATATATATATATATATATATATATATATATATATATGCATGTTTGACATAGATAAGTTTATATCACGTGTGTGTATGTATTTACACGCATATGATAACAAGGAAAACGATAGAGAAATGCAGAGGGACGTAGAGGGACAAGAGAAGGAACGACCTATATGGGCGTTAACACGAGCTGCTATCTGTGTTATTTACTGAGGGCGGCCGTCGAACTTGGACGCTGCGTGGAATGCATATGAGTAAGTAGTTGAAGAAGGGAGAAAGAAAGGAAGGAGGGAAGGAAGAAAGGAAGGAAGGAAGGGAGGAAAGGTGGAAAGAAGGAAGGAAGGACGGAAGGAAGGAAGGTGGAAAGAAGGAAGGAAGGAAGGAAGGAAGGAAGGAAGGAAGGAAGGAAGGAAGGAAGGAAGGAAGGAAGGAAGGAAGGAAGGAAGGAAGGAAGGAAGGAAGGAAGGAAGGAAGGAAGGAAGGAAGGAAGGAAGGAAGGAAGGAAGGAAGGAAGGAAGGAAGGAAGGAAGGAAGGAAGAGGAAGGGAGAGGAAGGGAGGGAGGGAGGGAGGGAGGGAGGGAGGGAGGGAGGGAGGGAGGGAGGGAGGGAGGGTGGAAGGAAAGAAGGAATGAAGGAAGGAAGAAACGAAGGAAAGAAGGAAGGAACGAAGGAAGGAAGGAAAGAAGGAGGGAAGGAAGGAAGGAAGGAAAGAAGGAAGGAAGGAAGGAAGGAAGGAAGGAAGGAAGGAAGGAAGGAAAGAAGGAAGGATGAATGAGGGAGACGTGGATCGAAGAATACGATTAGCAGAACTCGTCACTTTGAAGGTTCGTCCTTTGTTACAAGCAGAACTACTGATCGCGTGGACAATGGAGAGGAAGACAATAATATCAAATGCATTTCTGGCAAATAGGCGGTTTAACTGCACCGCTTTACAGAATGAAAGAGCTACTCTGAAGGAGCGTTGTCTGCATGGATACTTCTCTATCTGCATGCCAGTGTACTGACTGTCTGCTTTTGTGTCTGTTTTTCTGCCTGCTTCCTTCTCTACATGTCTGGCTGAATGCGTCATGCTCTGCATGCTTGCTTCTCTGCCTGGAGTACCTCTGCTTCTCTGCGAGTGTCTCTGCCTGCCTTTCTCTCTGCGTCCCTGCCTGCGTGCCTATCTGCGCTCCAGCCTGCGTCCTTGCGTGCCTGCCTGCCTTTCTCCCCACATGCTTGCCTGTCTTAGAATAGCGCTTCTAGAGACCATTCGATACTTAGCCTGACCAGAGATCGTGACCTTCTGGATACAGACGTAGACCGCACGATAAGCGTCGATCAATTAATCGATCAATCGATCATAAATATATAGCGCTTATCTAATTTAGTTCTATCGACATGTTTAGAAGTCTAATTTACTAGCATCTCCTGTTTGTGTTTAGCATAGCACGCGCGCAACAGCGGCTGCCGCATGCAAAGGCAATTAAGTCTTAGCATCATTTCAATTCCGCACAATGCTCTGTCGTAATTCTTCTCGAAGGAAATATTTTTCCGGGAAATAGAACTTTAGGGCGAAACTGTTATTCTATGAATCAAGCAGAAAAGCTGCACTTGCGTGTCAGCTATACCTAAGCTTATCGCATCCATTTTACGATCGCCCATGGATGTATCACTCGCGATTATATTCATGCATGTATATATATATGTCTTTCATTATATATATTTATAACGTTATCTATAGGCTTCTGTGGATATTTATACGTCTACGCATATGGTCTACCATCTAAACCGGATGTTTTAGCGATAGCGGAAGTCGTTACCATGAAAACAGGCAAATATTAGGTGAGGTAAATATCGTTGATGATACATCATTGATGCCGCAAAACAAGCAGAGCAGTTTAAGTTAGGCTGTCAACAACTGTATGTATTTGGGTTGGTATATATATCTGTACAATGTATATGTATATATATATATATAACACGTGACATATATAACACGCAGAGATTACGTTTGGAAGCAAGATGCAGAGAGAGACAGAGAGAGAAACAGAGAGAGACACACACACACAGAGACAGACAGACAGACAGACAGAAAGAGAGAAATAGCTAGCGTAAGATGACTACAGAGACTAATAACTAGAAGCAGCCAGACAGCTGCACATACAGATACACTGAGTGCGATAGCTAGGGAGAGAAAGAGACAGACAGAGACAGACAGACAGACAGACAGACAGAGACAGAGAGTCAGACAGAGAGACAGAGCCAGAGAGACAGACAGAAACAGAGACACAGAGACAGACAGACAGACAGAAACAGACAGACAGCGAGAGAGAGACACGTACTGTGAGATTCAGATCAATACCAGACGCGACAGTCACCGTTGTCTGAGAAGATTTCTAGGACTCGGTCAATCGAAGCAACTGTTGTTCGTCTGATAGACTAAGAATTGTGATCTCAGGTCACGAATTCTCATCGAGACCTTATATAGCACAGTCACCCGTAGTATGGCTAAAGTCATGACCACTACTATTTCGTAAATTATATTACTTATGCCTAATATAATCTAAGAATTTCTATAGCGCCACTGGAATAATGATCAAGGCCACTGGCTGAAACTAGTCCAAAATACTGGAGGGGGAGACATGGGGTCTTGACAATCAGCGAGTCTCAGAGGTTTCCGGTGTTATGTAATATGTATGAAATGCAGGGCTGTAGACGAGGTGTACGCGGGTATACACAGCTTTTAGGCAAAATTGCCTAAAATGCGATTGCTTTTTATTGTTTGTTTTCATATCTGAACGTGACTGCCACTGGACTGGATGCAAAAAACATTAATTTTTCAATAAATTTTAGCATAGTTGACGCATCAGAAATTGAGGAATTCCATAATTTCAATGGCTTAAATGCTTACTAAATCGTTTCCATATTTCAGCCCCCCCTTCCCAAACCCATCTCCCTCACTGAAACTGACCTAGCTGTAGCGTGTACTCGACTCTAATTTTACCACTACAGCACTGATGAAATGGGTGCGTTTTATTTACATGTAAATTTTTTCATATTGAAGATATTGAAGACATAAATCTTTGTTTTCATTGTGAATTTCTGATAGTATTTCAGTTCTTTG
This sequence comes from Allolobophora icterica, assembly GCA_963556255.1. Taxonomy (NCBI): domain Eukaryota; kingdom Metazoa; phylum Annelida; class Clitellata; order Crassiclitellata; family Lumbricidae; genus Allolobophora; species Allolobophora icterica. Next base: position 57,262,140 of record OY744606.1, on the reverse strand, counting down.
TTTCTGCTTTTCTGTTTTGATATTTTAATATTTCAAGAAACTCTCTCAATTGGGGGGGGGGCAATGCCCCATTTTAATTATTGAGGGACACGTACCCCGGCTGCCCCCCAGAGTGTACGCCTATAATCTAGGCATCAGTCAATCGTCGCCATTATACAGAATGTTGTGCAAGCCAAATTCCAAGGTGAGTCGGGTTGTAAGTCAAGAAGGGACGTAGAATACTATTGTATTTGTCAGTTTAATTGGCGTTTCATAAAAAAACCACTTTGTGGTCTTTCCATGCAGGAACATGAGCCCAGTGGCGTCTAACTCCCCCACCTGGACTGGGAGAACAAACCCCCACTCTGACTGACTTGTATACAAGAGGCTCAGAAGTCACTCAGAACTGGAAATTACTCCGAGATAACGTGTCTTTTCGACAACATACATGATAAATAAATTAAACATGTTATCGGAAATCAACACCCTCCCAGTTTATATCCAGAACGTTAAACCCCCACTTCTGGCAACCGTTGGAGATCGTTCTCCCAACACCCACCCCACTGGTAGACGCCACTGCATGAGCCATGAGAAAATAGGTGAGTTTGAGGCAACGAACTACGACTGTTCTCTACCTCCCACATCCACCTGAACTCGCGAAGGCCATTAATTTCAATGTAAGCACATGTAGATTGAAAATACGCAGATATCTGTAAAAATTTTGTTCTTCTGAATAGTCAAGTATACATCAAAATGAAAGCAGTAGTAAAAGATTTCAAACTCGATCGATATATGTTGTTATGCTTCGCAGTACATGTTCAAAAAGGTACTTATTCAGAGGGTAAGTACCGTAAGTATTCAAAAGGCACATGCGCAAGAAGGTGCTTATTCAAACAGACAGCCATTCAGCGCAGAACTATGCGTTACAGAGAATTCATATATGACTAATAGATTATAAGCTGAAGATGGTAAATTATATATATATACCTACACACATGTGACACGCACACATGTGCACGTACTTATATATATATATATATATATATATATATATATATACATATATATATATGTACGTAATCGACCCTAGAGACGCCGAGCGTATCTTTCAGGGTAGATTACTTAATAAAGTAATGTTTTTGTGCTATAACAGAGCGAGTGAAGTGCAGGTATATAGCATTATATAAGAAGAAAAAGCGACAAGACTCTTCGACGCTCGTGACATTTCTCTCGAACTTATTTCTTACTGACTGCACTTGCACTGGCTGACCTTGAAACAGAATTGTAACAGAAAAAAGGCGATGCGTTCTTCAAATGATAAGTAAGTATATGACGTCATCAGAACAGGTTCCAGAAGCATGGCTGCTCTTGGGTTTAGCTTTAAACAAACTTACCGTCTCCTGTATACAATACCCAGAAGCTAGAAAGTTGTTATATTTTTACATCACGGTATAATAGGGAGAGAACTGCTTAGGTTGTCGTTTTGAAGAATAGGCTACACTACCTTTTGGACGGGATAACATAATGAAATTGCACATAGGATTGCATAGAAGATTGCAGCATGATTAGACAGATCAAAGTACGTAAGAATACATCCGTGTCATTATTAACGTACTTCCGAATGAGATCTAACTTTTGAACCACTGCACAAGAAAACGGTTAAGTGGGTCCTGTTTTCCTCGCAGCTGTTAAACCTTGACCGATTGAACAACAAATGCTATTTGCATGTCCTATTATACAAATCTAATTCTGAGAACTTTTTATGGTCGTAGCACAGCATTGCACATGAATATGGGGACAGACGTGTTTGCTTATGAAACGGAGTTTCAATGTCTCGTTCCTCAGTTCACTTGGCGGAACACAGAGCAAGCGCTGTCCGCGTGGCCTGCCTTTGCTATCAGGCTACGTGCGGCCATGCACTCCGAGGCCTATGTGCGCTAGTAGCAGTTCTAACCAGCCCCACGCGGCCTACGTACCATTCGTTCCGTAAATGCTGACCTACTTTCTCCGATAGACGCGCATTAATCCATCGTCGTAATCCGCC
>OY744606.1:57251294-57257417 GCA_963556255.1 Allolobophora icterica | reverse complement strand
TTACATTAAAATACATTAATTTACGATACATTACATTGCATTAGAGTAGATTCTTGCACAGACCTGGTGTCGTGAGGGACATAAAGGAGGCACGCGCTTCAGCGTCAATCGGGAGCGTAATCTTTGTTGGCGCGTTCGGCTGTCGATATTCAGCGCTTTTTCATGGTTATTATACCTTAGAGAGGTATCTCGAGGGCGCCATGTGAATGCATAGGCGCCCTCGAAACCTTGAAAATCACATTACACCACATAATGTTCCATTACATAGCGTGCAGAAGGCGTGTTCCAAAGCTGAAACTGCATCCTGGCTGTAACGAACAGAAATGTCTATTTTAAACGAACAGAAAAGGTCTCGTTTAAGCTGGCTGCAGGCTGCATGCCACTTTTCGAAGTTCTCGGACGATCGGACGTCTCATTATCGACTTTCCAGATCAGTAGCTTAACGCCACTCAAAACAAGACACACAATCTTTAAGTTTCGATTTCTTGTTATATAGAACGAAAATTGCAATATAACAGTTGCAAATTGGTTAGCTGAACATCTAGCCATTTATTCTAGCTACAATCAGTCTGCTGTGTTATATGTATACATCTAATTTGCTGACTCATACGACCGACAACGCTCACACAGATCATTGTCACACAGACTTGACCTGTCACTGACCCAACTGATGTGCAACGTGTGCCTCTCTATATTCTGTCTCTCACTGCTAAGCACCAGTTCTTCTCAACGTTTTAGTCACTGCGCATGCGCGATGCCATCCATAAGCACACTGACTCGTCGCTCTCATATGCGGAAAGCCATCTCATACTTATAGGCTACACTGGCGAAAGACGAATCGCACAGCACGAGGCCAACGCATCGCAGGATTTGACATGAAGGCTTATAACAATGTGTAAACATGCATGTGCATCAATATAATTATAGACAAGACACTGGTCTTCAAGCCGGACTTGCTATACCATATTTGGTTACTGAAAAGAATGGATTTGAAATTTAGGTCTTTCTCTGGCTGTCCAAGATCATCGGAAGAAGTTATTGTCTGGGTCTCTATTCCAGGAGTCTGCAGTGTATGATGCTCAGACTTTTCTCAGACATTTCTCTCTGACTTTTCTCAGACATTTCTCTCAGAGTTTTCTCTCAGACTTCTCTCAGACGTTTCTCTCAGACTTTTCTCTCAGTCTTTCTCGAAAGATCTGCTTCAGTGATTCGTTCACGACTGACTCACACCCGTGAAGTTTGTCAACTCTGTACTTGATTCAGTGTGTGTAACTGATTTTGATCGACACATTTAATACAGACCCATGTCACCCGTCTGTCTGTGATGTCTGTGACCTGTATGAAAATCACATCGAGACAGATAGAGAAACTGATTCACTCACTCAAGTATATAAGCCTGCATATAGCGCTCATTCATAGAGTTCGCAACAACCGGATTCAAACACGTATATTAATTTTACACCTTCTTCTCAGTCTTCTGCTGTTGAGCAGGTTTGTGACATGGACGACCTCGTGCTCCCCTCCGACCTCCTCCATTCTGTTCTGTCCTGCGCCCTCCTCTTGGTGTGTCCGTATGTATCACCATTATCGAGATCACTCATCATATTTAATCTTCTTCTGCCTCTCGTTGTCTTCCCCTCCATACGCCCCTCCAGCAGCGTCACCAGCATACCCTCCTCCCTAAGTGTGTGGCCCAGCCACCGGTGCTTTCTTCTGCTTATTGATTGTAGTAGATCCCTCTGCACCCCTGCCCTTTCCAAGACTGCCTGATTTGTGACTTTGTCTTTCCAGCTTATTTTCAGCATTCGTCTCCAAGTCCACATTTCGAAATTTCAGAGAAACTGATTCACTCACTCAAGTATATAAGCCTGCATATAGCGCTCATTAATAGAGTTCGCAACAACCGGATTCAAACACGTATATTAATTTTACACCTAAATACAACGAAATGTACGTAAAAGAGAAACTGTTACAAAACCATTATATATAGGTCTAATCTACATCATGACTACGTGTAATCTGGCCTGTTTCACTGAGTATATACTCAAGACAATCGGTCGTCTTTGTATTTATGTAAGACTTAGTGGGCGATTTATGTACATGTAGAATGCGGAAAGAAGAAGGCTAATGACGTAATCACAGGAAAATAGCAGACAGCGTTGTAGAGCAAAGCCCGGATGGACAGACAGACAAAGTAGACGAAGGACGAATGAACGAAAGAGAAGAATTGATCGCGAATACACAGAGAAGTAGGCCTAAGCAACGACGAACAAAGTGAATTAGGGACAAAGGGAAAAATGAGCGACGGACAGACAAATAAAGTAAAAGAAGGGTAATTAGACGAAGAGAATGAAAGACAGACGGACGAAGAGAATGAAAGACAGACGGACGAAGAGTAAGTGTCTAGTTATATACATACACATACGCACACACATACATACGTACATACATACGCATAAACACACATACATACATACATACATACATACATACATGCATACATACATACTTACATACACACATGCACACATCAATTTCAATTTTCAGTTTCAATTCATTTCATGTAACTAATGTATAACAGTTATGGCAATACACGCAGTAAGTTACATTCGTAGAAGTTATAAGGCGGATACCAAAAAGAGATGGGAAATCCCGCTAATGGGGCCATGCAACTGTGAATAATACAAAATCACTGGATGCGCATGACAGCTAGTTCCAAATAGGTACACATAATATACACACTTAAACATACAGACACATATATATACATATATACAGACATACATTCACACATACACAAATACATACATACTTACATACTTGCATACATACGTATACGTACATATATCGAGTCTAACAGATAGGTTTCGCTTAATCTCTTGATATGTAGTCTGAGCAGGGGCGTCTATCCCCCCTAAGTCATTGGAGCCACTTCCCCTTTCCTTCCTCTTCTTCCCCTTCCCCCTCTAAAATGGTGGCACAGACACTGACAGATCTTCCCCCCCCCATTTCTTGGATGGAGCATTTGCTTCAAGGTTTCTAGGGTGTAGACGCCCCTGAGTCTGAGTCATAAATTGCATAATGACGTATACGGTTACAGTGTATATAACATTATGGCATAATATATATAAACTATATATAATATATATAGGATATATAAATACGTACTTTTAGGCTTGTGCCTATTATATATGCGTATACAAGATTACTTGTTGGACTTGGTATCGAAACGCAATCTGTCGTTTCCCGCCGTCGATCTTCTGCCTATAGTGAAATCCAAGCGATTAATAAGTTGGTGCACTTTGAACTCCATATAAACTTCTTCTGGTCGTAGCCTATTTGTAGCCTAACAGGTTTAGGCGAACCAATAACAGCCGCCTAAACAACAGCGGGGTTAACGGGGTCAACGGCCGCTATTAGATGTCTTGGTAAATTACAATACGGATGCAGAAAAGGCTGCTGCACGTGTCCGCGTGTATAGGAGTTCTGCGCACGTTATAATTTTGGGTCTCTGTAAGCGACAAAGGTAATTCAACAGCACATTGGTTTTCACACTCGCGGAAGAACGTTAAGCCCACGACAAAAATGTCGATGGATTCTGGCTTCATCCGATCCTGAGTTTGGCATATGTTGATTAATGAATGTGGCCTAATGTAATTAGATGCGACCAGACATTGATACTGCGCTCTATCAGTAACTGTCGCAAGCTCTCGTCTGCTCGAATTAGAAATGGATTCGATGTTTATTGGGGGTTCTCAGGGCTGTAGTCGAGGGTATGCGCGGGTATACAGCGTATACTTACCTCTAGAGACCGTATACTCGCCTCACAAAATATTTATATTTATTTATATTAAAATACTGTAGCGTATACTCACAAAATGCTGTATCGTATACTCACCTCTAATTTGTTTCGGAAAACTAACCGGAAGTGTGTACTCACCTCTAATTTTACCACTGCAGCCCTGGGGGTTCTTTCTTTGGCGTTTTAAAATTCACGTATATTTATGATGTTCAAAGTGCAGAAGACTGATATATGGTGACCTATACATGTCTTGACCGTTGTTTGCCTTTACATTATGATCGCATAACAAAGAAGCATATACTATAGAAGTCACCAGGTTAGAACTTAGAATACTGCAAAATCGAAAGTTCAAGGCCCGATCGTTTGAGAAATTGGAATAGTTCTCAAAGTGAATGACGGAACCATCGAATTTCGATCTCTGAGTATACAGTTCCACTTGATGCGACCATCCATCAATGCCCTGTGCATTATGGTATGTCGCTATATAAATTATTAGATTAAGTTTGAATATTAGGTAAAATAGAATGACCGAGAAAGTTGATGGCCCAGCGGATGACAGCGCTTAGCCACTGCAACCTGGCTTCGATTTCCTGTTATAATATGTAGCATACAATAGACATAATAGTGTCAGAGTGAAGCTCTTGATCACTATCATTGAAGACAAGAATGCCGTCCGAAATCCAAAATTCTGTTGACAGGTTGATAGTGACTACTATTACCTACGATGTCTTTAGAGAATAGATTTTCGACTTCATTAATAGCGCTCAGATAGGAAAGCCTTCAGTCAACCGTTAGTAATGCGCGATATCCCAGGGCTTTTCGGTTGCACATTGCCTTGTTATGCCTCCGTTAACGTGCTTAAGTAATCGATCCTTTTGGAATAATTTCGGGTCGCTCGCCTGAAACATACGTTTCAGAATTCCTTCTTGTCGGCTGCACGGTTGCTATCCTAATTGAGCGCAGTATCTATCAAAATCTAAGTGACGTTTGGACTTGAACGCATCAGCCACAAGATTTATTACAGCGGAGACAATTTAGCATAAAGAGGATTGGTTGGAGAATTGAGATAAAGTGCACACGAAAAGCATAAATATATTTATCTGATATAGTTTATAGTTTTCAACTCCTGCTTTTATGCCCTTCAATGAGCCTCGCCTTCGTTATCTAAAGTGCGTAAGTACGTAAAATAGCCTACTTTCATCTGACAAGCTCATTATTCTCACTTTGTATAATGCGATTACATGCATATAGACTTAACAGGAACAGATTGTAGAGACATACAGCACAAGTAAATGCAACTAAAGATACATCGACTGACAAAGGTACGTTTGAACTGATCAGATTTAACAATTGTTAGCATGAGGGGATGTCCTCTTTTGCGAATTGAGTACATGTCGACACAAAGAGGCGATGTAGGCAGTGGTCGAGGAACTGCGATTTCTGGAAGAGCTTCCTGTCTGATGTTCTGCAGCGTCTTTCTTCCCACATATTTGCGTGATATTGTTTGGTAAATGTATATTTACGACGGCTTTACCAGCAGGACACCAAGAGCACAAGGTGCCACTGATTAAGCGATTTGTGAGCTGAAATGCAAACGCATGAACAGCAATCCAAACCTTATCTGACTCAATTCATTAATGAATGAACGGATGCATGCGTGAACGGATGCGGTCTATAGCTACATTGGATTCGAACCGATTACGCAACTATATCTATGAGGTATTCGTCCAACACTATTCGAATCTAATGGCTTCGATAGCGTTGTTATCATGATTCTCAAGGTCACCTCAAGGTCGATTTAAGTGAAGTCGTAATCTGTTGGAGAAGTTTAGTCAGCACCACTGTTTCTATGTAAAGCAAACGACTGCTTGCTTTAATAGGTCCAAATGTAGGCGTGGCTTGAAAGTGGATCCTCCAGAGTTGGGAAAGGCGACTGGATGATCGTAGGGACGAATTTGTAGCTAGTTGAAGGTCAATAAAAAATTAGACCAAACGATAATCATCGGCAGTTTGGATTCGGTCGTTTTTTCGCCTTCTATGTCATTTTGACAGATTATTTTGTTTAATTGCAGAATTTACTTACTAATTTCCAACGTGTTTGGGTTCGCTATTGTTAAGTTTGTGTGTCGGATTTAAATTCGTTTCTGCTGCGGATTTTGTATACGTTTGACGGTGTATTCTTCGCATGTCCTCTTGGCAAGTGTGATTACTCGAGAACTTATGAGGGATGCGTTTCCTCATGTGCGATCGAGTCTCAGATCAATGGACAGCATACGCCAGTTGCAGGGGGTCATTTTCATCTCGGGAGGATCGGCAACGTG
>OY744606.1:57163794-57248794 GCA_963556255.1 Allolobophora icterica | reverse complement strand
TTATGAAACCATCAAAGTGCTGCTCCGCTTTTCCCCCGTGACCCAGGCATATGTGCCAGAGTGCTCACTAAATTTCTGCATTCTTCGATGGAGGTGCGTGACAGGTAAATGCGTGCACTCTACGACCGGAGGTGTCCGAGTTCGAAGCCCAGTGAGGGGGAAAGACGCAATTTGGCAGAGATTGGGAATGGCCGGTCGTGGATTTATTGCTTCAGAACTCTGGTTATAAGGAATATGGAGATATGCTAAAACTATGCTAGGCCTCTTCTCATACAGCCTGAGGCCTTCGTCAACATCACGGAGTCTGGATGGGCTTGGACTACTGCCATTTTCGACTCGTAAACAAAAGAAGGTTATAGGATCTTCGCACTGGTGCATATGTCAATGTCGTTGATTATTTCGATATTGCAGCCAGAACATAACAACATCTAACAGCTGCTCTCGTGCATTGGAAGAAAGGAAAGCTTTTTCCATTCAGGTCTTCTTCTCTTAAAAAACCAGGCTCTGCTCCATCTTACCTCAAGAAGCTTTGTTTCTCAGTGTCTTCCCTACCTGGTGGCAGATTTCTCCGCTCTACCACGCAAGGCCACTTGGAACTTCCACGGTCCGGAATAAAAGATTTGCTGTGGTCGGGCCATCCTTCTGGAATGAGTTGTCTAACAACCTGCGACATGAACTCTCTTTGTCTCCTTTCCACAAGCGTTTCAAGGCCATTCTATTCGATCGCGGATTCATTGTGTTTGGTCGGGAGCGCCTTTGATGAGTCTCTCTATAGCAGTGGCGCTATATAAGTCTACAATTATAATTACAATTGACATTATATGGCGTTACATACAGGCTGACATTGCTAACGTATTCGTTAGGGCAGTTCATAACTCAAGAGAAAAACATTGGACGCTTTTTTATATTGCCCTCGTTGCTTCCCGAATACCTAACATATTTTCATAAAGAAGTATACTTCATATTGTATTGTATTGTATCTTCGTTTATTCATTCTTCCATGGCATGCATAACGCAGCATGTTCAGACGTTGCTTAATGCCATGGCTTCGAAGTTTCAAATGCACCGGTGTGATCAACCATAGCCAGAGAATTCGTATTTTACGAATTTGAAGAATTTTAATATTTTACGAATTTTAATTAATTTTAAAACTTGCAAAGAATTTTATAATTTGTTTACTTTCAACTTTTTAAGCAAGTAAATATGTCATTGTCATAGGCAATCAATCAGTCAGCCGTAAGAGATAGCTGACTAGCAACACAACAGTGCTGATATTCAATTACTGTTCTACTTAAAGAGTCTTTAACTTAGAATTCTATCAACCTTCTCCTCCAAAGCCGCTACATACTGCCATTCTGGTCCATGTTCTTTCATCTTTGAGAAATTAGGTTTCAACTAAATTAACTCTTTACGCAATAAACTTTAATACTGAATTTTACATTAAATTCTAAGCAGAAGCTTACCACAGCAAATCACGACGTCATCAAATTTGTTGTTGTTGCTAACGCTGCCTTTTGGAAAACGGCACTGTTAATGTAAAAAAGGCCCAACGATATTTGTACGAAATTTTACGAATTTTGAAATAGGCCGAAAATTCAGGAAGTTTTACGAATTTTAAAACCGAAAGTCACGAATTCTCGAGCTACGTGGTCAACCAACTGCAGCATCTCGGGTTCAAATCCCGTTGCGTTGTACGTGATATTAATGTAATTTGTCGTTAATCTTCCGAAAAATCACTCGACCGCAGACAGAGAGGCGCCAATATTGCACAAATCTCGTCCTTTTCTTGGAGAATCGTGCAAACTATATCGACGAGTTTAATTAAATTTTGCATGTTTGTTGTAATTGAGCTGTTTAGTTTACCCTCCCCCCCCCCATCCGTTAAGAGACTTTGAAGGCGATAGATAGAGCCATTTTCAGATATTGACTTTAACTATCTGCTGGCCTGGATATGAACTCCACGATACCTTTGCCACGTGCAGCACGCAGCTTTCGAGGTTGCTAATACTTGCTATATAGATCGCACTAATTGCAAGGGGACTTCGCGCTCGCCTTTTGTTTTTTTTATCTGACAAAATTTTGCTGGTAGTATACGCCAACATTCGATTTGTTTACCTAGCCATGGTACAATAAAACTACAGTTTGAATAACCGCTGACATATGCGCATATAGGCATATATATATGAATATATTTGTATATATATAATATATATATGCCTATACGCTTACAAACAAACAATCAGAAATTCCACACAAAGTGATGTTGTTATACACATATATCAATTCGTGCTTGAAAATTTCTTAACGAAACGCTCTGTGCATGCTTACGTCAATCTGGATAGTTCTGCATCGTTAATGTATCTGTATTTATGTATGTATATATATATATGTATATATATATATAGAGGCCTGTATAAGCGGAGCGAGGCGTGGCTGTATGTATCGGCTCATCGTGGTGCACATGCTCGATCTGAACGTATGTGCGTCGAGTGTGTGCGTGCGCATTGGCGGATGTGCTTGCGCGCACAGGTAGGTATACAGGTGTTGGTTTGCGGGCGTGTAAATGCAAGCGCTAATTGCTGTTGCTACGTACCTCAGGTAAGAGACTACAGCTAAGAGACTACAGCTATATAAACACGTGAAACCTTTCTTCTCTCAACTGAGCCTTGGAGTCTCTTCATCTTGCATGGTACGTGCATAACTATACGACGAGAGATAAGAACACAGTGTCCTTCCTTCTTCAATATGCTTCCTATAATTATATCATCGTCAGCTTACGTTCCTTTATAGCTATAGATCGACCAGTTAATTGATTTTCTCTTTGTTGAAGCAAAGTTGCCGAGTCCCAACGCAATCGACTGTTGCGATTGGTTAGGAGCCGAAGGTCAAATCAGTCAGGAAATCTTAAGAAATGGCTGTGCTGAAAGAAGGCCAGTCTGCTAAACCTTAAGTGAAACGAACGATGTGTGGAGGTCGATATGGTCCAATGCTGTATCGTGTTGCTGTGTTGAGCGACCCACGCATGCATTATAGTAAGAGTTTGCTACAGTTACTCTTCTGCAGTGGTTCATTTGCTGTATTGAAACCCATGATAACGCCTAAGGAAATAAACTAATCGCATGTTTGCCACAGAGTTTATATAGAGCATTTTGATGGCGCGTATACGTGGCAAAGATGACCACAAGTTTCCGTAACGCAGCGGTTTTCAAACGGTGGTACGCGTACCTAGTGGTACGCCAGATGTCGCTAAGTGGTGCGCGAAAAAAATTCAAAAGAAATTAAACTTTTGTATAAGTATCGGCTCATCTTTATTTGTATAGCTCTTGACTATTAAAGTCACTATTCTACGTTCACCGTGTGCTTCTCCTTAATTTTTTTTAGTTTATACCCAGCTCACATTGACACTTTCTAATAGTGCTTATATTTTTCCTTTTGATATGATTACATTCTTAAAATTGTATACTAATTTTTAAATTTGTCTACCTACGGTCCTTCGCTAATTGCAAGGGGGCTTCGCGCTCGCCTTTAGTTTTTGATCTGACATATTATATGCTGGTAGTATTCGCTAACATTCGATTTGTTTACCTGGTTATACAATAAAAACAAGTTCAGTTTTGTTCAATTATAGTTGGTCGTATGCGAAATTAGCTTGATAGATTTTGTTCGTTCGAAATTCTAATTATTTGTTGTTAAGCTATTTCTGTTTTAAGTGTTGCTTCTGAGTGTTTTCTACGATGTTCGGACGCTTGCTATCGCGGTTGCGTGCGTCGTCAGTGGACTCTTCCGCGATGAGGGGTGTCAGGTTGCTATAGCTGGACAGTATCAAATAGTAAGTTCCATTTGGAAAGAAAAAGAGAGTCCACGGACTGTTCTACTGGGTGAGGCTGTTATGTGTATACAAACAGTTGCCGGTTGCGAAAAAAGTCGTCCTCCTCAGACCAAGAGCAGAGAGATACCCGGACGCCGCGTATTCTACCATCCGCAAGGGGGCATAGGTGGTATTGTGGTTCGTGTGTTGCCAGCCTCGTTGTCTGTCGTCGCTCCTCTTCATCGACGCTACTTATAGTTCATGAACTCGGAACATGTTGTCTACTATATCTGTTCTGATGGAAGAATCCTTCGGTTTGTCTGCGGGAGTTCACCAGTGCTGACTTTTCTGCAGTTATCTGAGCACAACTGCTTATTGAATAGCTTTTTCTAATATTAAATATTAGTTAGGCTTTATACGTTTTGAAATACGTACACAATACAATATAGCAGAAATACAGCAGAAACAGCATGGTTTGAGACAGACAGGTACGTAGACATACAGACAAACGCACAGAGAGAAAGTCAGACAGATACCACGAGGGAAACAGAAAGAAACATGGTAGAGATAATGATGAGAGGGAGACGAGAGAGATAAGCTGGAATTAGATGCAAAGCGACAGAATGGAAGAAGTACAGAAAGACTGCAATATTTAGAAACACAGAAATTTAAACGGAAAAGAAAGGGACACTCAGTGGACAAATACGGTGCATTGGACAAGAATAGCTTTTAAAGCGCCATTCAGAAAGCAATGGACTGCGTTGCCAATGGGCAAAGGCCATTGCGAACAGGTGCTTCTTTATTCAGTCCTTAAACGATTCGGCTTGGGCGGTCTCTCATGCAGGTGGCTGACTATAGGCGCCATTAAGAAATGGGAAAAAGTAAACGACCAAATAGATTCCGTCTCTTAACGGCAGTTCCGTGTTGGGCCAGAACATTCGTACAATAGATAATAAATGACAGTGGCCTCTGGTAATAAAGGACTACGGTCTCTGCACTCTCCTGTAATAAAGTACATGTACTGTGGCCTCTGGTAATAAAAGACTATGGTCTCTGGTAATAAAACACTGGTAATAAAGGGCTATAGTCTCTGGTCATAAAGGACCATGGCCTCTTGTAGGCCTAATAAAGGACTGACCTACAGCATTAAATGACTATGGCCTCTTGTAATAAAGGACACTGGCTTATATTCATAAATGACAGTGGCTTCTGGTTATAAAGGACTCTGGGCTAAAGGACTGTCATCTCTCATATTGTACGACTGTGGCCTCTTGTAATAAAGGACTATGATATCTGGTAATAACGGACTGTTGCCTCTAGGAATAAGGGTGGGCCTCTGATAAATGACTGCGGCCTCTGATAATAAAGGACAGTGGTCTCTAAATTAAAGAATTGTGGCCTCTTGTAATAAAGGGCTGTGGCCTCTAGTAATATAGGACTTTTGTCTCTGGCTACAAAAAAACTTCAGTCTATGGTAACAAAAGTCCGTGTCCTCTTTCGGGCAGCAATGTAAGTTTTTGCCGAACATTGGGCCATATTGGCTGTACGTTCACAAGTCCAATTAGGCTTTTTAAGAAGCGTTTTATTTAAGAGTGTGGTGGAGTTGGCCGATGCAGTCATACAACGATACAGCAGACGAATTGGGCTGCAGCTGTTAGCTCAGCGCACGCAGACATACGGACCGATCGACAGCTGAACGTACACACAAGAGCCTGATTGTCTTCTGCCGGGGCTAAGAAGAAACAGAAATAAACAAAGGAACTAGATTAAGGTCTCTTTCACTATATATGCGTACATACATACATACATACGTCTGTTTATGTATATCGTAGTCCATATATATACACGCTTATATTTATATGTAGACCTGTTTACGTAAGTGGCCACAGTTTATTATTGCTTCTTGGCCGATATCTTCCTATAGTTAAACTAATAAAAGTACATATATATATATATATATATAACTGTATAACAGTGTATATATGTATATTACGTATAATTAATCAGAGTAATGCTGAGAAAAAACTACTAATTGACTCTCTCGCACACGAACACATATACAAGAGTTAATTAGTAGTTTTACGGGTGTCTGTACATATAACTAACCGGGTGGAGTGTGTTGTTTATTGTTGCTTGTTATTTACGAAACGGAGGCCTACTTTTGGCCAACCTAATTCTACGAATTTCTTCTGCCGCGTTAAACGAATGTCGTGCAATATACAGGACGAAGTTAATGGCGTTCGATCAACATCTAGTCTAAAGGCTGAAATATACTGATATACTCGTAGACGTACAAGTGCAGCAGTAAGCGGTAGGGCCTATTACATCTATATATTTATGTATTTGATATATGCTGATGTACATAATATATAAAACTGATACGGAACACTGATGTATGATCTGCGTATGGACATCTGATTATAGCTTATATGTATAGCGCTGTTCCCCTTGAGCCTTTGCAAACAAAACGTTTCACATGATCTTTGCTTGTCCTTGAAGCCCCGTTCGTTCATTTTGTGTCGTATATCTGCTGCTGGGGCTTTCCAGTCCGACCAATCGGCGTCCAATGAGAACACAACAGAGGTAGGCTAACCCTTTTGGCCAATGTAGGGAATACGATCTGGAAAAATGTGGAACACGTAGTTTTTAGTCTTCCGCCGCATTTAGACTTTTCATCTTCTCGATGATCTCTGCGTCAGCGTATCCAGTTCGCATATCTTCCTTTTCCAATCGTCTGCGAAATAGAAGCAGCAGTAGTAGTGGTAGTGGTAGCGGTAGTGGTAGTAGTAGTAGTAAGCCATTTATTGACACAACATCAACACCGTAATATCACAATAGGTACAATGTTTTCATTGTACCTGCGTGCATGGCTATAGATAGGCTAGTTACAACTTTAAAAAATTAGTAAATATTTTTGGGACGCCAGCACGAGCGAACTTCGCCCTAGACATACCGGGAATGTTGCATGTTATGTTATAGTCCTCATATTGATGGACGCCCATATGTTTTCAGCGCATGTATAGTTGTGTATACGCTATATGCCCACTGTTGGATTAAGTTGACACCAGTCGCTGCATGTAATGTGCTTAGGGCATCCGCAATACACGACGTCGACCACCGGCCGACCGTTTGCTTTGATAAAGACTTAGTCTGTCATCACTGATACTCGACGAGTTCAAGAAAACGCAAAGCATAACTGTTCATATGCTAAACGCATATAACGCTTTTTGTACGTATTATGCGTTTTATTAATATATTAACCTGCATTATTCTTCATGTTATATATCACGCATTGTATGTGTATACGTGTATACATGTACATTAATTAATGCACACCACAAAAGACAGAGGCGTGCGTTCTGTTGAGGCGAATTTAAGTTGTAATTCAGTCCAAAGAGCAGAGCAGCCTATGCTGTTATATCCGGTTGCTGTGCTGTGTGTTCTATCTTTAGCCTTAGTTTCACAAGTACGTGTGTCTGTATAAATGGCTGGAGAGAATGATCGAGATGCAACGGATGTGGACTCTAATCGCAGCCGAGGACGAATTGTTCTATTTTGACGTCAGTTCCAGCTTCATATGGCGCTGTCTATAGCTACAAAGATGCTATTAAATGGCAAGCACCTGCACTGTCCACCAACATCTGTAGTATTATTGTATTCAGCGATGTACACACATTGTAGACTATATATATGAAATGTTGGGCACTTCTCAAGGACATGTGAGCCATTTCATGTGCTGCTTAGGCGTATAAGAAGCAGGCTAGTTTTTACGCCCCATGTGCACTTGCGCAATCTGGACTTCCTGATAGCTCATTGCAAAAAATTTAACGACTCCGGTTCATGGGTTTCAGTTACACGGATGTCCAAACAGTTGACTAATCGCTAGTGTCGTATTGTTGTTATTCAGCTAACGAAGCCGAGTGTTCCACACAAAGAATAATGACTTGGATTAATGAAACTGGTGCGTATAATAGCTGACGAGGACATGTATTTAAGCCTCAAAACGTATCCAGTATACGTAGCGCACACAACCCAGTTTGTTTACATTTGATCCTTCTTTATATTTGAATTTTTTAAATTTAGTTACTTCATATTTCAGCCTTTAATTAAGTTTTTTAAATTAATTAATTTGTTTAAACAACACGACGGGGTTTATTCAGCGGAATATATATTTTTTTGACTGGATTGGATTAGTTTCGTTAGCTGATTAATTAATTAATCTTCGTTTGTGCTACATCGTTGAATCACGAGGTTCCCTTTGACGTCTTCTATCCTCACCGTTCGAAGCCGTATCCCTGCTTCAAACACTGTGCGCGTAATACCGGTTTGCTAAATGTTCTGTCGAGTCCTGACTCTGCTCGTTTATCTGTTGTTGCTGGTTTATCTGTTGTTGCTGGTTTATCTATTGTTGCTGGTTTATCTGTTGTTGCTGGTTTATCTGTTGTTGCTGGTTTATCTGTTGTTGCTGGTTTATCTATTGTTGCTGGTTTATCTGTTGTTGCTGGTTTATCTGTTGTTGCTGGTTTATCTATTGTTGCTGGTTTATCTATTGTTGCTGGTTTATCTGTTGTTGCTGGTTTATCTATTGTTGCTGGTTTATCTGTTGTTGCTGGTTTATCTATTGTTGCTGGTTTATCTGTTGTTGCTGGTTTATCTGTTGTTGCTGGTTCATCTGTTGTTGCTGGTTTATCTGTTGTTGCTGGTTTATCTATTGTTGCTGGTTTATCTGTTGTTGCTGGTTTATCTGTTGTTGCTGGTTTATCTATTGTTGCTGGTTTATCTGTTGTTGCTGGTTTATCTATTGTTGCTGGTTTATCTGTTGTTGCTGGTTTATCTGTTGTTGCTGGTTCATCTGTTGTTGCTGGTTTATCTGTTGTTGCTGGTTCATCTGTTGTTGCTGGTTTATCTGTTGTTGCTGGTTCATCTGTTGTTGCTGGATTATCTGTTGTTGCAACTCGCACCGTCGTATTCTTTCCACGCAAGTATATGCAAGTCGAAAGACCGTGAAATCTGAAGACGCTAATAGACTGAATACGTTTATAGAGGCGCATGATAAATTCACGAATACATTGCCTTGTCATCTTGGTATTGCATATATATATATACCGGCTTGAGAGAAACACTTTTTCATATATTCGACGAATGCATGCAGGCAGATCATGACTCCTAAACAACCTTTACTAACTCATATGGAACTCGAAACGTTTCAACCCTTGGAAATGCTTCTCCTTCTGTCCGTTGCAACACTTGGCGTTGTTGCTGCTTTACTAAGACGCATAAATATTGACTAAATGACCGTTGAATGTGCGACGTCTCTTGGTCTGCATGCACGCGATATAGATCTTCATTCCGCATCTGCGGCCAATCCACTAGATTTATATAGCCGTGTATACTATATCTATAGGCTAAAGGCGCAAACACCCGATGCATATAAGAGGCTACTTCAGCGTATACAGGCGGATGTAGAGAAGCAGAGGAAGAGGCGAACAGAGACGGGGAAAGACGCAGGCGGAGACGGACAGTGAGGCTCCATCCATTTCTTCGTGAACAAAGAAGACTCGCTTCCATCGGCTGTGCATAGAGAGAGAGCGAAAGAACCAAGAGTGCCTGTCTGCAGCCAAGTCTTCGCCTTTCTGTTCCTCATCCTCTGTTCCTCATCCTCCTCTCCTTCTTCTCCTCATCAATCCTCCTCTTCGCCCATCCTCCTCCTCCTCTTCTTCCTCGTCCTCCTCCTCCCCTGCATATATTGCCTCCTTCAGTTGTGTTTATCACGAAAAAGCGTATCATTGATCTCTGAATGTAGCAACACGGTCAAAGGAAGGAAAACAATTTCATGATCTTACGTAGGCCTACATACCACTTCTAAACTATACCTCCTCCACACCATACCAGCCAATATTTATGCGCGCGTGTGTGTTTGTGCCTGTGCGTGGCCCCGCGTCTAAGTGACAGTGCTTTTTTGTGCTTGTTGTGGTTTTGCAGAGTGCATTGATACGACGAGCAGGCCACAAAGACCGCGAAGTTATTCCTCGGCTATTATTGTGTACGCCAGTGACTAACACTGCGCTGAGCGCTGATGTTTGTACCTTTCACGCTTGCAGCTGTTTGGGTTTCAAATCAGTTGTTCGGCTCACTTGCTGCGTATTCCTTTCAGCGAAATATCGATACGAAAAGCAATTGCTTCGGCCGATTTATCTGTCTTTTTGTCTATCTGTCTGTATCTGTATACGTCTCTATATTTCCCTCCGTATCTCGCTGTCTCTTTGGGTCATTTATTATGCACCTCTATGTAGGCCAGTTTCACCTGACATTGGAATACTTGCACACCATCCATGCAGTTACTATAAAGATCTCTGCGGCCAATGCACATTAACATAGGTATGCGTGCATCTACGTATGCATACATCTCAACAATTCTATTGCGCCTTTAGGGATCTGTCAAAGCAGCTGACACAGTTGTTTAGTGTTTACGGAGTTTGAACGATTCCCATAATTACTGGACGTGTTTTTCAAATCCCATATATTTGTAAATGAGTAGCCTAACTATAGAGTGTAAACTGCATGCAGTCAACAGTGAATATTGGAACTCCACGATATACTAGGAAACAGCGAAATGTAAACAATTTACAAGTTATATCTAGCCGGTGTCCGATAGGCATCAATGATGGCGCAAATGATCGGTTAGTTATCCTTATGGCTAACTGGCTGGCACTCATAAAAAGATGTCTGGCTGTAACATCAGCTGTGTGACCAAAACGCTGTTATAGGTATAAGCGTGAATCACGTCGACTGTTACTGCATCCTATATCTAGAGCGTCATCGTGACTATAGAGGCGTGTTATGCCTGGCGTGAATTTTTTACGATAATTACATATTATTATGCTTAGACACGCTGTTGCCATCATAGTGTCTGATGTTACCAATACTGCATGATCAGGGCCATGTGCTGTACCCTGATCTCCCACCGCTGAGGCCACATGCAGTACTATTCCATGAGGCCGAGGCTGATGACCGAGCAATAAATACCTATTATAAGGCGGACAATCTAATGAGGAAAACATTTTTGACAAGAATGCTTTATATTGCATAAACTATAATTATGTAAACCAAAGTGCGGTATAAGCCGTTGGTAGTAATTAGGAATTACTTATTCAATAATTGTTACTGAAGTAAGATTCATAACAAATTCATAAATGTCTGGCTGTAACACACGCTGTGTGACTAAAACGCTGTTATAGGTAAGTGCGTGTGAATCACGTCAACTGCAGTTACTGTATCCTCTGTCTAGACAGTCATCGTGACTATAGAGGCGCATGCAGTGTAATTATATCTAGCGTGCATTTTTTACAATGCTACATATTATGCTTAGATACGCTATTGTCATCATAGTGTCTGATGCTACCAGTAATTGTTACAGAAGTAAAATTCCCACATCTGTATCAGCAGTTGCAAATGACAGTGGATGTGTGTTAGGCCTACTTCCTCCTATTTGCTTGGCATGACTGCACGTCCTTCCTCTGCAGAACTGCGTTCCTCAAACAAATACATTTCGCAGTCAGAAAGAACAACTCATTGAGAGATAGAATCTAGAAGCGACGACATCAACATCAGAGAAGAACTCGATCAGGTGCACTTTGACTTATTTATTTCAGCTACGAATACGGCTCGGAATAAACGCGACCATTTCGTTATTGACTGGAAAACAAACTATAAATTACTCGACAAAACAGACCCACGCAGAAATACAGGGCCCACACAACGGCGGCGTTGTACTTTGGCACTGAAGTAAGCACATATTCTAGGGAAATGGACCGTTACATTATCTACCTCGTCCGACTCTACCAACTGCTGCATGACATGAGAAACGAAACACGTGATTCTGTGCGTCTGTGCGCATGCGTATAAAACTAGTTGAGTGAAATTCCAATGGTTTTCGTGCAGGGCAGAAAAACATAATAATTATTAAAGATATCTGCTCCATTTTGGTCACATCGGTTATAATGAATACATCCAGGGTTTCCGTTAGAGCCCAAAAGAGGACGTACTTGTACGTCCTGACCTAGAATTTTGGACGTTGCTCATTTCTAACGGCGATCACACCGGGCGTTTTTGGACAAAACAGATTACACAATCACACACTTTATTATCAATATTTAAGACAGCATTTTCAACCGGCAGACCAATCAACATAACGAAGAAATAATATCTAAATAGCAACAGCCGGTGTAATTCTGCCTAGAGCCGCCTATAACACGGGCAAACGTAACGGACATAGGCCTACGTCGTTCGTATAACATTGATCATTGTACTGTGCTTAGTACTTGGCGCATGTATACGTCCGATGATAAACAAATGGACGTATGCAACTCACCATTGGAAGTTTATTTACGCCTAGTAGGTCGAAAATTTTGGACGTTTTGGACATACGTAACGGGCATAAAAAACGGCCATTTGGGCGTTAACGGAAACACTGAATACATCCACTGTACATCGTCGGTGGGCGAATCAGGTGGCGAGGAAGACGAAGCTAAGTCGCTATAGCACTGCATGCCCCTGCAGGCGCCTCTCTGGGTGGGTCGACAGGGACTGATGATCTTCGTTAATGGTCCTTTATCAGTGCAGAAAACTTTGCTCATACGACGTTGCAAAGCTGCATGGGATGTAATTGAGTCAAATCGTCGCAACTATTCGAATCGGTCGTTCGTGAAACTAGTGCTGTGTAACTTGTGGGTCTGGACACACAAGTGGATCGTGATCTCCTTTCGGGTGAGTCACCAGGAAACCAATACTTTACCGTAGATTGACTGGTTGCGTCAGCTCCCCGTAGTTCCTTCTTCTCCGTTCGTTCAGTTACTTAAGAGTATGCTCTCTTCCGATTGGCCTGGGTTGGGAGCGCCTCTGAGTGAAGATCTTGAAGGGGCGCTATATAAAGTCTGTTTTATTGATTGATTGCTGACTGATTGTAATAATGCTGACATTGGCCTGTTGACTTACTAACCCATCCATATTATCACTGTAGCCGCCTTAGGTATATCCAGGATTTGAAGTTCGAGAGACGAAGCGATAGTGCGGTCTGGGGTTGGAGGGTAGCAGTGGTAAAGCAATTATAAAAATGCCAGTTATGGATGATGGATGTTCGTTGTATTCCTCTTAGTCATCCATTGAAAGCCGTGGAATGTGTTGTTGTTAACTTTCGATTTTCCGCATCCAAATGATCAGAATATCTCAATCTGTAATCTTTTGATTATTAGAACGATAAATGTTCAAACCATGTACAACCGAAGTATATATAGTCTAATTTTATGCACCCTCGAGAAATAAAACTCATTAAGTAATATAATATATATAGTTTCGATTCTCAGCAGTTGGCGCGCGTCAGGGAAAGGTCTTTATTTAGTCAATATCGACTATAAGACCACGCACGTGTCTGGGTGCACATTGGCGTGTTTGTGTTTGTTTGTGTGTGTGTGTCTGTAAGCGTATGTATGTCTCGATACTGGGGTGTGCAGATGTATGGTTACGGTTAGGTATTGTGTGTGTATGTATGTGCGAGTGTGGCTATGTAGTGACATGGCTTCTGCCGTAGTATTCCTAACTTCCGTCCATTCATCAATCGACACATCCATCCATCTATCCGTTAGGCGTTGTCACTTAAAAAGAGGGATGGGATTAGGCCCTGCAGAGGAGTAGGTAGAGGAGAATGAGGAGGAGGACGAGGAGGAGGAGAAGGAGAATGAGGAGGAGAATGAGAATGAGGGGGACGACGACGAGGACGAGGAGGAAGACGAGGAGGAGAAGGAGGAGGAAGAGGAGAAGGAAGAGGAGGAGAAAGAGGACGAGGAGGAGAAGGAGGAAGAGGAGGAGAAGGAGGAAGAGAAGGAGGAGGAGGAGGAGGGGAGGAGGAGGAGAATAAGGAGGAGTTGGAGGATCGGGGCCAGAGGAGAAAGCGAAAAGGAGGAAGGGACGCCTTGATGGTTGTGTGACGTTGGGGCGATCGAACACTCGCCGCTGACCGGTGATAAGGATAGATGGACGAAAGAGAGATATATAAAGAATTCCGGGGCCGGAAGCGCCTTCGGCTGCTGCTGCTGCTGCACGATCACCAGCAGCATCATGCGCACAAGTAGCAGCATCTGTAGCCGTGTGGCTGCAGGCAGGCATCTCAGCAGCAGCAGCAGCCAGATACTGATGCAATCAATCGTCGTAAAGAGGATGCAGACAGAGTCGTCGTCGTCGTCATCGCCGTCCTCGTCTCATTCGTGAGTTCAACCAATTCTATATATGCATGACTGTAGTATCGTCTTCTACTCTCTTCTTCCTCTAACCATTGATATCCTCTTCCCTTTATGTCCTCTTTCCACTGACGCCCTCTTCTCATTAGCGTCCTCTTCCCGTGTATATCCTCTTCTCATTAATATCCTCTTCCCTTGATGTCCTCTTCCCACTGACCTCCTTCTCATTAGTGTCCCTTCACATGAGTATCCTGTTCCCTTGATTTTTCACTGATGTCCTCTTCCCACTGTGGTCCTCTTCTCGTTATCGTCTCTTCCCATTTATATCCTCTTCTCATTAATATCCTCTTCTCTTGACGTCCTCTTCCAATTGACGTCCTCATCTCATTGTCATCATTTTCGCATTGACGTCTTCCGCTCTAAAGTCCTAGCTCTTAATGCGTTGTCCCATTCTTCTGGACGTCCTCTCCTCATGTTGTCCTCTTCCCTTGATATCCTCTTCCCACTGAGGTCCTCTTCTAATTATCGTCCTCTTCCCATTTATATCTTGTTCTCATTAATATCCTCTTCCCCTGATGTCCTCTCTTCGATGATGTCCTCTTCCCACTAACGTCCTCTTCTCACTATTGTCCTCTTCCCAATTATATCATCTTCCCTTGATATCCTATTACCATTGACGTCCTCTTCTCATTATCGTCCTCTTCATATTTATATCATCTTCCCCTGAAGTCCTCTTCCCATTGACGTCCTCATCTCATTATCGTCCTTTTGGCATTGACGTCTTCTCCTCTAAAGTCCTAGTCCTCTTAATGTGTTGTCCCATTTCCGGACGTCCTCCTCTCCTCGTGATGTCCTCTTCAACGCCTCCTAAACGAACCCTTCGTTTTTTTGTGCAACCTGCGTTCGGTCATCGTATTCCAACACTTCGCTGTTCCTCCGTTGATCAGAGGAGGAAAAGCAGACGAACACAACAGCAGGAAACCAATAGTAAGTACCCACTGGGCGTCCTTCCTATGAATGTCGCATCTCGGCTCATCCGTAGACATTCAGTCAGTCGCTTCTCTCGCTCTACATCCTTCGCTTTCATGGAAACGTTGGCAACTCATCCGTTCAGGTCACGTGACATCCTCCTCCTCCTCTTTCTCCTCCTCCTCCTCTTTGTCATCCTCAAACTCCTTCTCATTCGGCTGTCGATAGGAAAGCGTTCCTTGGGACGTCGTGATGAGCGCTGCATGCTTACGAAGCATCGTCCAAAACCAAACCCCGTTTGCATCGGGTGAGCTAAGTTCGGCGTTTCAAGATCGGTTATCGTTTGACTCATACGAGCAAGATACTCCTAAAGATTATCCACAAAAGGATGGAAGACACGATAGAGAGAGAGCTGCCGGCAAATCAAGCAGGATTTAGAAAAGGGAGAGGCACAAGAGACCATATTGCAAACCTAAGATGGATAATGGAAAGGCAGAGGGAATATGGACAAGAGGTACATCTTTGTTTTATAGATTACAGCAAGGCATTCGACTGCGTTGATCATGCTCTGCTGTGGAAAACACTGAGTGAAATGGGCATACCCATGCATCTGATAACTCTCCTCAAGAACCTGTATGGCAATCAGGTGGCGGTGGTCAGGACAGAACATGGCGACACTTCAAGTTTTCGAATAAAGAAAGGGGTCAGACAGGGATGTATACTATCACCATACCTATTCATTCTATATGCAGAAAGGATAATGAGGGAGGCAGGTTTTGATGATGAGGCGGAGGGTGTGAGGATAGCTGGAAGGATAGTGAACAATTTAAGGTATGCGGACGACACAACACTGCTGGCGGAAAAAAAGGAGAAACTGAAGGATAACATCAGAAGGCTAAAATGTGCTAGCGAGAAAGCAGGAATGTACTTTAATATAAAAAAGACGAAGATAATGACCACTGAGAAATGGAGTTATTTTGAGGTAGATGGAGAGGAGATAGAGGTGGTATCAAGCTTCTGTTTCTTGGGGGCCATGATGGAGAGTGAAAGTGGATGCGAACGAGAAATACGACGGAGAATTACATTGGGGAAGACGGCAACGCAGGGACTGGAAAAAATATGGAAGGACAAATCAGTGAGTTTGGGAACGAAGACAAGAATTGTTAAAGCAATGATCTTACCAGTGGTGCTTTACGGATGCGAAACATGGACAAAAACCAAGGCATTGGAGAAGAAAATTGAGGCATGTGAAATGTGGATCTGGAGGAAAATGTTGAGGGTTTCTTGGACTGAGAAGAGAACTAACGAGGATATCCTGGAAGAAATAGGACACTGGAGAGGGAGTTTGACGTTGGGGCAGAGAGCGTCCAGGCAGAAGATGTCATACTTTGGACACGTGATGCGTGCAGATGGGCTGGAAAAGGAGATGATGTTGGCGTGTGGGGAGGGCAGAAGGAGGAGAGGACGACCAAGGAGGAGATGGATGGACGAGATACAGGAGGCATTGAAGATGAACATCTCGGAGCTGAGAGAGGCAACGAGAAATCGGAGCACATGGAGAAGGTTGACCATGACAGTCGCTAGGATTCAACGAATCGACAGCACAAGGTGACAAGGTGTATCGTTTGACTAAGCATTATTACATCGGCTGTATATACACTCTCGTATGGTTCACATTATCCGGCCGGGTGCTGTTTACTAGTCCCGTAATTCTACGGCATCTCTGCGCGATGGTAACAATGTACGCCATTGGGAATTTTCTCCTGTGTGTTCATCCTCCCTTGGCTTCAGCTGCCCAGTATAATCTCGACTCCTCAGCGCTAGCCAAAGGCAGCAGCAGCAGCAGCAGTAGCCGTAGCATCGGGTTATATCAGTCGGTCTGTCAGCCTGTTAGTGAGTGCCTCCGTCGTCCACGATCGGCTACGCCACCGCTCATCCACACGCATGCACGTACGCCGAGCGAACCGAGTCGTCTACACACAAGTACGTATACACATAGACAGACATACGCGTACGTACACGTGGACTGATAGGCAGAGACAGGCGTAGAGACGGACCAAGACGCGCGTAACACATCGCGCGAGGCGATTATAATTTTCTGCGTCGATGCCCGTAGGCCTACTTACATTCATTAGACGACCATTTATAGTCGTCTGGCCGCATATAGGCCTCGATAAATAGGCCTAGGCGTCTATCTGAGGCCTCTGTATAGGTTGACGAACGCACGCACGCACGCGCACCTCGAGTCATCCACACAAAACCCTATCATAGGCCAGGGCTCGTCGTCGTATATACATCGGCCTATAGGCCCATATATGACGCAGACACGACAACGTTCTACTACTCCCTGTAGATCTCCTTACATATATATATATATATATACGAATATATATATGTACACGCATATATATAAGGCAATGGAGATATGTGTTAGATATAAATATATGTATATATAGTATATCGGCCCTACTGAACGTCGATCGTCGACAAGTTTCGTACTGCGTTTAGCATATTATATTGAACAACGAACGAACGCCTGTGCTACGTGCTATAGTGTTGAGAGAGAACGGTTCGTAGAAGGTATCATAGACGCCTGTATTCGCGTTTAGTGACGACTGACTACTGGTCAGGAGTTAGCCGGTCATTGCCAGCCAGTCAGTCAGTCGACCAGTCAGTCAGCTATCCGATCAACTGCTGGCCAGCCAAAGGAGTTCAGAGATTATATATGTTGGGAGACGAACGCGGACGTAGATTTTTTGTCGTCGTCAAATAATCGAAACGATCCGACGTCATCCGAAGAAGACCGACAACAGCCGAACACACACGACGAACGAAGCGTCATCTATTTGACGGTGAGGCTCGCTTTTCGCTCGAACGTAACGACGAAAAGTATCGAATATATCTACTATCTGCTATCTTCGTATGAAAATATTTCTAAGTTCGTTTAGATTATCTAGTCATCCTTTGTCCGTCCGTTCTGCCCGTCTGTCTTTCTGTTTGTCTGCCTATCTGTCTGCCTGTGTGTCTATCTCCTTGTCTATCTTTCTGTGTCTGTCTGTTTTTATGTATGTCTGTCTCTCCGACGAACATCATTACCTATATGTATACCGCCTTGCCTGTGTACGTTAATGGCTGAACGCCTTATATCTGGACACGTGCTGGTATTTTGCTCGTAAAAACTACTTTTTAAATGGTTTCTTAGATCAGCGGTTCCCAAACTTCTGTGGGTCGCGACCCACTTGTGAATATCTTGGCAATCTCGGCACCCACTGTGTAAAATTAAGCATTGTGTACTAAAATTTCCTTCGTAAATTGGTATCGAAATATGCGGAGTTGAGTACAGCCCTTAGAAAATTTAAAGCATTTGAAGGAAACTTCGGTAAAAACAGTTAACAATTTATTGCAATCCAGGTAATTATAGCCCAATCATAGCCAACTATTGTTGCTGCAAAAAATAAATGTTTCTGGAAAAAATTTGGCGACCCACTTGCCAGAGCTTCGCGACCCACTTTTGGGTCGCGACCCACAGTTTGGGAAACGCTGTCTTAGATCCTTAAGATTCCTCGTATGCGGTGAGCCGTCTATCTTATTGCGATCTGGTGCCTTGTGTAGCACCGTTTCTTATGTTCAACGAGAGGATAAGGGGATATTGCGATCTATGTGCTTCAGGCATTTCAGGATGAGATTGAGAAAGCATAGGAAGGCAGCAATCAAAGATCATTGATTGACAGAATTGATTAACATCCTTTTAAGAGAAGATTACTATTAAAGGTTTAAAACCTGGTTCCTCAAGACCAGCATGACGATTCAACGCTCAATTTACAACGAAACACGAAACATGTCGTTTTAAATGGAAATTACAAGTATAATAATAGAATTATCGTTTTGAATTGCTTATCAACTTACATAATAACCGTTGTACGTCTGTCTGTCTGTCTGTCTGTCTGTCTGTCTGTCTGTCTGTCTGTCTGTCTGTCTGTCTGTCTGTCTGTCTGTCTGTCCCGTAAACAAACACTATTGTGACGTCACTATACTGCCGCCTTAGCGACGGTTGTCTTGACGGTTGTCTTGACGACGGCTATAGGCCTATAATATGACGTTATTAATGATTGTTTTTTATATACCGTGATTTTTCACGGGTTACAGCTAGTACCACATGTAATAACTATAATTATTATTGTTGACTGCTGTTAATATCTACTATTAACTTTTATTGTCAACTACTATTAATATATCAATTTGAATCCGTTTGCGCTGTTTTGGGCTTGTAATTTATTCTGATCTGGCGGCTTCTGTAACGTCAGTTGATTCTTCCGTGACGTTAGTTGATTATTATTAATTAACTACTCTTACCATTAACTATTACAATGCGCAATCTGTATTCTGACATTCAAATAAAGTTATTTCGGCAAATCGACTGAAGAGTAATAAGCAAAGGAAGCAAACTACTTTTGCGCACGACTCCTTGTCATACAGGCTGAGAGAACAAGACTGTTTTGAAACAAACCGGAATAGTTTACGAAATCAGAAGAAGACGAGAGAATGGTATACCGTTTGATTAACTGCGCGTGTCCAAACGCATGTCATAACCTGCTTCGATATAAAAACATGTCACGAATCGGCAAAGTAGTCCGACAACAAAAGCGCTTAGTGAATCGAAAACCGAGGAGCCCTGCACGGTCTGTATGAATAAGAGCTATACGAGACCGTCTAGAGTTTCAACACGTCAATGTCCCTGCTTAGAGACCCAACGTCTTGGTCTCGGATACCTGGGTCTCTTCCACAATTTTAATTAAGCTAATCTAATTATTTAGTAACTATAGCAAAGGAATGATATACAATTTTAATTAAAGTAGGGGGCCTAGGCTAATGCTGTTATTTAGTAACTATAGCAAAGGAATGACATACAGTTTTAATTAAGTTAATCTTATCATTTAGTAACTATAACCAGGGAGTGACATACGGTTTTACTTGCATCGTTAACGTGCAAGTCAGAAGTCATTGGCGAATCGCTGAAGTTGAAAGTGTTAGCATTGTAATGTGAGTAATTTTATGAACAATACGAGTTTAGACTATGACGTCGCCGCATTTTTGTGTTTTCTTGTTACAATGCGTCGTATTTCAAAAACAGATTTCTTCCACATCGGACACGTGGAACAGTTCATTATCGCGAGGTCGGTCACTTGAGACCTACAGCTGACAAGCGTGTTCCAGGTTCTGCCCTCGCTGAATGAAAGCATCACGTAGGTCAACCGCTGTTCACAATTATTAATGGTAGACAAACGCAATAACATGTCTGGTCGACATCTGCTATCGAATGTCTGTGGTTTATACACGAAGCATCCATTCAAGCTTTCGTGCATAGAGCTCTTGACGTTTCAGTAATTAATAATATAAGCAAAAAGAAATGTAATCGAGTGTGTCATTGTGTGTGTCAGTGTATATTTTGTGTGTAAAACAAAACAAATATAACGCTGCGCTCATATGGCTGCAATGACGTCATAATGACCAATGACGTCACAAACGGGACGATCACTTTGTTCAAAGTAAATTTCAATATACCGTAAACGGCTGCTTTTTTAAACTAACGGCTTAAAACGCGCTTAAAATAATTTATTCGCTAAAACGCTGCGAAAGAGCTTAACGAGTTTTAAAGGGCCAGAAACATAACGAAGTTAACTGAAAACTGTTTCAGTAATTAATAATATAAACGAAAAGAAATGTCATCAAGTGTGTTATTGTGTGTGTCAGTGTAGGCCTATTATGTGTGTAAAACAAAACAAATATAACGCTGCGCTCATATGGCTGCAATGGCGTCATAATGACCAATGACGTCACAAACGGACGATCACTTTGTTCAAAGTAAATTTCAATATACTGTAAACGGCTGCTCTTTTAAATTAACGGCTTATAACGCGCTTAAAATAATTTATTCGCTAAAACTCTGCGAAAGAGCTTAACGGGTTTTAAAGGGCCAGAAACATAACGAAGTTAACTGAAAACTTACCGAAAATGGCATTCGCGAATTCATTTGTTTTCAAACTTCTTTCACCGTATTATATAGGATGGGCAGACATCTAGTTAAACTATAAAAAGTTTTGGTCTCGTGTTGGTCTCCAGCTGTACTCATTTACTTACTTAACTACGTATTTGCTTACTTACTCACATAGGCGCAATTTGTGAGGGGTACGAGGGTACCCGTACCCCCACTTTTTTTACTGGGGGTACTTTTTAAACAATGCCAATCAGTATTTTATTATTGAGCCTTCCCAGGAATCGCAGTCTCCGCCTTGTTTAGTGTATGTAAGAAATTGATATCCCACCCCGACTTTTTAGACCAAGTTTACGCCCCTGCTTACTCACTCACTTACTCGGACTGTAACGCCATGTCTTCTCTGACCAGAGGTAGACCTGGCCAGAGTATGAAGGCATGTTGTTAAGGCACTATATCGATGTGTGCGGCTATGCATGCATAAACGCTCTTTTTTACGCGAATTCGTCGTACTATTAAATACAGTGATCGCTGCATTTTGTGATCGTGGAATTGCAGCAGTCACGATATTTCGCTAAGTGCTTTTGTAGGTATATTAGACTACGGATGCGGCAATAAGAAGGCCGTCCTCTGTCCATTCATACATGCCTACATGATGAGTATTAAATGACGCACAGTCATGTCTGAAGTGTGCAACGTGTCTAGGCGTGCCAGTGACAGCAGTGTCTGCTGTTGTTATGCATTAGCTTCAGTAACATTGATTAAAAGAAGGAAACTGCAGAAACTGGAAATCTGTCTTTCTGTCCTTCCTGGAATTTGAACGGGCGACCTTTTCATCTATCAGCCACGCACAACCACTTGAATACCCGGTCGCCGCCTTCGGAGTCCGATTGAAATCCGGAAGTCCGGTTGTCTAAAGCGTGCAGGAGGGAGACATTGAAGACATCGCCTGTCGTTGGACCACCCGGCGCTTCGTCGCAATCAATTGGAACCAACTGATGCCCTTTCTCTCATCGATGCCATATCCGGAAATTCCATTAGGGATTTCCGTTTCAGACAATCGCAGGAGCTGAGGAGATAATCGCATTTATCGTGTAGATGCGCAAATGTGTCCGTGTGTATCGGTCTACAGTACCCAAAGCCCAATAGTATGCCCAGGCCTATAATAGTACACAGGATGTGGACAGCCCGAGTCATTGGTTCACAGCCGTGTTATTCAACTTGGCGTATTGTATGCATAACGCGCCTGTGTTGCATTGTATATATGATCTGGTGTACGACTAACAATTAGACCTACTTTTTACATTAAGTTTGGTCATGCTTGGATAGGTTTTAAAAGTGCCATGACGTAGGTTTACCTTGTTGCGTAGGCCCAAATGTTCACCGTTACAACTGCGCAACAGTGCAGTTATCGAACGATTTACGTGTATGCGCTTCGTTTGCCTTCAGCAAATGCTATTAGAAGCAACGCTCATTAGTCAAATGCAACTAGTGACGAGAAAAGACAACTGTGATTTTTATCCTTACCAGTTGTCTCAACTCCATAGTGCGTTACTTGACATCGTTGCAGCTCAGAGTCGTTCGTCTGTGTACCCCCTGACCTTTGACTCTCGACCGATAACCGAGTCTGATCTTACCTGTCTCATCGATTTTGAATCGACTCTGCCTGCAAACGAGCTCGGGTCGACCACGACTTACCGTTATGGGCGCTGAGGACATTCGAAGATTGCGTTTATTACCGAACTACATATGTGTCCACATGCAGGTGGCCATCGGCTGTGTTTTGATTGCTTCATTTAAATCATCTATGTGATATAATCAGCTTTCATTGCTTACAATCAAGCATTGGTGATCGTATACCGGATTTCGATTCGACTTGAACGGATTACATTTGTATATCGGTTTCACTTGAAGAATAGGTTAAAATATTCGACAGATTTAACTTAAAGAATAGATTACGATTTTTGACTTTTGACCGATTTCACTTGTTAAATAAATTACGTTTTTTGACATTTGACCGGTTTCACGTAAGGAATAGATTACGATTTTTGACATTTGACCGATTTCAATTGTTAAATAAATTACGTTTTTTGACATTTGACTGATTTCACTTGTTAAATAAATTACGTTTTTTTGACATTTGACCGATTTCACGTAAGGAGAAGATTACGATTTTTGACATTTGACTGGTTTCACTTATTAAATAAATTACGTTTTTTGACATTTGACTGGTTTCACTTATTAAATAAATTACGTTTTTTGACATTTGACTGGTTTCACTTGTTAAATAAATTACGTTTTTGACATTTGACATTTGTCCACCACGACTTACCGTTTTGGGCGCCGAGGACATTCGAAGATTGCGTTTATTACCGAACTACATATGTGTCCACATGCAGGTGGCCATCGGCTGTGTTTTGATTGCTTCATTTAAATCATCTGTGTGATATAATCAGCTTTCATTGCTTAAAATCAAGCACTGGTGATCGTATACCGGATTTCGATTCGACTTGAACGGATTACATTTGTATATCGGTTTCACTTGAAGAATAGATTAAAAATATTCGACAGATTTAACTTAAAGAATAGATTACGATTTTTGACATTTGACTTGTTTCACTTGTTAAATAAATTACGTTTTTTGACAATTGACCGGTTTCACTTAAAGAATAGATTACGATTTTTGACATTTCACTGATTTCACTTGTTAAATAACTTACGTTTTTTGACATTTGATCGGTTTCACTTAAAGAATAGATTACGATTTTTGACATTTGACTGGTTTCACTTGTTAAATAAATTACGTTTTTTGACATTTGACTGGTTTCACGTAAGGAATAGATTTCGATTTTTGACATTTGACCGATTTCACTTGTTTAATCAGTTACGTTTTTGACATTTGACCGGTTTCACGAAAGGAATAGATTTCGATTTTTGACATTTGACCGATTTCACTTGTTTAATCAGTTACGTTTTTGACATTTGACCGGTTTCACGAAAGGAATAGATTTCGATTTTTGACATTTGACCGATTTCACTTGTTTAATCAGTTACGTTTTTGACATTTGACCGGTTTCACGTAAGGAATAGATTACGCTTTTTGACATTTGACCGATTTCACTTGTTATATAAATTACGTTTTTTGACATTTGACTGGTTTCACGTAAGGAATAGATTACGCTTTTTGACATTTGATCGATTTCACTTGTAAAATAAATTACGTTTTTTGACATTTCACCGGTTTCACGTAAGGAATAGATTACGATTTTTGACATTTGACCGATTTCACTTGTTAAATAAATTATGTTTTTTTGACATTTGACTGGTTTCACTTGTTAAATAAATTACGTTTTTTGACATTTGACTGGTTTCACGTAAGGAATAGATTACGCTTTTTGACATTTGATCGATTTCACGTGTTAAATAAATTATGTTTTTTGACATTTGACCGGTTTCACTTACAGAAACGATTACGATTTTGACACGTTTAACGTAACAATGGCACACGATAGTTGACAGTTATTGGTTTTTAATCCAAGATGTACATAATAATTACATCATTAATGAGCGCGGTGAGCATTGCCGATGTATCGTATATAATTGACCGAACTAAGTACTTCAAACGATGATGCGATGATGCGAATATAGCCGCATTTTGGTCGCTCTACCGCCAAACACGTTATCGAAAAACTGCCTGCTGATCCTCGGATCCAAACGACAGAGTAGATATGGACGGACGGAGGTCAGCGCTTGCACACGTCAGTTGGCCAAACGGACGGACAAAGACGTGCAGCAGTTGCAGTGCATGATGCGGCTATTTTTAGCCGTTTCCATTCCGCCGCCTGCGCATGCTCTCGTCACACGCATGCGCCGCACACACAGCTGCAGTGCGACGCTAACTTGACAGCGGCTGTGGTGTGTGTATATGAGTGTTATGCGTAAGCCTCAGAGGCGCTTGCATGTATTAGAGACGGTCGCCTGTTTTCCTTCTGTCTGTCGGGGTTTGTGGCTGCAGGGTCTTGGAGGCCATCGTGTCAACAGCTCAAGGGGTAATGGCTGAGACGCAGACAAGGGTCGGGTTGGCTCAGTTCGGGTCAAATAGTAAATTGCAGAAACAAGGGCAGAGAGATTCTTAGGGAAAGAAAGAGAGACGGAGAGGTTTTAAGGTCGAAAGCGCAAGTACCTTAATTGGCGCTTTACAGCATATGGAACGTACATTTGTGCAGGTTTATACCGCCGCACGTTTGGAATCCTTCCAAACGTGCGGCGGTATAAACGTGCACAGATGGATGGAAAGCTGAATGAATGAATGAGTTATTGAATGCATAAACGAGTGGAACAGATACATGGACTGACTGACTAATGGATGGAGGGAATGACAAATGAATTGATGGACGGACGGATGGACGGATCGATAGATGAATGGTGCAAGTGCACGCTTCCACTGAGGCGTATTGCGTCACAGATTGCATTAATCTTGAGCATGCGGAAGAAGTTTTATATCCTCTTGAAGACCCGTCTGAATATTATTGAGGCTTTGCCACTGGGCCCTTATACGCTTGCATGGCTTCTACAGTGAGCATTTATCTCATCGATCCTGCAGTTGACGTTGTACCGTTTGACACAGAGAGAGAGAAAGAGAGTCACGTCTTCCTTTGTCCGAAATATAAGATTTTTAGAATTAGATTTGCCTTGAGAGATCTCGTGATTGCATGTATAATATTACACGTATTATATTACATTATCCATTGCGTCATCTTTCCTTTAACCCTTATATCTTTCGTATCCATCTCATCGCCTCATTTGCTCTCATTCGTTGTATGGCCAAACTCCGTCTTTCTCGATCCTCTGGCGCCCTCTTCCAACGAGCGAGATCGGCACTAAAGCGCTTCGTAATTGAGCAAGCAGGTATAGATGTATATATACCATCTGTTCTTGCCTTCTCTTCCGGTTCTCGACTGAGCATATCTACCAGTCTATGGCTTTACAGGAGGAGTTCATTTCAAGGGGACAATCTCATCATAGTCGTTTTTATTATTGATCATGTAGTGGTTGACAAACCGCAACCGTGGACAAGTTACACTGATTGAAAGTTAGCATAAATGAAAGAATAATAACAGATTCGAGAAATAACCTATAAAAAATGCTGTTAAATTTTGAATCGTTTTGAATCGACAATCGATGGATTAGTCAATTGATCTTGACAACTCGCCTTAGAAGTTTTCATATTCGATCAAATCAGATAAGGAGCAGAACAAAGCGTCCTTTGAATCGTCTGCAGACACAGTGCATGTCTTAGAGACAAGTATGCTGTAGAATAGATGAAATGATGATCTTTTTTTAGAAAGGCCATGCATGTTTGCTTTGGCTTGATCATGCCGGACAGACTAGCAACTCAATTTTATGCACTACGACCTGTTTTCTGCTCCCGGATGCTTACCACTTAATATACATTCAACAAATTCGACGTAAGTGTTAAATTCTTTCTAAATATTAATAGGGTTGAAAACAGATGCTAAGTAGAATGATGTACGCAGAATTAATAGGACTCCGCTGCCAGGCGCCAGTACACACGAACATGAGCAACGAACAACATTTCATTCACGACCGACGCCAACGCCTTATTCAGAGTTCCGGGTCTGTAATTATAATAATAATAATTACTGCACTGATGACACATATGATACAGCGACATGATGTTAAGCGATGTTAAGCGCTAGCGAGACACGCTTACGTACATTGAAGAATTCAGCGTCGCGTATGACAAAACCATCGAGCGAATGCGTGCAATAAATATGGAAGCCACTGCCTGTACTTTGGTAGTGCCAGTCCCAAGCCTGGAGAAAGGACGAGGGCGACGCTAATCATCTCTGATATGACACAGTGTCGTTAAATAGCAACTAACCAATAATTATGGAAGATGCATTCTGAAAACCTTGTGCTTATCGTGTGAATGAAGAGATTTGTCCAGCAAGATGGTCTCCACGACGCAAGCTATTCTTTAGCAATCGCAAGCATACTACAACTTCATTGCGCGAATCCAGAGGTTAACGAAAGACAAACACATCAGGAAGTCCTGGTCAGTCTCCCCCAGGAAGTCCTGAGCAGTCTCCCCCAGGAAGTCCTGGGCAGTCTCCCCAGGAAGTCCTGGGCAGTCTCCCCCAGGAAGTCCTGGGCAGTCTCCCCCAGGAAGTCCTGGGCAGTCTCCCGCAGGCTGGTCATGAACAAACCAGTTTGTCAAAACTAATTCAAACGTTTGCCATAAGAGAAACTCGTAGAAAGCGAGGAGGATCCACGGAAAACAAGACGAACGCCATGCAGAGAACAACTGGGAATTAACGAAATGTGCATCCACGTGAACGGGAACGAAGCATCTCTCGTTGAGCGTCGTCTGCAGAGAGGGAACGACGAACGGTGGTCGCAGAATCCTCTGAACCGGAGAGTCGGATCATCTCGGTCCGCAGGTCAATAACATCGTCTTCGTCTCATTCAATCACTGTTTCTTAGCACGGAAAAGGTTTAGGAGACGCTGTCGGATGCATGAGAGAAATAGAGAGAAATGGAGGAAAGGAGTGCAGAGACGAAGGAGAAGAAAGGATGCATGAGAATATATGGAAACGAAAAAACATCAAAGGAACTGTCGCATCACTGTAGCGTATACATTTAATGAGCAGATGCACAATACACACACACAGCACACACACGCACAACACACACTTACAGGCATACACACAATGCACACACACATACATACAAACACAACGCACACACACAGCGCACACACAACGCGCGCACACAACGCACACACAACGCACACACAATGCACACACACAACGCACACACACAACGCACACATATACACACAGACACACGCACACACACAACGCACACGCACAACGCACCAACAACGCACACACACACAACGCACACACAACGCACAAACAACGCACACACCTACACGCATACACACACAATGCACACACACATACATACACACACAACGCACACACACACACACACACACACACACACACACACACACACACACACACACACACACACACACACACACACACACACACACAACGCACACACAACGCACGCAGCGCTCAAACGCATATGACAGATAGATCTAGACCACTGCGGGTGTATCTGGCAGTATATATAGCACACCCTTTCTGCAACGCACTATACTGCCATGGCAGATACACCCGCATCTCCTCGCATACACGGATATCCGCACAGAAATTGAAATGTATATAATTTTATACAACTATATATTTACGCCTCCTTTACACTTTTCTGCAGTATGATTTATTGTACGTACATCCATGGGTATATATATATATATACAATACAGATACATGTATAGAGTGGGTGGGTGTGCATACATCCTCTTCGTATATTGATCGTGTGTATTAGTGTCAAAGGCAGTGAAAGCCTTCGACCAGTATGTCCTTATGATGCTATCAGTGTCTCTGTTCAAAGGCTTCTATAGGTTACTACGTTCTCGTTGCAGTATACGATCGTTTAGCATAGAATTTGCCTATTTGACGAAGGTTGCCCAAGAATGCCAAGATGAATCTACCATGAATATAGGTATATAATATATATAATATATATATATATATCTAATTTTTTGTAGGTCCTATATATCTATATATATAATTATGTGTAATGAATATACATAATATATAGGCCCACGTGTTTATTTGTTGCGTCTATCACTTGACGCTGATGCGATAGGTTATATTATAATTACACCTGCAGCACAGACCGACCTATGATATCTACACTCTTATTATATATATATACCTATATATACATATATATATACCTATATATATACTAGAAATGTATGCATGTATAATGTATACAAGTGAATAGATGGCGTTGGTTCGTTGTGTAAGAATATCTGAACCGTTTGCATTGCTTTCCAAATAATCTGTTAACTTTCTTAATTCGTGAGTCATTTTCTTGCAGCACATTATTATCTTTTCTCTGTTTGAATGTCTGTCTGTCTGACTTGTTGTGTGTTCTTCTGTCTGTTCGTCTGTCCGTGTAAGTCTTCGTGTATGTTTGTCGATCGGTCTCTGAAACGAAGGCTGAATCATAAGAGAATCACGTGGAAATCCAACTCCAGCAACGGAGGCTTCATGACTGCAGGTGCTGTCAGATGGTGCAGCATTTTGCTCGGCGTGTGTATGCATTGGCAATGAAAGTGCTTGGTTACGGTGCCATGGATGGACGGACGGATGGACGGATGAACGGACAGACAAGTAAACAGAGGGAAGGACGGACGGACGGACGGAGGGAACTGACAAAAGAAGGAAGAGAGAGGAAGGGAATGAGATCAATATGTCATGATCCGTGCTAGACCTTCTCCTCAAACGATACTGTGTTATGTCATGGCGAGTAATGACAAGAGAGCTTATAATATAATAGGCCTATGCTTGTCTGTCGAGGCGCACGTGATGCAACTCGCGAGCATGTATATGTATATTTCTTGATAATCGTAAAAGTAGGACACCATTGTACAAGGCGTGCGAATAAAAGCTTTACTGCATGCAGTGTCTAGGCTTCTGGGCTCCTGGTCTTCATCCGCAATCTTGAATTGATCGGTAACGTACGTCGGCGGTCGTAAAAGTCGGCGCATAACATTCAGTTCGATGACTTTTCATGTTCACAATAACAATTAAAGCGTAATCATTATAAAAATAATTAAAAGGAATACTAAATTAACAATAGTAACAACAGTAATATCGACTACATTTAATATGCATTAGCGTCCGTATTAACAGACATCAGGATAATTGTAATAAAAAATTCCGAGTAGTTTGGACTCGTTAGATTAATGCCGCCTAAACCATCCGTGAAATGCCTTAAAATCAGTGGCACGTGTGGGTAATTGTTTGACAAGCTACAACATGAGCACAATGTACCGAGCACTTGTGTACGGTGCAGGTGCGTGCAGGCATTAGACGGAGTAATAATCTTCGTGTGTCCTAGAAGGGTCGGTGTGTAGGTAAGCGCATTGAATATATACGGACTGAATGGCGCTGCACTTGATGACCTCTAATGGTGTTGGCTTTAGACAGCAGAACGCAAGGATTAACCACACGGGACAGATTCTGGATGATCAGTCAGTAAGTCAGTTTCCACTGCCATTTCCTCTTCCTATCCTCTCTTTCCGTCCTCTCTTTATATCTTCTCTTTCGCTTTAATTATGCTGACCATCGCTTCCTTACTCACAGTTTCCTCTTTCTTCGAATGCATCAAATGAAACTCCCAGGCCGTGGCTTTTCCTCCCCGTCTACTTGATCCGCCTACTATACTCATCATTCGAAATGCCTCCTCTTCTTCCACCTCCGCCTGTAGCCCTTCGTATCTACCGCCTCATTCTCTTGCTTCTCCTCTTTCTCCACCGCTACTTGTTCCACATCCAACTTCCTCTCATCCTACTCCTCTTCCTCATACATCTCCTCTCTTAAACGCACCAGAAACTGCGTCTTTCACTTATATACTGACGTACTTAATAGACTTATTTATAGACTATGATACGTTGAAGTCCACAAGTCATTCCATGTGCGTAGAAATAAATCTGCAAACGTTAGATGGCAGCAGTTTAGCCAACGACTAGACATACAAGATGCCATCGTCCGTACTTTGAAAACGCGACTGAAGAAAGTTGAGAACAATGTTCTGCATCCAGGATATTTTATTGTAAATAACGGCTGATAGCTGTGATAATAATAATAATAATAATAATAATAATAATAATAATAATAATAATAATGATGATAATGATAATAATGATAATAATGATAATAATGATAATAATGATAATGATAATAATGATAATAATGATAATAATGATAATAATGATAATAATGATAATAATGATAATAATGATAATAATAATGACAATAAGAAAATACGAAAACGATTACCATAAAAATGTTGACAGGATGATAGTGATGACATTGCGTGACTCCCTGAGTCTGATGAAAGATGACAGATCATCGTAGTTGACGTCGTCGTTGCTATGATGCTAGTAGTCGTCGGTGTTGTTGCCATTGTTGGCACATCATCGTCTTTATTCTTGAAGATGCGGTTTTCCTCTGAGTGCTCGTAAGTGACATACATGCATACACACACATACATACATACATACACACATACACACATACATACACACATGCATACATACATACATACATGCATACATACGTACATACGTACGTACGTACGTACGTATGTACGTACGTAATACGTATACATACATACATACATACATACATACATACACGTATACACACATATATGCACACATACATACACACACACACACACGTACACACATACA
The DNA here is from genome assembly GCA_963556255.1 of Allolobophora icterica. Classification (NCBI taxonomy): domain Eukaryota; kingdom Metazoa; phylum Annelida; class Clitellata; order Crassiclitellata; family Lumbricidae; genus Allolobophora; species Allolobophora icterica. The sequence goes on along the minus strand of OY744606.1, from coordinate 57,217,427 downwards.
CACAGATACACACACATACACAGATATACATACATATACACATACACACACAGATAGACACACACATATGACCAGTTTCTTAATCTTATCTCTTGCTACTTCCCTTAAACAGAGGCTAATTATGCACATACCTACCTTAATCCATGCGCAATATAATTTTGGTTCTCGGCTTGTATCTGGCGCCATCTGTACTTACGTAGCCTGCGCTGCGTCGGTTCATGATCGCTGTTGCGTGAAACGACTAACAAGGCGGAATTAGGCCCTATATGGGGTTCGGCGAAAGTCAGTGTAATAAACTGAGCTTAGGCATGGATGTGGACCTATATATCTATGTCTATATTATAGACAGGACACTGGGTTAATGAAAGAAGTACTCGGTAAATGCATTTATTTCGAATTCCGTGCCCCTGTTATATATACGCTTACGTAGAAACGCCGATGAAACTCGTAAAACGTGAATAAGCTTTCGAATATTATTTAAACATTCTGATAAGAGAGACGTTCTGTCCGTCCGCACACTTCAGAGCAATGTTCAAGAGTCGTTGTGAACGTTTCTGAGAACGACGCTGTTAACGCATCAACTACGTGTATAAGCTACACGACTTTGATGAGCGCCTTATACTTGATATTTGTTATAGTTGGCATTGAACGTATGCACCAGAAGTTACTTATGCAATTATCCACTGCTATGCACTCCATACGTATGTGGACTCTATGTACGGCTTCCCTACTATAGGCATGTACTATCGATGAGCTTGAGCTTGGCATTTATGGTTTTGTAGCAATGAACGATCGAACTCATAATATTGATGATCAGTCGAATTGACGACTTTTCAGTGGACGAATGTATTTATGTTTGTACGTAAGTAGCCTAGTTAGGTACGTACATACGTATGTTTATGTACCAAGACACTAAACATAGAGCTGTCGCAAGCTCTTCTTAGAAATTCAAATAATTGTCGACTGTCCTTTCACATACAGTAAAGTAAGGATTCATTGCATCATTTAGTTTGGCGAAGGCAGATTTTGTGAGGTTTGCAAAAGGCGCTGTAGTAATTGTCCACATACATACATGCATACATACATACATGACGATGTTTAGCATAGTAAACGAGAGTCCTCTGCTGTCGGCCCTCTTAAGTAGCCGAAAAGCAGGTCTGCATAGCACTCAGTTGTACGGTAGGCATAGGCTATTCTACAACGCGCCTTCGAACATTAGCATATCTTGTTAGCAGTAGACAATGAAACCTAATCTGACCCGATCTGGTCTAAAACTGTATCCGCTGGTTAGTTATAGTGAAGAACACGCGTTGTGAGCCTTTAGGCTTGTATACTATAGATTTTGATAATCGGACAGTGGTCTACATCGCATCTATATATAGATATAATAAACATATACATATATCTACATATACATATATTTAGGGCCTATGTATGTATATGTATACAGTCCCAAAGCGTAAATAACTTTTCTGCGTAATTAAACCTTACCGCTTCTCGTCGAAACTGACGACCGGTCGATAAATTGTATACGATGAAACACACACACACACACACACACACACACACACACACACACACACACACACACACACACACACACACACACACACACACACACACACACACACACACACACACACACACACACACACACACACACACACACACACACACACACACACACACACACACACACACACACACACACACACACACACACACACACACACACACACACACACACACACACACACACACACACACACACACACACACACACACACACACACACACACACACACACACACACACACACACACACACACACACACACACACACACACACACACCACACAATCATAATACATACACACACACACAATCATAATACATACACACATACATACACACATGCATGCATACATACAAACAATCATACATACATACATGCTGTGTAGCATGTGTACTGCGTGTTTAGGACGTATACATATGCGTGTGGCCTTTGTGTTGGCATTGAAGACGGAAACTGTGCATGCATGCACGTGTATTGGTTGCACTTGATAGCAGCTTAACATACTGCAGCGATGACTTGTACAGCGATGGATTACGCTGTTCCGGTGAAAGCGCAACATCGGGACTATAAACGGAGTTCGTAGTAAAGATAATGCGGACCTTTATGGACGAAAGAAAATGCAGTTTTGATAGACGATCGTTCAGGATATTACACACGCACGCACGCATGCGCACGCACGCACAAACACACACACACACGCACGCGCACGCACACGCGCACGCGCACGCGCACACGCACGCGCACGCACACACACACGCACACACGCACAAACACACACACACACACACACACACGCACACGCACACGCACACACACACATAATCTACTGGTTACTTGCGTTTTACATAATGATGACAATTGTACTCGTGTGCGTATATATGTACGAATATGTATATGTATATAGACGATATGAATGTTAGGACTGGGAGAACTGATTCCAATTGAAGTGGTCTTTGGTTGTATGTGCTGTAGATAAAGAAATGACCTCGATCGAATTCCAAGCGCATCCTTCTCATCTCTTCCCTCTCGCCTTCCTCCTCCGCCTCCTCCTCGGCGCCCTATGACGCCCTCTTCCGAGCGCTAGCATCGACTGCATCATCGTAATTCCGACAGACGAACCTACAGCTGCCGCCGCCGCCGCTCGATTTTCCTGCGGCACATTTCTCTGCCTCCGCCGCCGCCGCCGCCGCCGCCTCAGCTGCTGAGGCCTCCGCTGCCGGTTGCAGCACCGCCGCCGCAGCTACCGCTGTGCAGCATAGGTTCGGACCGATTGTAAATAGCGAAGCAGCGAAGGAGACATAACCAGTTGTGCTGTGTACCGAGATACGATAGATAGACGATGCATGTGTAGGATGCTGAGCGCTGCCGCCGCTTAGCATCGGTTCGTCTATTGCTGCAGCAACGAGGAGGTTCTTTTCTTTGGCTGACTCTACCGCCGCCGCCTCTACCACCCGACCGATCGACGGATGTCTGTCGTTGGAAGAACGGAAGACAGCGGATTCCAGTTCTTTCTTCGTACGCAGCGGGAACTTACTTCGCGTCGTCGTATCCGGTTACCTGCGACTGCAACTGCCCCAGGTCAGTCATTCGGGAACAAAGGCAGCGGACGAATACGAAGAAACTCTGAGTCACGGATAGTTCTCGGTATCGCGGATTAACAAGGAGGACCGCGCGGTCTGAACGGCGAAGCTGCGTTCGACGGACGAGAGGTAGAAAGAAGGCTTATCTATCTAATCGTCTAATGTCATCGGCCTTCGAAGGTGCGTCAGCCTACGACTGTCGACGCCTCTTCTGTATGCTTTGCGTCACTTGCAGGAGTCAGACATGGTCTTAATTGCGTCCGGATAAAATGCATGATTATCATTTATGGCTGCGTATCCGTTAACCGATGCTTATTATCTTCAACAGCAGCAGCAGCAGCAGCAGCAGCAGCAACCGCCAACTGCTTCAGCCACCGTGGCACAGGCCAAGCCTGGCACCACGGCGGCGGCAGCGGCGGCGACATCTATATACGAACGTCAGCATCCTCCTCCTTCTCTTCTGCAGCCGCAGCCGATGCTGCTGCAGTCGCTTGTCCTGACGACAGCAGCCGATCCCAGCTATGGCCAGCAGCATCAACACTCGCAGCAGCCTCAGCAGCATCCACCCGGAGGAGCAGGACCAGGGGGCAGAGGATGCCCGTCGTCACTGCGTCCGGCACAAGTAAACATCCTGTCTTCTGGCGGCAACGTTCCTCTTACCCCTTCTCATCTCCTTTCTCATCCTAATCCTCCACTTCATCGTCCTCCTCCGCAGCCGGAAAGACGCAAGCAGCTGCTGCCAGAAGCATCATCCTCCGCTGATCCTTCGGGTAACGATGCCCAGGTCAGGATGCCGAACCTCGTCGGTCGCCATCTCTGGTCCTCGAAGGCGGACTGCCTTCCAAAGTCCGCTGAACCCGCCGTTGAGATGCCGACATCAGCTGCTGCCGCTGCTGGGTCCTCTTCCGCCGCTGCCTTCAATCGACGGCAACGGAAGGTGGCTCCACCTGTCGTCACCCCACCCAACATTCCGTGTCAGCCACCGGGGATGAAAGCGAATTCGATGACTGGCGTCGGAGGCGCTGACGACATTAACAACTACTTGGCGAAAACGAACCACAGACAATATCAAGGCACGACCGTCGACAGCAACTCCATTAGTCTGTACACCCCCGGAGCTAAGTCGACGGTCGTTGCTAACGGCTGGTCGTCAAGCGCTACCGACAGAAACCTCCCAATTGCCGACGACCAACCCCTAGATTTGACTTCCGTTAAGAAGAAACGCCAACCGGAAGACGCTGCGAACGACGACTTTCCGTTAGACTTGTCGGTAAAGAAGAGGAGATTGGACGATGGGTTCAGCGCCGACCGACAGCAGAAGTCGGTCGTTGACGGCCATTCAGGTTTCCTCTACAGCAGACCAGACGCTGGTGTAGCAGGGCCATCTGCAAACCACGAGATGAACGCTAGGCTTGCCCTTCAGCGTCCCTTGGTCGACCCCTATGGGCAGGCGAGAGGGGTCTTTAGTCTCCAGGGTGGAGCCGTTCTGATTCCACCATCCGTTCCTGGGGTTAGTACGAGTTCCAAGGGCCATCGCCAAACGCAGAATCCGCCTCGACCGAGGGCGTGTAATGCGTCGCCAAGGTCATCGTCGTTCGCTGCGAATCCCTTTCCGATGTTTCAAGGACGAACTGGGACCATGGAGCTGAGTTCCTATTCAGCAAACGAGGTTCCGGTTATCAGGAGTACGGTGGCGGGTTTCCAGCTCCAACTGTCTCAGTCTGGTTCACAGTCGGGAATCAATTCCGCCTCCGTTGCGTCAGGTAAACCCGGTTCCGCAAACTTCGGTCGAAATACTGCAATGTATGAAGATATAGGGAATCATTTTGCACTGGGGCAGAGAGCTCGGTCGCTCCTGCAACAGCACCAGCTGCACCAACAGCAGCAGCTGCAGCAGCAGCAGCAGCAGCAGCAGCAACAGCAGCCATCTCTAAGCGCTTGTACTACAACTCCAAGAGACAACATTCCGAAGATGCTGATAGCAGACCAGAAAATGAGTCTGAAAGATTTTAACGAATTATCTAAATATTCCGACTTAAATCGTGCAAGCACTGTAGCAGCTGCCCCAGCCGCAGTTGAACTTGGTTCACATTTGCAGGCAGCACCTGTGATAAAATCTTTGCAGCAGCAGCAACAGCAGCAGCAGCAAGGCTCGTTCTCCGGTGCCAAGCAACCGGGAGTTGGGGTCATCAGCTGCAACGATGTCAACAACAAACACAAACTGAACAACCTCCACGATGCACTTGCCTCCTCCGTTTCCACGACGTCCATTCCGAAGACATCGTACGGAGCCCGACCCAATTCCCGAGGCAGCCACGCCAAGCCGCGGACCCCAAGACCCTCCGTCGTCAATTCTCAAACTCACGATTCCTCTTCCTCATCTTCATTCTTCACGTCAACATCGTCATCAAGCGCCAACATCACCGAACGGAGGACGCCTCACTTGGACTACATCCGCGTCCACGACCAAGACCATCAACCAACGACACCGAACCGAGAATCATATTTGGTCGGTGGTGCCACCGCCGCCGCTGCCGCCGCCGCCGCCGTCGCCGTCGCCGTCGCCGCCGCCACTCCAAAGGTTGAGTTGACGTGGAATAAGCAGCCTGAATCGATGCCAGCCATGTCTGGAGTGTCTTTCCAGGGAGAGGAAGAGACTAAACGACATGTTATGCAGACGATGCAGACTGAGTCTCCGAAGAAACCGTTGCTCTCGATTGACGCGGAATCCGCCGTATCTGCGGGTCTGAATCGCAACTACTTTCAACAGGGTTTTGCTTTGACGGAGAGCAACTGCCTAACTGGAATCAGTCCGGAGATCCTGAAAGACGATATTGTTGTCAAGACTGAAGTTCAACAGGACGATCTGAAGTCAGTAAACACCGACACCTCGGCGGATTTATCAAGCACTCAGAAATGGCTGGATTCGACAAACAACTCCAAATGGTCCAGTAGTTGCATCGATGCTGTATGTGCGGATTTGGAAAAACCAATAGATCCACTCGGCCAGTCATATGTTGTTCGTAGCGACAGACTGGAGTCGACCGGCGGAGCAAGAAGCGCCTTGCAACCAAACGAACAAGGCGAAGTTGTCCAGAAAAGCGAGAATTACTCAGATGGACCGGTGCAGAAGTCCTGCCTCCAAAAGGAACCCAACTTTTCTTCGGTCAAGAAATCGCACCTGTGCACGACGATGCCAATCGTATCCGCTGATCTTCCCCCTCAAGAATCAAAGGAAGAGGCGCTCGATAAAGACGCCTCAAGGCAAGTCGGGGCTTTGGTTGCTTGCGAGGCGTGCAAATGGAAAGAAAGTAGCGATCCAGATCTGCCGACTTTTGCCAAGATCCTATCGCCATGTCGTAACTGCGACCCTCGCGAGATGCTGTGTGACGGTGGCCACACTCAGGCGCCCGCGGCCTTTTCGGGAGACCTGATTCCCCGCCCATGTCGCGGCTTTGACCGCCAAGGCCCTCGACGCATCCCAGTGGCCAACGTCCAGCCGTTCATGAAAGAACCTGTGGATGCTGTCTTATTCAAATCGTCGGTGGATCCTGTGCTGCCGACTCTCGAAGACGTACAGAAATCGGAAGACGCCCAGACAGATGCGTCCTCCGCTGTTATCGACGATGCCAGCGCCAAGGCAGCGCTGGCCACCGGCGCTCTGAAACTAGACAACCAGACAGTAGGAGGCTGGACATCCGGAGACACGCCTCACCTCAAGGAGTTCGTCAAGTTCCTCGAGATCTCAGCGGCGAATCCCTATCGAACGCCGGACGAGAAACTGCGCGAGACGCTCGGCCCAGGTGCCAACGAATCCACCGACTGCGACGACCGTGTGAGGGTGAAGCGCCAGCTCCTGCTGCACCTTGCCGGGCCGAAGGGTCGCCCGAAACCGACCGCAGATGCTAAGAGGGAAGGCGGCTTGGTCGTCGGCTGCGATTCGAAGAAGACTCCGGTCGAGTATATCGACGAAGATAACTGTATCGAGCCGGTCAAGGAAAAAGAGAAAGCAACGGGCGAGACACGGGATCCGCTGGGAAGGAGTTCGACGGCCGAGAACGATGACTCCCTCTACGGTGCAAGTGCCCTCTACCAGACGATGAAGGCCCTCGACCGTCAGGCAGAGGATCGATTCAAAGCGTCTCTGCTTGCCAATAACGCCGCTGCCTTCTCCGTATCAAAGACGGCCTTTGAACGAAAAGTGCAGACCTCAGACGAGGGCGCCACCTATGGCCTAAACAGAGCTTCAGATCGACCGACGAGTGACGTAACGTTGGAGCAGAGAAAGAAGAAGAAGCAGAAGCAGAAAGCGACCAACATGGACGAATCAGCCGAGCAACTGGAGACGAAGCGAAGTGACGACACGACGAGCAACGTCTTTGAGCAGCGAACGAGAGATGCTCAGAAAGAATTGGCATCGTCGGTTGCTTCGGCGACTGATGAAACGGCTGCTTCAGAGGCTGGCGATTCTTATTCTGCTACGACTAGTGCCTTGGACGAGTCCGCCTCATCCTCGAAACCACCCATGAAGAGGAAATACCAGCGCAAGAAGCCCAAACAAGAAGAGCTTCCGGGGGCCGTTGAAGGAAATCAGTTGACGACCGAGCTCACCGGAAACAAATCCTCGACCACCTCAATGGTAATTACAGGTTACAAACGGCACATTTTCAGAAGTATGGGAACATAGAGAGAAGGTAGGAGAACGGGGAATGCCAAAGAGGCAGCGGGACAGGTAATCAATAGGAACAAGGGTCGTAATTTAATGGCGCTCGGATTGCATGACACAAAAGAGAGAACCGAGTCTTGATTGCTGCAGCTGAGGCTCTGCAGCCGAGTTCTCTCGATGGGTCCAATAGATTAGAACTGCTCCTGTGTAGCGACGACAGCTGAGGAGTATGGGAGGTAGGATGATAAGGAGGAAGACGAAGAGGATGATGAATAACGGGAAGAAGAGAGAAGGATGGAGGAGAAGTAGTAGGAATAAATGTAGAAAGAATAGGAGGATGCGGAGAAGAGGATGAAAGAAATCAGTTGGCTCGGCCGCTAGCTGGTTTCCTTCTTCCCCCTCCTTCTATTCTTCCTCCTCCTGCTTCCCCTCTGCCTCCTTCTCTTCCTGCTCTTCTTTGTCCTCTTCCTCTTCCACTGAGGGGCAAGAGGACAAATGGAAAGATTAGGAGTAACAAGAGTAAGATATGGAGGATTAGCAGGTAACAGGAGCAGGAAGAGAAGAATTCGGAAAATAAAACGAAGGAGGTTGAAAATGAGGATGGGAAGAGGAGGAGGATAGGAATGGAAGTAATAGCACAAGGAGAGGTACGCATGAGTGGCGTATGATTAGACAGTTTGAAGAGGCAGATTAGCTTTTTCATGCATTATCCCAGTAAGGTCAGGTTAAAATAAATTAAGGCAATGTAAGGAAGAACATAAGATAAATAAATTAAGGCAATGTAAGGAAGAACATAAGATGAGGTTGGATGCTGTGTATATTGATTTTGTGTCTGCGCATGCTTATATGTCTCTATACTAGAAAGAAGTTTCAAAGTGCTAAACAATGGCTGCAGTCGGATCAAACCTTGCGAATGACTCAAACTGAGTTTGGCTGAAATGTTTAGTTGCAAAGGCTAGTTGATATACGGACAGAACGATTTCTAATTAGGCTTATTATGTAAAGAGGCCGAACAACACTCATTAACGGCAGACAATTCAGCAACTTGAAGATTGTTTTTAAGTAATTAAAAATATTTTACCTACTTCAACGGATCGGTCGTGCTGAGGGTACCTGTTAAGATTTTCCTTAAGAAGAGCCATATAAATTTGGTCAATAATAAATAAAATTTAAGATAATTTGCTGTCATTTGCTGTCCTCTCAACTGTTTCCAGAGTTCGTCAGAGTCGACGGAAGTGACGCCGAAGAAGAAAAGACGACGAGCGATCGAGTTACTGACCCAGTTCAACCCACCAGGTCAGCATCGTCTTACACTTGCACGTCTATAATTACATTTACCTTGCGTAATGTAAGGTGGGTGGAACAGGAGCACTTTATTACACCCCTTCCGACGAAATCCCCTGTTGGTCAGGGAGATTGACCCTTAGATCCATTTTCTGATGAAGATTTATAGAACTTCGCTACCGTGTATCCGTTCAACTGATTTACGATTAACTGGATTCACAGTCGCTGCTTCTATATTACATATAAATACAGTACATTTCATATATATATATATATATATATATATATATATATATATATATATAAATGTATATATTAATATATACATGCATCACTGCACACGCAAATAGTTTTTAAGGGCGCAAGCTGCTCTTTGGTTGTTCACCGTCTGTGAAAGCCAATTCTTCTTTCGATATTCGTCGCCTGTTGTATGTATAATTATATTTACGAGGATCTAGGCTACTTTGTGGGTGGAGCCTATAATCTACGCGACGGCTGACACACTGACGTTAGCTATAGTCTTACGTTGACCTAGATTTGGTGCAGGAAAACCAGAGGCGAATAACCTTTAAATTTACTCGAGTGCCAAGTCACTTATAAAACAGCTGCATCAAAGCTAAACGTATACGCTCTACACGCAAAGCGCAGGTCACATGTTGATGCGATACACTCGCTATTGACCTTGCTATACGCGGATGAACGTTGGAGCTTAGCCGACGTCAATGTTAGGCCACGCATAGGCCTATATCTATACGATATCTATAGACATGTTTCGAAAAACCTTACGATCGCCTCGGCAAGAACAGTTTAGTTAACAGCTGTAACAGTGTAACAATTAACACCCTTTAGGCCTTGGGCATGGCTACTATACCCGTGCCCATGGTTTCACTTTAGTATGTTTATATATATATATGAATTATATATATAAAATATATATATATGTAGCTTTTCCAAATATATAATTACGTGTGTAAGCCCCGTGTTACATATATAGCATAGACCCATACCCGTGAATCAAGTTTGATGGCGTCGTTCAACTTTATTATGTTTAGCGTAAACCGTAACTCCGATGCCGCTGCCTGTATACCTATAGGATGCGACTTACAACGTACGCTGTTGTATCCAGGACATGATCTGTAGCTATAGCAGCATGCAGTCCGGAAAAGAGATCAAATTGTTAGAGGAAAACAATGGATCAATGAGGTTGCTTCTCCCATTTATCCATACAGACTGCTCTCGGCCAGTAGCCTATCTTGTCCTGTTTCTTTCATGAACGATGAACAAATATCTGATCCGTCTGCTTTAGACTCATTGTCTACGCTTCTTAGTGTAGTGCGTCCCTCAATCCGTTGTACTAAAAAAATATTACCGAAAATTACAAGAGTAGATGTTTATGTTAAGTTCTTATGTTAAATTTTAAATGCCATAAATAAAATGCATATATCAATTTGTCGAATCGATTAGACCCATCAGCAATACAACCTACCTAACTGTGCTTCTTTAGAATGTAGGCCTTTGCACCTAGAGGTTGCGCACATCTGTGTATATCTATATACGTAAATATTCAAACTACGGATATACATATCTGAGTCTACGTGACATATGTATATGCCTGCATATTTGTATGTGTTGATACGCATGTCTGATGTTTTTCTACGCCGCTGGATAAAGTCGAGAGACGGACGGACGGACGGACGGACGGACGGACGGACGGACGGACGGACGGACGGACGGACGGACGGACGGACGGACGGACGGACGGACGGACGGACGGACGGACGGACGGACGGACGGAGGCAGCGAGTGAGGGTTGTGTTGGCATTGTAAAATGGATTTCGTTTCAGCGTGTGTAGGATTTGCGTCGAACGCTTAGGACTTTGTTGCGCAGGCACAAACGGCTGGATAAAGAGAATGTTTTGGGAAATACTGGCGTATATATGAGGGTGAAAAGGAGGGGTGGGGAGGAACAACGAGGGCAGGGTAGAAGAGGGTAGTCGCTTAGCAACGACTGGCGCTTGTTGTCATCGAAGGCTCAGACATTCAAGGTCGAGCTGGGTTTTTCTTTCAAAAGACCGCTCTACTTGTTCTGCTGTGACTGATCTACGCAACAATTCTTACGAATCGGTTTTAAGGGGCGTTTCAAGAGACAGATAATCGGTTTCTTGTTACGTCACATTACTTGTCTTCTCTACCTTTACGCGTCTGCTGTATATGTAGGTATAAGTTCTCTATACATGCATTCAGGCATGTAATGCGTTTGGCTAATTATATGGCGCATTTTTAGGACCTCAGTGGACGCTGTAATGAACTGTCTATCTGCCACTGTCTGTCTGTATGTATGTATGTATGCCTGTCTGTATGTATATATGTCTGTATCTCTGTATGTATGTCTGTATGTCTGTCTGTCTGTCTACCTATCTGTCAGGCAGACAGTCTGTGTGTTTGTCGTCTGTATGTCTGTCTGTCTGTATGTCTGTCTGTCTGTCTGTCTGTGTGCACATCTGTCTGTCTGTATGTATGTCTGCCCGCCTGTATGTCTATGTGTGTATGTATGTCTGTCTGCCTATATGTCTGTCTGTCTGTCTGTCTGTCTGTCTGCAAATGCGCATACGACTGTCTGCGTGCGTGCTTGCTTGGTGTATTATCCAGCGTCCAATGAACGTATACTGGCGTAAGCACCAGTGTTTACTCAGTGAATCATGCATAATGCATGTCAGTGTGCATGCGTGTATACGCGTGTATTTATGCGTGTTTATCCGTGTACGAACTCGTTTATGTACGCCTGTAGGGTCTATACCCTGGACTGAAAAGAATTCAACGTAAGTTTAATGAGATCGAAGGACATTGCCTCCATTTATATATGTTTCCATTTGCATAGAAACAGCGAATGCGAGACAGACAATTAGACAGACAGATAGACAGTTTGACAGATTGACAGACAGATAGACAGACAGACAGACAGATAGACAGACAGACAGACAGACAGATAGACAGACAGATAGACAGACAGATAGACAGATAGACAGACATACAGACAGACAGACAGATAGACAGACAGACAGACAGATAGACAGACAGACAGACAGACAGACAGATAGACATACAGCTAGACAGACAGATAGACAGTTTGACAGATAGACAGACAGACAGATTGACAGACAGATAGACAGACAGACAGATAGACAGACAGACAGACAGATAGACAGACAGATATATACAGACAGATTGACAGACAGATAGACAGACAGACAGATAGACAGACAGACAGATAGACAGACAGATAGACAGACAGATAGACAGCGCTTGTGAATAAGCTATTGCTGTGCGCTTAGCTCTAACTTGCGCTTTAGAAATTTGGAGCTAACGAATACGATTAAGATTACACAGAAAAAGACAGAGACAGACAGCCAGACAGGGAAGGATAGACAGACACATACAGACGAACAGACAAGTGCATGATGTAACGGTAGTTCAAAGGAAGGTCGTGTGTATACAACGATACGATAAAAAATACTGGAAATGAAATGGTGCGGCTACGCTATATACTGCATGTGTATATTAAAAGTGCACGATGTTGGTCGTATTTAAAACGATGAAGGTTGTCATGGTTCATAACCTTTATTCTAAAGCAAGAACGAGTTTGTGCTAAGCTGACGTATCTGTTCTTATAACGGCATGCCTTATCCCTGAATCAAATACAGACTTTAAAAAACACCGGTCTTAGAACTGAACTGAACTAAACAAAACGTTACCGAACAGGCGAACACCAAATGGTTACAGGCAATACAAGTTATTTCATAAGTCTTGTATCATGACGTATGATTCGTTAGTCTATTATTTTAAATATGCAATTCTTTTTCAAACTATTTTGAGAAATAGGGCAATTTGATATAACTAACTACAGATCGATATCAATTTAGCCGTATATTTCTCAAAGTAGTCTGAACCAAAAATTGCTCAGTTTCGTTAAATTTCCATTTCATTACATCACATCGTATTGCATTAGATGAACTAGTCATAGACGTCTGTGGTCTAGAAAATAGATGAAGTCTGTAAATAGAGCGCCACATAATTTAGGCATATATGTATGTACGCCTGTATACCCTGTATATATATGTATATATATATATGTATGTATATATATAATGAATGGATGAATTGTCGTGTCCAGATGAAGCGAGAGACGTTGATGAGGATCGCCTCAGTCGATCGGCAACTGAGTTTAATGCATCGACGACGCAGTCATCATCATCCATCCTTCTCCAGGTTCCTCAGTTTCTGCAGCAGACGCACGTGGAATCGCCCACGGGAAGAAAGAGAGGAACTTCGGCGAGAAGAGGTCAGTCAGAGGTTACCAAGTGTGGGGTGGGTGGGGAAGGTTACAAAGTGTGGGGTGGGTGGGGAAGGCAAGACAAGACATGGGGACAAACAACAAAGAATTGCAGGTTCTAATATGTAGTTTCTTTGAAGTGCACTTAGTCAAAGCTAAATGAAAACAGACAGTGTCAAAGACAGAGATGGAAGGATACAGATATATACAAATAGAGACTGACATCGAATGATAACCAAACAATCAGGGACAAAGCGAGCAAGTCAAAGTCAAGGGACTGCAAACTGAGATAGAGATCGAGAAAGAAACATCGTTAAAGACAGAGTGATAGATACCCACGGATATTCAGAGACAGAAACAGAGCGATGAATAAGAGACAGAGAAACAGAGACTAACACGTAGACAGTCACTGAGATGCATGAATAAATGTAGAAAGAGACAGGGAAAGACTGAATAAAATATAGACTACCTTAACGGGACGGTCATTAGATGGCATGTGCCAATAAAGAATTCTATGGCCGCCGTTCAAGTGCTGATATGGTATATTAGAGAAATATTGCATAAAATATAAAAGCATGTTTGATATATGTACGTAACTCCACACACTACACCACATGTAAGATTGGACGCAAATAGCAAACAGGGAAAGACGACGACTGTTGTGGTATAAACGAAGACTTAAAAGGACTCCGACTAATTACGAGAACAACTCTAAATTTGACAAGTGACGAAGAACAATTACAATGATTTGTTCGAACCCATTGCCGTCAGATGATTGGCGTCACGAACATGATGATGATTAAGGTTACGCTGGTGGTAGCCACCAGCGTCAGCGGAGGCTACGGTGACGGTGAAGATGAAACGGAGTAATGCCTTTGTCTTGTGTTCAGATGGTAGCATCGTTCGTCATGCGAGACGCTCTTCCACTTACGACCGAAACGCCGCTTACGATGCGGAACTGAAGCAGGAAGCGGATCGACGACTGGTGCGCCGTGGTCACGGTCGAGGAAGCCGAGCAGCTGCCAGGCACCAGTCACGGATGCTCGGCCCACTTCGACACTCTGATGCGGAACCAAGAAACGACACGCTGAATGCATCCTACCCAGCCGACGATGGCACCGACCAGTATCATCACCAACAGCAGCAGCAGCAGTCACAGAGGGTCGACGACGAGACGACCCGTGACCTCTTCGAATACGACGATTCCTCTGATGCGGTCTTTCCGAGTCGGCGAGGTCAAGGTCGGAAACCAGTCCGTAAGAATGGACGCATCGCCTTCCAGTATCCAGAAGTGTTTGGCCGGAGACGAGCCAGAGGAGGACTCCGCGGTCGGTCGCGACCGGTGAGGAGCAGCGGTGGAGTAGTGACCGCTGGGGGCTGGGATGGCCACGACCCCAGCGACCCGAAGGACTTCGAGATGGACAGGACACGCAACGAAGGGGTAAGAACCAACGCCTTCCATCGGAGTCAGAGTATTCTTCATCCTATAATATGGAATGCAAACCCCGGTTTATGCATGCCTGGCACCCAGGTTACCAGAGGATTTCGGAACCCGATTACCCGGGTTTAACCGCGATTGATACCCGGGTATGACGTGTTTGAAAAACGTCACTTTCATCGTCGTTCATGCCGTGAAACTCACACATGCAGAGTAATGGAAATATAACGATAGTGCTGCGCGTGGTAACGGGTTACGTAATACTACTTCTACTTACGTATTTATGGGCTCGTTCTAGGTCTTTATTGGTGACGTCATGTGAGTGAGGCTTCACATTTCACACGACTGCTGGCATCTGTTCTTGACCAGATAAAAGCCAACAGATAACGAAAGTGAATGTCTTCGATTGTTGTGACATATGTGACGTAGGCGCAACCAGTGTTTGCATTGAGAGTACATTTGAGGCTAATTAGAAGGCATTGACTGTGAACTAACAATCCCTCAGGCAATGTCCATTTCATTAGATTTTGAGTTTACACGTTTAGACCTGCTAGGTAGCCGTGTGACAGCGCCATGTCAGATGTTCAAAAAGACGGTATCTAATACTGTGAGAGAGAGGGAGACAGACCGACTGAGCAAGAGACACAGAGAGACAGAAAGAGAGAGACAAAGAGATACAGAGAAACAGACAGAAAGACAGTCAGAGACAGACAGAGACAGACATACAGAGAGACAGAGAAAGACAGAGACAGAGAAACGCGTCCACTCTAGCGAATTAACGTCGTAGTTTAACTGCGACCTTATAGCGACGCAAATCTTTATCATCGACTGACTCATTGTGTATTACGAGACTGGTGCTATAGAAATTCTATAGATTAGATTCGGTCTCTATAGTTGTTTCTTTCAGAGAACAGAAACAGAGGCCTAATGAATAGCCAGCCTATAGTCAAGGCCAAAGCGAGCGATCTCTGATGATATTTAGAGCTTCCCCGTGGTTGTCCTACCAAGGTCTGGCCCAAAATAGTTGTCTACATATTAGGTTATATGATAATAATGGGAGCATACTGTATAAGTAGGCAACTAGCAGACCGTATCATACAGAGAAAGAAAGAGAGACAGACAGACAGTCAGACGAACGGACAGTGGGATTGGACAAAGCGGGTAAGGCCCAACTAATGCGGTGTCTCCATATATGAAGGATATCATGTTCGCTGTCAGTGACAGTGACCTGATTGCCAGGACAGCTAGGAGCCTAGGATTAATCGCAGTTAATCCAGAAACGCATTAAAAGCTCTTCAGATCAGGTCGAGAGTTATCCATGTTATGCGGACGATCCAACTATCGGCTCATATTTCTTCCGTTTGGTTTATCCACTGACAATTGTATCTGTGACTGGAGTTGTGTTTTTATCTTATTGGTCATCAGTTTGGACTCAGAATTCTGAAATTTCTTATGCCAGACTAGCACTTGTGAGTAAGAAAGTGGTTGACTGTGTCATAGGATGGATGACTAGCTCATTTATTGAGTTTTCCTCTACATTTTTTCTTTGCGTCTCAATCGGAAATCACATCGAAGTAATTAGAAATCATGAGTCATTAGCTCCATTTTCCCCAGACACTTCTTTCCTGGTTTCTTACTGCGGTTGATGATCTTTGAAATGGTTTTCATTTGTTCATTCATTTATTATTTCTTCTTTTATTCATTCGTTCGTTCGTTCATTTATCTATTTTATTTTTTATTTATTCATTTATGTGTGTATTTCAATCGTTCATTCATTCATTCTGAGAATTTATATAGCGCGCTCAAGAGACCTACTCAGATGCGCTCCCAGCCCAGCCACAGCTAAAGAACTGTGATTTGAGGGACTTATAAAGAGCAGGCAAGTTTAACCGAGGCAGCAAGCGCAGGTCTAGAGGAAGACCATTCCAGATGGAAAGTCCCATAACCGAAAACGCCCAACACAGTCTAACAGAAGTGCGAGCACGCGAGACCAAAAGCTCGCCCTTGACGAAGAACGGAGAGTTCGACAGGCTGCAAGGTCAGAGACAGGTCGACAAAGATCAGACAGGTAGCATGGAGCACAACCAAGAAGGCACCGCCAAACATTGCGGCAACTCGATAGGAGATGCGCTGATAAGCAAGAAGCCATTGATTATTTATTCAGTTATTTATTTATTAATTTATACAATTTAAATGGCGCGCCTCCAAGTTGTGTGAATTAACCTTCATCCAAACATATGTATTCGAACGAGGTCTGTATAAGAATTGACGTGTCGTGATAGCGAATATCGATCGATCAAAAGCGTTGCGATGAATTGAACCGTGTCGTCGTTATAGTGGCATGCATGGGTGCGCGTGACGTCGTCAGTGGGATTGATTCCGGTGTCACCCGTCACTCGAGTTGATGCCTCTTCTGTCTACCTTTTTTTCTTCCTCAGGTGATGATCGACGACCAGAGAGATCCATTCAGCGCTCAGTCGATCAGCAATCAAGTGCCACCTGCAGCAGCAACTACTACATCTATCAGAGGAAAGGTCAGGTCAAGGGTTCGAGTCGGTGGTGGCAGAGGCTCACGAGGTCATCCACGCACCCATTCAGCACCCCGCTACGACCCTGTACCGCCTGCTGCGACCGACAGCCGGCCATGCGCGTCGTCTCTCGGGAGGGACACGAGTGAGACGAGGCTACACCAAGTGACGCGACTCGGATACGAGGTGAGAAGACGGACCGTCGAAATGCTTCGTGGGATTTTGTTCGAGTCAATGTCAAACGCACGGTAGAACAGTCTCAGCCATTACGGTTGATTGCAGTTTTTTATGCTACGAATGTGTGTTTCAGTGCAGTAATGTCTCTGTGGTCACAGTGGCCGTTCGTTGCAACCAGTGAAGCCAGGGAAACTGATAGAGCGAAGACATCGTCATTCATCGATTGGCCGTGTCATTCATGTTAAGACACTGTCTTTCATCGATTGGTCGTGTCATTCATGTTAAGACACTGTCATTCATCGATTTGTCGTGTCATTCATGTTAAGACACTGTCATTCTTCGATTGGTCTGTCATTCATGTTAAGACGCTGTCATTCATCGATTGGCTGTGTCATTCATGTTAAGACACCGTCATTCATCGATTGGCCGTGTCATTCATGTTAAGACACTGTCATTCATCGATTGGCCGTGTCATTCATGTTAAGACACTGTCATTCATCGATTGGTCGTGTCATTCATGTTAAGACACTGTCATTCATCGATTGGTCGTGTCATTCATGTTAAGACACTGTCATTCATCGATTGGTCGTGTCATTCATGCTAAGACGCTGTCATTCATCGATCGATCGTGTCATTCATGTTAAGACACCGTCATTCATCGATTGGCCGTGTCATTCATGTTAAGACACTATCATTCATCGATTGGCCGTGTCATTCATGTTAAGACACTGTCATTCATCGATTGGTCGTGTCATTCATGTTAAGACACTGTCATTCATCGATTGGCCGTGTCATTCATGTTAAGACACTGTCATTCATCGATTGGTCGTGTCATTCATGTTAAGACACTGTCATTCATCGATTGGTCGTGTCATTCATGTTAAGACACTGTCATTCATCGATTGGTCGTGTCATTCATGCTAAGACGCTGTCATTCATCGATCGATCGTGTCATTCATGTTAAGACACCGTCATTCATCGATTGGCCGTGTTATTCATGTTAAGACACTATCATTCATCGATTGGCCGTGTCATTCATGTTAAGACACTGTCATTCATCGATTGGTCGTGTCATTCATGTTAAGACACTGTCATTCATCGATTGGCCGTGTCATTCATGTTAGGACACTGTCATTCATCGATTGGTCGTGGCATTCATGTTAAGACGCTGTCATTCATCGATTGGCCGTGTCATTCATGTTAAGACACTGTCATTCATCGATTGGTCGTGTCATTCATGTTAAGACGCTGTCATTCATCGATTTGTTGTGTCATTCGTGTTAAGACACTGTCTTAAAGATAAGATGATCTAAGCGTAGATAAGACGACACAGACAAGAGAACGCAAACACAGATACGGCTAGGTAAGAATAGATAAGGCATAGAGATAAGATAACGTATGCATAGGCATGGTGACTTAAGCATAGATAAAACTATTTAAACACGAAACAGAAGATAATCATAGAGATAAGGTATATTTTTTTTCTCCTTGTATGTCCATGTATGTGTTATTATTAGGGCTGCGGATGTTAACGATTAATTACTCGACTAATCGTTAATGCTTTTTAACGGTGAAAATATGGACATATATTGTCTGATAATGAAACGCATCCAGTGTGGCTTGTAGGCAGACAATGCAATCATTATTGCTGAAATACTGAATGAATCACTGTTGTAATCATTCATACAATTTCGGAGTCTGTGCATTGTGAATGTGTTTAAATACAGGAATTGGTTTCCTACTATTTGACAACGGGAATAATTCATCCGAATGTCCAGGACAACTCAGGCGTGACTCCGTTGCATGACAGCTGTTCCCATGGCTACCTGAACATCACGCGCCTCCTGCTGGACCACGGAGCTCATCCCAACTCCAAGGCCCTCGACGGAACCAGGTATGCATTCATATCATCCTCCCGTAGGCAACCTATCTACCTATTATCTACATGGGCTTATATACATACACACATATACGTATGTGTACGTATATCTATGCGAATAAGTATGTATATAGATCATAGGCATTCATATATATATATGTATATATATATGTATATATGTATACATATATATATACATATATATATATATATGCGCATTGATATCGTTCAGTCGCTGGATTAGATACGGAGGCTGGTGGTCATCGATCAATAAGGAGAGGATACACGTGACGAATGCAGAAACAACATCAGTAGTGTTTGTGTGTGTGTGTGTGTAGGTGTGTGTAGGTGTGTGTGTGTGTGTGTGTGTGTGTGTGTGTGTGTGTAGGTGTGCGTGTGCGTGTGTGTGTGTGTGTGTGCGTGTGTGTGTGTGTGTGTGTGTGTGTGTGTGTGTGTGTGTGTGTGTGTGTGTGTGTGTGTGTGTGTGTGTGTGTGTGTGTGCGTGTGTGCGATAGGCCACCCATCGGTTCCTGACGTCTTCGTAGATTAGATAAAACGCATTTCAGGCAGTTTTTATATAGCGCCGTGTTGACCGAGCATCGAAATAAAATGGCAGCCGACTTGAACGAACGTGAAGCCGAATATCAACCGAAAAAAGACGAAGAACGCCAGGAATGGAACTATGCAAACGACGATAAATACATGCGTACATAAAACTACATATGCATATATCTGCATCTTCATATGGCGTCATATGATCGGTGTCTTTGTCTTTCTGTCTCTGTCTGTCTCTGTCTGTCTGTCTGTCTCTGCGTCTGTCTCTGACTGTCTGTCTCTGTATGTATGTCTGTCTCTCTGGCTCTTTGTCTCTGTTTATGTCTGTCTGTCTGTCTCTCTCTCAGTCTGTAATTGTCCCTCTTCCATTCACTGTGTGTATATTTATGTAGACACAAGTATATTTAGACCCATCCTATGCGTGTGTTTCCAACTCAATGCACAGATTCTATGTTACACTCACAGGCCTATACTTAGAAATTTATGTATTATATATCGCTGTGTCCATATAATATATGCATAGAAACGAGAGCTAAGACCAGGACTGTAGCGTGGCTACACTGTTATATATATTTATTACGACGGTTTATGGTTTCCTGATGGTCTACAGACGTTCTTGATTCGTCCCATGAGAACAGAGACTCTAGACCTGTGTACGGTCGGAAGCCTTTTGACGTCAATCGAATACAATCTGGCATCTATTTACTTTAGGCAACAATTATTTCCGAAGCAAATTCAGACAACAAAACTGCAGAAACGGGGCCGGCAGATCTAGGCATCTTTTATCGACCTTAGTTGCTTTAATCGGACCACGTCTTGATAATTAAGCGGAACACGGTGACAGCCTCACAGCCATAGGCGTCGACAAAACGGCGTGGGCTATTGCAAAATGTCATCCACGAATGGCTAAAAGCCTTGGGGGTCTGGTGGAGGAAAAGCAAAGGTATAAATTCGCCGTCCAAGGTAGAAAGTATGCGGGAGGGATGAGTCAATAATCCACCCACCGAAACCAGGAGATACAAAAGGTCTTTACAATTTTTCTTCCTTTTCGATTCGTCAGTCTGTGGCGGGGCCTACTTCACGCACATCATCGTACCGACACCGTTGCATCATCCAAGCTACCCAGCACCCAAGCTACCGTTGCTGAAAGTGTTGTAACTGTTTAGTGCGCCTGCTCTGGGCATCACCTGCGTCAGAATGACGCAATGTTTCTTTATTTGTGTCGTCTAGCAGCAATAAACTCTTGGGTCACACTTGGCTGGAGTGCACGTGCATACATTGCATGCATTGGTCACCTAAATTAGAGGAGGACTATATATAGACATCATTTACATATGTACGTATTATATATCTTGTGCAGATTATAAAATGAGTAATATATATTATATATGTATCTTATGTGTAATAGACATTATATCTCCTATTTTGGGCCTATATATTCATGGGCGTCCGGAGGGTGCAAGGGGCATTTGCCTCCCTGGATTTTGCGCATATTTTACAAAAATGAAATCTTTTGATTATTATGATTATTACAACAGTGCCAACACGATTCTCAATGCTAAAACAATTATTTAGGTCAAGTCCTTGACCATTATTTATTTTTAAAGTTGTCACGTGTTCTGTGTTCCTGAACAGCTATACAAAAGCGTCATCCCCACAAAAATGTTCTCCTCTACAAAAATTTTTGCCCCCCAACAAAAATTCCTGCGGACGCCAATTTTTATATTGTCTTGGTAACGGCGTCTATCCGATATTGTTTGTATGTTTGATTAGTGAATTCTGTCGAGCTGTTGTTATGTAGCGCGTGATTATCTGCTGATACATCTGGGCCACAGACGACAGTATATATGTAGTCACTCCTGCGGTCTATTCTTTCTCATTTCATGTATAAACATATAGGACAATACATAGTCACGGGCACGTAGCGCCTCATGATGGCACGTGCAATGCGTACATGCCACAAAGCAGACGCGTTTTAGCTATGGTGCTCTCGGAATTGATAGATGAAAATATAACGAAATACAGTTCTTATTTTATATCATTATAAAACGCGAGAATTATCCGTATTCAAACAGACTCGCCAACGACTAAACACATAAACATATTTACTGTCTATTCCAAATAGACTATTCATGTTAAAATAGCCACGCAAATGGGTTAATATTGTATTGAAAACGGTTATAAAGCGCCTCTAGTAGGGTGAACCGTTCAGAGGCGCTAATATTTTATATTGACATATTTACTGCCTATTCCAAACAGACCTATCCATATTCAAAGAGACTTGCCAAACAGGCAAATGCATTATTCCAAGTAACAATCCTATTTGGCTTGCAAGCAGATACTTCTGTGGACTGTTGAACACTGAGCTCTTCATGTTATTGGCAACGTCCATATCTAGATGTCTATATCTATACCACGACGTTTTGCCACCTGCAGACGCACGCATGCGCATAAGGCACATGTCCGTCGCCATTAGCAACAGCGCTGTAGCACTCTCTATGCATCCATGTAACACTAGAACTCTATGCGTGTATATATATATATATATATATATATATATATATATATATATATATATATATATATATATATATATATATGCATACATAGACTAATAATGATTGTGTGTATGTGTGTGTGTGTGTAGACTGTGTTGAGTAACGGCGCAGTTGTGCTTCGGCTCCACGCATCTGTTTGCGCAACATGTTATGAACAGTCAGCTATGAGTAATCCTCTTTATATATATGCACATTATATATAGTAATCCTCTATATATATAAGCACATAATAGATACATAGGCTTATATATAGTTGTTGTTGATGTTGTTGCCAATGTTTCTTTGTTTCTGTTGTCTCGCGGGTATCGCTTTTTTCTACAGCTGGGTCATTGAATAGATCACACGTTTGCCTTACGTACGAGATCAGTATTTCAGTCGCATTATCTTACAGCTACTATCTCTGCATTTATAGGAGACTTGGTTCCTCTGAACAATTTCTCACCTAATATGTGTCTCCTTGAATTGCTGACAATGCACCGTCAAACACCCTAATTACATGGATATACTCGCACGTACGTACGCGCGCTCACAGATTACAATCTGACTACGCACGTACAAATGACTAAATTGTCGTATTCATTGAGTCATGTGCCTTTGCAGATAGGCCTATATCAGAAAAACTATTAGAGAATATTAAATATGATACCATCCAAATATAGCTACTACACATCATGCGGCGGCTTAGATCAAAATCAGGATGCCGAGTAGGCTATAATTACGGTGTAAATTAATTAACGACCGCTTTGTAGTGTAATGTAAAATATTACATAGCTTGCACGGATATCTGACTGACCCAGACGAGTGCGACTTAAGGTGAAGAAGTGTTTCGATTCATTATTGAAACACTGCCTATATTTAAAGAGATTGTTACAAGAAGAAGGTCCTATATATGTGCGAGAATAGTCCGCAGCAAGGAACCTGTAAAATAGTGTAAATATCGACGGACATTACTGGAACAAAAAGCTCTATGATGTATTTCAACGCAGTGCTAACCGTCGCGGATAATCCAAGTAGGATCTTGGCTTGAACCTGTTCCTGTACCGGATGTATTATAATGAATATGCAGTAGGGGTGTTCATCGATGTAGCCAAGGCTTTTGATTGTGTAGATCATGCTATACTAATAGATAAGCTAGCCAACTTCGGAATTAGGGGGGTCCAGCTCACTTGGTTTAAAAGCTACTTAGAATCACGTACTCAAGTAGTAAGTTGTAATGGGACACTCTCTTTGCCGGGAATTATAACCTCGGGGGTACCTCAAGGATCTAACTTGGGGCCTCTTCTCTTCCTATTGTATATAAATGACCTTGCAAAGATCTCTACGTCTCTTCACTTTGTACTCTTTGCGGATGACACGAATATTTTCCAATCTGGCACCTCTTGGGCAACACTCATGGAATCTGTTAACAGGGAGCTTACCATAGTCAATGACTGGTTTACTGCAAACAAATTGACACTCAACATAGGAAAAACAAATTACATAATTTTTAAATCTTATAGGAAAATTAGGCCAATAATTGGTAACCTATCCATTAATAGCGATCCTATTGCCAAAGTAGACTCGGCCAAGTTTCTGGGCGTCTTCATTGACCAACATCTTACTTGGAAAACCCATATTAATTACATCTCCTTAAAAATAGCAAAAAATATTGGAATAATTTCGAGAGTAGCAAAAATCCTTCCTAAAACTATCAGACTGAGTCTTTACAATACCCTGATCCTTCCTTATCTTAGCTATTGCAACTTACTATGGGCCTCAACTTATGAATCTCATCTTACGAAGTTATTTCTGCTGCAGAAAAGAGCAATTCGAATGATAGAGGGGGCAGGTCGAAATGAGCACTCTAAACCTATATTTAAAAATCTTAAGCTTCTGAATCTTAAACAGATTAACACCTTCCAAATTGCCGAACTGCTTTATTCCTATAGTCATAATCTCCTACCAGACTCTTTTGAGGGCTATTTCACTTTAAACTCAGCAGTACATGAACACTACACTAGAGGTGCTGCACTCTACCGACCCATTAAAACAAGAACAAACTTGAGAAAATTCAGCATCAAATCAAATGGTCCACAAATTTGGAACTCGATGCCATTAGAAGTTAGAAATGCTAAAAGTAAGTTTATCTTTAAAAAGAGCCTAAAAAAATATTTAATTAATGAATAATTAACCTGCAGCATATACTCCCTGAATCGACTTGAGTAAACTTGGTCTAGGTCACAATGGGGTCAAGTATAAGAGTCTCGTATCGCTCATCGTATACTCCTTGGTAACTTGGTTCAAGTTATTGGTTGTTACTTTAAGCGATTGACTAGAGTCCCAGTAGGGACTTACTGTAGCCTGCTTTGGTAGGCTTCTTTTACTTAGTTCTTTCTTTTTGGGTTCATTTTTGTTTTTTTGTTTCTCCATTTTTCCATTTCTTGTTGTTCTTTCATAATTCATAATTAACTTTAGTTAAGACCTAACTGAGTACTTAATCGAATGCACTTCTTAACAGATGTTGAATCCGTCAATGGATCATCTTAGCTGCCATCATTCTAAAAAGTAAATTAAATAATAGGGCATCCCTGGTTTAGCGGGACTTCCATCCCTTTAGGGTTACCCTTTGGTATTTAAGACAACAGGATATGCATAATATACCACAAGCCACACACTCTTAATTTTAACAAATGTTCTTACTCTTGATTTTGTCGGACAGTAAAACGATGCTACACTAGACATAATACATTTGGCTGATGTTCATAACTTGGTTAAAGATTGTCATGAGTACCAATAAAGATTTATTGAATTGAATTGAATTGAATATGGGGGCTGATTTTGGCCTCTACTTGAGCGGCAACATCGAGGACCGACTGAAGTTGACAGTCGTGCTTTAGGAGTCACAGTATTTACTAGACAACACTCAGTATATGAATGAAAGATCTAGGGTCATGGCAGAGAGAACTTGGGTCACGGCAAAATTAAACGAAGGGTTACGCCGTATATGATCCTGTCTGACGAAACTGGGCAACCTCTGATAATTCCCAGCTAACATATAGCACAGTCGGGTCAGGAACGAGGAGTTTGCATTCCAGTGAGGGACTCTCGACACTAGTGTTTCTTTGTCGATCTTAGATTATGCCTGGCGTATGTCCAACCATATGTATGTATGTGTCTCGATGCTTCAGTCGAGGCCCATCTGACACCCTCGCATATACTTCCGAAACAATGGTTCGAGTATTGGACATACAGGTTTGTGCGTCAGAAGAATGGCGGGTTGAATAAAAAATGAACATAGTCATTATACTGGTGACTATATATAGGTGCTATGTAAATTTCCATTGATTGATTGATTGATTTGATTGATTGATTGCTTGATTGATTGATTGATTGACATCGTGCTTCAAGAGTAGTGATGAGCTTGGTCAATTCAGCCGTGTGGAGTATGTAAGAAGGTGTTCAAGGACCGAGCCTGTGGGATGCCATATGGAACTGGAACCCAAGTGTTTAGAGCCCATGGCCATTATCATAGTCCTCCAGTTCAGAAAGGAGCAAAGACAGGTCAGAGGTGAAGCACCGCTTCCACAAGAGGTGTTAATGCTTATAAAGGGAATGTCGTGGTCCATGGTGTCGAATGTCGCTCACATCCAAAGAAGAAGCAGCGTTGCATGTCCAGAATCAATGGCATGACATACGTCAGAAATCAGCCTCATGTAGGCTAGCATTAGATGCGCGTGCAAAAGGAACTCAAGATTAAGTATTGTTGATTGCGCTGGTCTAGCTAACGCAGCTTTCTTGCTAAGCTGAGGAATATGCGTTATTTACAATTTCATGCCCTACAGAGAAACGGGTTCCTGCGTTCGGCGAGTCCTAAAAAATTCAGGAATTTGAGGAATCTGACGCATGATTGGCATTTTGTAACACGCACCAATCAATCCGTGATCTTCTGTACCATGCTCTAGACGCCCGAGCATTTGCTTCTGTCATCGCTTAATTGTTTCGCACACTGATAATTGCTGAATCGCTCGTGGTCTTCCCGGCAGCCGGACTGAACTTTTACTCCACACTCACACATCTGACATCGGCAATCTTCTACATGTATGTACAGTTTGAACACTGCACGTAAACTTTCGTTTTCACATTGCAGATATTCGCAGACGATCTGTAATGTGAAAATAGCCTTAGGAATGTGCCTAATGCTATTTCTTTCTTTCACTGGCTAGCGCCTTAGATTCCAGTGGACGTGAAACTACTGCAACTCACTTCCGACAGAAACAACGTAGCTGGAATTATAAAAGCTGCAGAATTTCCTGGCTAAAGACAGGCCTAAACTCTTAAGTGACCAAAACATTTAGTTTGCATAAATCGACACAAAATGGCATTGAAACTAGCCCAGTCGAACCATGTTCCGGCATATCGGATCCTTTTCGAATTACCTATTGGCTTCTGCATCAATATCTCCATGTACTGTATTGTTGCAAAACTGTATTGATTTGATGTTGATGTAGAAAAGTCAGTAAGCTGCAATTCAGTTTAGACCTGATGACCCACAGATGATCTGATGACCCACAGATCATCTGATGACCCACAGATCATCTGATGACCCACAGATCACCTGATGACCCACAGAAACCCTTGATTCATCTTGTGAGAACAACGAGTCTAAATCGGTAGTCAGAGAGACCTCAACAGCCTACCTCAGTCAGCAATTGAGTCGTCCGCGATTAATTAATTCAGAGTTAATTACCTCTCAACGCGTCACGTCTAAACCTGTAATGAACATGTTATTGCTTGACAGGTCTCCGAGTCCCCGAGTCCTTTTCCTCATGTATACTAGTTCCGTCCAGACCATCATACCTTTCATTCATTCATTCATTTTGATAATTTATATAGCGCCTCTTCAAGAAACCTACTCAGAGGTGCTCCTAGTCCAGCCACGGTCAAAAAGGGAAGTCTTAAGGAGGCGGTAGAAAACAGGCGAACTACCTCGTGGAAATAAACGCAAAGAAGGTGGGAGCCCATTCCACAAAGAGGGGCCAGCCACTGAGAAGGCACGACGCTGTTTAACTGAGGAGCGGGACCAAGGAACTAACAGCTCACCCCCAGTTGCAGAACGTAGAACTCGACGGGACATTAGGCTAGAGAGCGGACAACAGAGATCAGATAGGTAAGACGGAGCTTCACCAGAGAGAGACCGCCAAACAAGAGAAGCAATCCTATAGGAGATGCGCTGTGAGGCAGGAAGCCAATGCAGGACATCACGCATATAAGTTGAAACTGGTGCATATTTTGGGATATGGGCAATGAGCCGAGCGGCAGAGCGAAGAACCCGGTCAAGCCGCCCAATTAGAGTCAATGGATGTCCAGTGAGAACAGAGCAGCAATAGTCAACTCTACTGGAGATAAAAGCGTGAACAAGGATCACTGCCGCGTCATAAGAAAGGGACCGCATTACAACACGCAACTGCCGGAGCTGGTAGTAGCAACTCCGGGTGACCAAATTAACATGCTGAGAAAAAGTAAGCTCTTGGTCAATTGTTACACCCAGATCCCGGATAGTGAGCGAAAAAGAAACATGGGGGAAGGCCTCTGCTAACAAAAGCAGGTCAACCTTTGTCAACTGTCTGCGACCACCAAGCCAAATAAACTGAGTTTTAGATGGGTTCAGCAGTAACCGATTAGAAGCCATCCATCCAGAAAGGGTGTCAATGGCATGGCACATCAGGCCAACAGAAGCAGCTGCCTCTGTGGGACGGCAATGGATGTATGCATGTATACACGTGTTTATATGTATAAGTGGCTGTATAGTTCTATTTGTATATTGCTTATAAAACATGTAGTACTGACATTTGTGAGCTTTACGTGTTTCTATCTAAGTGCCTGTTTCGCTGTGCGTATCTTTTAAAGTGTCTACTTTGTTCATGTACATTTTTTCGTATAATTAATTAGATATTTCTATCGCGCTATATTATAAATTTGCCTCAAAGCGCGGGGTAGCTGGAAAGAAGAGAAGTCTTCATTACTATCATTATTACTTCGTTTATTGACAATAAGGTTGAGTTGCCCTATACCGCAACTCATTACATACATGGGTGAGAAAATAAAGTTTTCACTTGGACTGAAAGGTTAAACAGTCTTGCTCTTAGAAACTGTCTTATAAAGCACTCGTGGAATAAAGTTTTGATCGTCTTTTCTTGGCAGTTCGAAGTCATGAGGTCTATGGCGCAGTACGTCCGTCGTTTTATTGGTGGAAATAGGCGTCGGAGAACATGATTTGAGTTAAGATGTTTGTGAAACTAATTAAAGGAAAGGGGGTTCGTGGAACCTGGTAGTAGTGATGATCAGCGTGCGAGAAGATTCGGAAACCGCATGTCGTTTTTTTTTACTAAGTCAGAATAAACAGTTGGGCACAGGAGGTTTGTCGTGGTGAGATTAAGCGTGATAATAGTCACTGTAACGCATAAATCAGCCAGGTACCTCAGTGACAGATAGCAATGTCTTGTAAACACCAACTTTAAAGTGGACCTCGGCTGGATAAGATTATTTATAACCGGTGTAATTTGAAGACATAAAGTCTGTAACTGGATATCTTGGAAAAAGCCGAAGAACTTGCACAACAAGAGTCATTGATTGCAAGAAGAGAACTCGAAGGAGCCGAAGAAGACGAGCAGCGGCAGGCAGAGCCTATCGTGAGGAGTGTTACGTGTCAGTATAATATACAGTCTGTGCCGTTCTCTCGATGCGAATAAAATGCATAGGTATCTGGTAATCCAGGTTTTGGATATCGCTTTCACTGTCTACCGCAATATTTTACCTTTATATATCACAGCGTGTAGCACTATATGATGCCGAGACCCCTACCCCGGCCACCTGCCTGCCATCATCCCTCGTTTGCTGGCATAATATTACATCCGCAGGGCTGTAAAGCAAGCCTTAGTCAGTTTAACAGTCTTGTTGATTCGTTCAAGACCAACGTTCAAGCGGACTTTTGCCATTGGCATCAACTTACGAATTATCAATACCCATCTACAAAGTAGATATCTGTATCGTATAGTAGATATACCTGGATTATAACGTGGATACCTGTATGATGTGGTAGATAAGTTCTGTAACCGCAACGCACACATGTCATTCCAGGGGAAGGAGGAGAATCTGAAAGAAGGCGAATAAGAAATGATTCAGTCGATTGCAGCTCTGTGAGTTAGATAACCAGGGATGTAGATTAGATTACATTAGATTAGATTAGATAAGAAACCTTAAATATTTTATCTCAGGTGCAGTGGATGCTGTGGCTGTGGTCGCTGAGATAAAATCTAATGCTTCGACTGCTGTACTTTTCTGCGATATCAATTAGCTGCAGCGGTCGCAGTCGCATCCACCGCCGTCGCCATCCAGGTATACGCAAATACGAAGATTTGCATGTACCTGTTTACTGGCCACCTCTGGAGCTCAGCACACATGGCTATCATATTGCAGTTCTTCCGCCAAATAAATGAGTTTGATATTAAATTAGTCCTAGTTCCGTCCAGACCATCTAGGATTCTAGGTATATAAAACCTCAGTTCATATATCACCATACGTGTTTCCTGTACCTCCGTACCAATACAGTTCTGCCAATCCTGATTACCTGCCTGTCTGTCTGCCTGCCTGTCTGCCTATGCATGCATGCCTCTCTGACTCTGCCTGTGTCTTTGTTCGTCTCCTAATGCACATCTCTTGCAACTGCTGTAGAATCAAAGAAGATCTAGTCCACCTGCAGAATCTTGTTTTCCTGTTATTGCTTTCTGCGTACAGCGTTTATAGCTTCGTCTGTTTACCCCGTTCCTCGGGTGTGAATTTGAATTATTAATTAAATGGTTAATCATTATTTATCTTCTATACCGTGTGTCATCATCATCATCATCATCATCATCATCATCATCATCATCATCATCATCATCATCATCATCATCATCGTAATCTTCTGTAGTCTTAAAATCGTACAATTTTCCGTAGCCAGCTCATTTCTGCTCTGACGATTCTGTTCGATCGTGCTTCGCTTTGTCCAGCATTCTAATCGATTATATAGGCAAATGGGTTGTATCCGAGTCTCATACATTCTTGTCGTTTTCTTTGCTTCTCCATCTCCTGTTCAGATCGTGAGGTGCAACCAATTCTTATTTGTATGTTGTTTGCTCTTGCCAAATGCCGTGGTTCGACTCAAAGACTCAAAGATAGGTCTACGTCTACATTATAAAAAATATATACACATATATCTGCAGTGGTATAGCACGTGTGCTGCTTGGCAAGTGCTGGTATCTAACCGCGTGCGTGCATGAGTTTAGTAAGGTTGCGAGTCGATATGCATGTATAATGAATGCATGGCAAGCAAATGGCTTCCATCGAAGCAGCTTAACAGCAGCAGTAGTAGCAGCAGCAGCAGTAGCAGCAGCAGCCTGTAAATGGTGATGTATCTGTAGGTTTGCATGCGTCTGGCACGATGCCGAAGCATATTCGAGGAATCGAAGACGGTGTGTTGTGGTTAATCAGTTAATCGATTCTTTTGGAGGATATTAATTATTGCTGGACGTTGCTGTTCCTAGAGCTCTGGATCTGCTCTGGATCTGTCGTGTAATCGTCTAGATTGGTCATATTTGGAATGCCTTAATATATCATTTCCAGTTAATGATACATGATTCTATGATAAATTTCTATCATTTGGAATGCCTTAATGTATCATTTCCAATGTGTGATACTTGATTCTATATTTACGCTTGGCATAGAGCACAAAGCATTGGCACACAGCTTGCTACGTTCCTGCACTGGTGTTGTGAAAATCAAGGTTACGAATATTTTTGTCTAAAGCCGCGTCTAACTATAGTGGGCTGTTTAGTTCCATGTGGAGCATACAGAGCCAGAGAACCTGCTGTTTGGTGAGCTATCGGCAACACATAATTAGATGTTTTTAACTACTTGTTTCTTTTCTCTCGGTGTGGATGTGTCAGAACTGCGGCAGATCTGAATAAATTTCATGGTCTCCAATCTCAAACTTTGTGCAGCAGCCAGAGAATTTATATAAAAACGTGGGACGCGGTGGCAGATTGGTTAGAGCGATCGCCTTGTAACGCGGAGAGTACGGGTTTGATTCTCATACGAGTCGGTGGCTGTGTTGGCATTCTGAGCAAGTCCTTCACTCGCAATTGCTAAGCGCCGCCGATTGATGCTTAGTCATTATTCAGTAGCTCTGAATAAACGTATGTAATAATAATAATAATAATAATAATAACAATAATAATAATAATAATAATAATAATAATAATAATAATAATAATAATAATATAATAATAATAATAATAAAAATAATAAAAATAATAAAAATAATAATAATAATAATAATAATAATAATAATAATAATATAATAATAATAATAATAATAAAAATAATAATAATAATAAAAATAATAATAATAATAATAATAATAATAATAATAATAATAATAATAATAATAATAATAATAATAATAATATATTCCAAGCGACACTATCACTTTTTAGAATCACAGTCCTATTCTTAAACAATACAAAAACATTTTAAGCATTATATAAACCAAGTAGACTGTTAATCATTTCACGACCTACGTGTCTAAAGACCACGGTCGTCAATTCCAAGCGAATGAATATTTAAAGGCTCAACGCTGAACTCGACGGCTGAGGTGACCATTAAGTATAATTACAATTTGATTTTTGACGGATGTGTCCCGAGGAGCAATAGGAAAACATGTTTCAAAAGTTCTTTCCCGTCTTGAATACCGAAGCATTGGCTTCCACATACAATTCGTTGCAGTTGAAAAGTAATAACATTATATGTACACACGGTATAATATACAGATAGGCCCTAGGCTACAGCAGAAATTCACGAAGTCACGGAAGCAGTGAATTCCGTGATTTTCGGCATTTGCCGTGAATGTCGTGAATTTCCCCAGAATTACCGTGATTTTTGGCAAATTTGTGAAATAAATGCAACACGACGTTCGGAACTGATATGTTATGCAACGTAACAAAGTACAACAAAATTAAAATAAAGTAATGGAGCCACTCGATGACTTTGAAGTCATTGACTCGTTATTCACATGCTTAGGCCTATCGTAGTAAATACAAACCTCATTTGATGCGGGGCGTCTACACTTGGATTTTTTGGCATTAGGCTATACATAGCGACAGCATCATTTCTATGTTATTTGCGGTGTTGTTTGGGCGGGAGTATTAGTAAATAAAGCCGGATTGCATGCCGTGAATATGCCGTGGTATTCACCCATTTTTACAAAATCCTATCGTGACGTTTGCGCACGTTCATGCAATGAACATATGAGTCTTTCTTTCTGCCATTCATTCAGCATCTATGACTTTTTTGCCGTGAATTTCTACTGTCCCTAATGATATATACTATAATTGTGCTCAATTGTACTGTATACAAATCGCGTTTGGGGTAACTATTTGTACGTTTTATTCTGATTGAGAGTGGCTTATGCGATCTGGGAATGTTAGTGTTAATATAAACAAGAATGTTATTGTTAATATAAACAATCTTCAGATGTGTCCTTTATCATGTCTATCTCGGAGTGCTCTACCTCGGAAGCACGTCCATGCAGTGAAAATAGGAGTCTGTTCTCCCATTCATTCAACATCTATGGCATTCAACTTACAAATAGCAAATGAGTACATTCCTTTTCATCTTCTCCTGGAGTTAAAAAAACTTGCTAGTGTACTTAATGATGCGGCCGGAGGAAACAGTCGGGCAGAGGAGGATGCAGGAGGACAAGGACGAAGATGAAGAGAAGAGGATGAAGGAGAAAGGATGATAAAGAGGAAAGAGCGGAAGATGAAAGGATAAGGTGGATGGAAAGCGAAAGACGGATAACGGCTGGAGAAAGAAGGCTGACTGGAACGAGCTGGAGCAAGGGCCGCGGCTTTTTAATTCAGGGTGGGAAGCCTAACATTTGTTTTGATATGGAACTTAGTAAGGAAGATTGAGATTGTGTCGCTCATGACATTGTGGTTTATTGGACTTGGACGCCAGTTTACAAATCTAAAATTTCTTTAGTCTTTCTTTTACTCTTCGCGGTTTTCGTGGTTTAAATAAACTTATTCAGTCACCGTAAGCCCTTCTATATTCACTTCTCACACTCTTGACTGATTGATGTTTGACCTGTCTTCTCGACAGATTTCTCTCACATTTAACCCATCCAGAAAACTGTTATAGTATCTTTGGGGTTAAAATATTTAACTTGGTTTAGGTTCAAGAATAGGCCTACCTCTGCAACGCGCCATTTAGACAGTGAGCATTTTACCTCTGGCCCTATTGGTACGACACCCCTGAAGTATCAGAATCGGACGATGTTTGAGGATGGAAAAAGAATGACCAATCAGCAGATTAAACGAAAGCACAGAAGAGAAAGAAACGGAACCGGATGAGTTTAAACAAAAAGGCGCTGGATATATAAAGTATACTCACAGAGCGACTCCGTATTATGCGAAAGTAAGGCAGCCATTTATAAACGGCGTCGGCATTAACGATTTGTTCTTCGACCTTGCATGTCAGCCAGACAGACAGACAGACAGACGGGCAGACAGACACAGACAGGCAGACAGACGAGAGCCGCGTGCACCGCATAGAGCGACGTCTTCGTTATCTTAGTCCTTCTCCTTGTCCTCCTCCTCCGTCCTCCTCCTCCTCCTTTTCCTCCTCTTCCTCCTTCTCCTCGTCGTTATCGTTGCGTCTGTATGGGCGTATCCAGCGTAGATGGGCCATCGCGACTGCTATCGAGTACAACAGAATACGCAGCTGTGGTCCGCAGAACCTTGACTTTCGCCGCTTACTGCAATATTGATATTTCAGACAAATCTTAGAAGACGAGAGACAAACTCGCACGCACAGACACAGACGGACGGACGGACTGACTTACACTGACAAGCAGCCTTCCCCGTGGACGCATCAATCCGATCAATCAATCGATCTTAATATATATTTATATATATTATATGTATATATATACATATATATACATATATATATATGTATATATATATATATACACGAAGCTTTCCAAATTAAACTTGCCGCTGAAGAAAATAATACTATGCCTGTGTGACGATTTCCCTGTACTACACATTTACATCTTATTGAAATATGCGTAGAATCATGTGAGCAGTTGTATTGTGCTAAGCGTAAGATGTATAGGTTGTATATATATAGGTGTTTTAGTTTAATTAATTAAGTAATTACCAGCATCTAGAACGAGCATCGTAAGGAATAAAATATATAGAAAGGGTTTGGGGATACGATTCACTGCACTGGATTATTCAATGCAAAGCGGAGAACCATGACTAAATAATTGAAATCGTAAAGGTCGGCGAAGGTGCAATCACGCCTAGAACCGCTACAGCCTGGCATGCTACGAAGTGATGACGTTCGCGAAGATAGTCGACTCAGCCTTCCACTCTATAGGGGGCGGCTGTAAAGTGAGCGGGCGCCTAACAGGGTATACATACTGCGGTTTGTCAGTGAGCTTGTCAATAAATAAGAATATTATTATTAGTATATATACATATTTGCATACCATTCATCCTTTTTCTGTTCATTCGTTATTTTATTCGTTCATCGAATGCCAATGAAGCCTTTAAACTGACGCATCATGCCCTGTGGTATTGTTGTAGGCCTCTGCATTTGGCCGTGGCCAATGACCATGTCGAAATCGTTCGCCTGCTTCTGTCCTATGGAGCCGATGTAACGATGACAAACGCCACAGGAAGAAGTGCGCCGCAGATGGCTAAGACACGTGACATGAAGCAACTACTTAAAGGTTTGCGCCCAATCCAAGCCAGTCATTTCACCTTCAAATAGAAAATTATGATTTATTTATTTTCTGCTTTAAAATGATTAAAATATTAATTTCTCTAGGTAACTCGTATGTTGTTACTCGTTTTCAGCTTAATTTGTGTGTGATTTAAGTTCTATTGCCCGGCACTCAAAGCGGTGTTTGAGGCTTTGTTTTCCCTACACACTCATTAAGTTTGAGACCTACTTGTTGACGTCAACAACATTGGCGGTCATATGTCGTTGAATTCTGGATACTGTTACTTTTAGTTGGTTTTGGCTATGACTTAATTTAATTTGCCTTGTTTATTCGTAGTGAACGATAGTCTTCTTGTTGCTAAGCTTAAGTCACCTAACAGTGGCTTTGGAATTAGATTGTTCATTGGAAGGCAACACATTTCCTGGTCTACCCAGAATCACTTAGTATATGTTCTTGAATGTCCTTTAATTAAACAGCCTGGTTTTGCTCATTCGAAGGCCACCCATGCTTTTACTCTGCCTGCGTCATTTCGAAATGATCTTGGACTTCCGGCAACCAGACTATCTTTAGTGCAACAACGAGTGTGCTGCTATATATACGACATACAGACAGACCGCTTTTCATTCATTACAAGCCTTTTATCGTCATGCCTCTACGAGACGAGACGAGACGAGACGAGACGAGAGAGAGCACGAGAAGAGTCCGCCGTAATTGTAGACCTTAGGACGTCAGTTTAACGGTTGCTTAGCAACCAAGGAGTGAATTCCGGAAGTAGAACTATTAGTAGGCGAAACGTAGGAAGCGCCTACGTAAATGTCGGCGCTGTCACGAAATGGTGCCTGCTTTCAGACCAAGTTATTACAGGATCTGTTTAACCATGTGATTTTTAAACCAGTCTATGCATGGAAGAGGCGTCTGGGTCAGATTTTGAGATTGTAGCGACCGATGTCAACAACACTCCGGTGTTTCATTGAAGCTCTGCATGTAGCTGTAACTATAGAAACTGCACTGCAGAATAAAACCAAATTACAGTTTCAACCACTGTAGAATAAAACCCTGATTTTCGTTTATGGAAGGAACAAATTCTCCGGAATATGGAACGTTGAAGGAAAACATAGCATTGCATCAGATTCAAAGGAAGAGAGATAGAGAGAGAGAGAGAAAGAGAGAGACAGACAGACAGACAGACAGACAGACAGACAGACAGACAGACAGACAGACAGACAGACAGACAGACTCTTGAATTCACAGGAAATCCATGCGCGTGTTTCTTTTCCAATATGACAAGCGAACGTCAACAGTGACGATTATATTCGCCAAAAGTCCAAAGCACAAAGAATGCACAAAATAATCCTATAAACTGCATTTGCATTGTCTTGAAACTTAAATGTTAAAATTCCGCAGTGCTACTTTTCGTTAATTACATCCAGATAATTTTTAAAAACGACACACAGAGCTCCGCACTGTAGAAAAAGGGTTCTTGGGTTTGCACTTAAGATCCTCGGCTCCAGTGCAACAATATCTTTTTTCTCTTGCGTCAGCGGTTCGTGCCAAGGCGGCTGACAAGCGTCATCGCCAGCGAGATGAATAGAGGCAATAATAGTCCGTCGGCCACTGAAGTGTTTGCGGACAGAAATGAAACACAAACCTGACAATCAAACACGCACCTGGACAACCTCTGCCTATAGGTGATGCGGTGCAGCAACGAATTGCTCACGAGGAATATATCGCACATTAATTCACTAGGTGGGGTTAATTTGAAAGTTGGCTTTGATATGAGTTCCGGTCTGCTGTGCGGCAAGTAGGCATCGATAGATTCAGACGAAAATAATGATGCAATACAAACTAGCGGAAGCAGAATAATATTGTAAGCCAACGTTCACTCCACCTATTCAGGGCTACATTCCCCATTTACGACCCATGGAAATGGGGTACAGTTGGTGCATTAACCCCACAGTCGCCTTGACGGAATACATTGGGACTTCGCGTGCGCTCCGCAGCACGATTTTAAATAGCGACAGCATGTGGTTGAATAGCAGCCTACACAGGTGGAGAATTTGGTTGAGTAGCAGTCTACACATGTGGGGCATGTGGTTGAGTAGCAGTCTAGAAATGTGGAGTATGTAATTGAGTAGCAGCTGGGCCTACACATGTGGAACATGTGGTTGAGTAACAGTCTACAAATGTGGAGTATGTAGTTGAGTAGCAGCCTATACATGTGGAGCATGTGGTTGAGTAACAGCTTACACATGTGGAGCATGTGCTGAAGTAGCAGCCTACACATGTGGAGCATGTGGTTGAGTAGCAGTCTGCACATGTGGATCATGTAGTTGAGTAGCATCCTACACATAGGGAGCATGTGGTTGAGTATCAGTCTACAAATGTGGAGCATGTAGTTGAGTAGCAGCCTACACATGTGAAGCATGTGGTTGAGTAGCAGCCTACACACGTAGATCATGTTGTTGAGTAGCACTCTACGCATGTGGGCCAACGCAGTTTCTAAGTCAGGCACTTTGAGGTTGTCGGCAAGAAAGGTTTCATTCTAGACGACGGCAGTGCTAGCATAATATATCTATCTATCAACTTATATAGCGCCCCTTTAACAGAAATCTACTCATTGGCGCTCCCGACCCAGGCCCGGTGATGTCATCGCGGGCCAACATTTGTAGATGAGGCTGCAAAATGGTGACGGATGATGATGACGGAGTTTCTGGCTCTGTTTTCTCTCACACAGTGAATCTTAATGAGACACAGAAGCAATATTAATCCATACTTCATATTTCCTATCGGCCATGCATGGCTTGCCACACTACGCGGAAAGGGCATATCGATAAGCATGTACTGCTGAAATGGATTATTAACTCGTACAAGACGCGCGCATAATATGCCAGACGGAGACATAAGGTGTATATAGAGCCGGGTGATTGGTTTCTTTTTATTAAATCGAATCTGCTTAGTCTAATCAATAGAAATGCAGTTGACCTTGTCCTTCTCTTTAGTAAGGCCACATTACACGTTACGTCTATATGCGACACTACGATGACGACGACGACGACAATGATTAAGACGACTATGACGGCAGCAACAATACTGCATATAACCGTCTTTGTTTCATGCCATTGTTTTTTCTTCTCTATTTTCTCGTTATACGTTTCTGAAGAATTAACATTGTTGTTTTGTTCGGTTCCTGTTAATAGGCTTTGCTTCTGATCTGTCGGGAGGAAAAGGACGGGAAATTCCCTGGCAGTTCTCAGCTTTATTTGAAACTGGTGGTACGTAACCTGAAGTACATTGTTTGCCTGTCAATCTTTAAACGAAAGGTCAATCCTTAAACGAAAGGTCAATCCTTAAACGAAAGGTCATGCATGGTTTCGTCTTTTAGGACTGTTTTTTTGTACTCAGACGTCAGTCTTAGTTGCTCTGTAATAAAAAAATTTCTCCGTCGAATATAATCTCCGGCGAAGCAATTATTTCGCACAGCATGCAATCTGATACAAAGCAAAGGACATTCAGTAAGACGTTTATAACCTGGACACGTTTCTAGTTCAGTGCAGCACTGTAGAATGCAGTCAGCTAGAAGGCATACGTGTCCTGCAGAACTGTGTAATACAGTGCAATACTGCAGCTGACTTGTCGATATTCAACTAATCGTTGTGGCTTATGAAACCATTTATGCAAAATGCTTCTTAATGAACGCAGAATTAGAAAAGCGTTCAGACTTAGTCTTCTGTAGTCTGTATAACTTTTAGTTGATGTCATAAGTCAAATTCGGAAAAAGACTTTTTTAAGCAAGTTCAGGATGCGCGATAGTGTAGTGGTTAGCGTGCTGGGGACTGTCAATCTGTCTGGAGTTCAAATCCTCGCCAGGGCAGAAATTTGGTCCGAGATTTCTGCTCCACCTGCGTCCTTAGCCAACTCAGCATTAATGAGTACACTGGCCGTACACTGTGGGTGGGAAGATCAGCCGATGAGGGACAGGACTGGCCATTCGCTCTCAAATGCCGAGGCCAAGAAAATGAAGTCGCTAACACTTCATACCGTTAGCTGCCTCTCAGGCTAGCTCAGGGTTCTTCTCTTCTCTTCTTCCTCTTCACTGCAATCAGCTTTTTAATGTACATGTAGCCTACTACCATTTTCCGATTGCTCGATAAGTAATTGGTAGCAGTTAAGGCAAGACATTTGGGCTGGAGTCTATACTACAATAGGGAAATAATACATTACCCCATTATGGAATCGCATGAGCCATCCAAGGAAGTTTTCTCTGCCTCTAGTTGAGACTAGTGAAAAATGAAATAAATTAGATTGCAGCAGAGTAAAATCAAATACATGATTGGGTATTTAAGGCGAATATTCTATCTGTAAATATGATTAGATTTTCTGTGGAAAATCCACTTACGTTGAGAATGTCTGTTTCTATTGACAGTCTGTGATGTATTGGCGGATGCTCCCTCAGATGACCCGATCGAAGCGGCCGAGGTTACATTTGACCTTGGAACGGACAGTTCGCTTCCCATTCATCGTTTTGTTTCCGATTCACAAAAGGGGTAAGGATGTAAATCGTAATCGTAATTACAAATTTATATAGCGCCTCTTCAAGAGAACCACCCAGATTAGCTCTCCCCATCTGACGACACAACAAAACGTTCAAACAGAATTGTTTTCAAGCGTTTACGGAAAAAAATTAGAGATTGACCAAGAAGTTACCAGAGATGACGCGCGAAATTTCTCTGCCCGGCTGCGTGCTCTAAAGTAATCGGCTTTTAAAAAAGATACACAAAACCAATTCGCCCATAGAATAATGCAAGATACGTTTAAAAGAGGCCTCTGTATATTATGCGCGGTGTCTATGATGACGCTTTGCTCGTTCTATTGGTGCAGTGATGTGATCATCAGTGGTTTACAAAGCAGAGGCGAATGATACCAAAACATACAAGTAACATTATGCATTGTGCACGCGTGTAAGTAAGTAATAAGACAATTTCTATTGCGATTCGCCAGCCCATTCCAAGTAAACATAGTTTACTGAGTGCAAACGAAATTCGAGTCGAACTGCGAACAAAGGCTTTTTTCGCAAGACGAGTTCTCGATAAACAATAAACATGCATTGATAAACCAATAGCCTACAGGCCCACGAATACCCACATATAGCCTTAATAAAAATTCCCGTCATATGATAATAGAAACTTCGTCACAACTAGGCCAACATTTCCCTGAGTATGGCTATATATAAATGCTCATTGAACAGAATACATATTTATATCCAGAGCTACTATAGTTTAATGACGCATAAGAATAACAAAAATAATTTACAGGTTTTTACGATGGTCGGCAGTAACTCGTTAAGCGACTGTGTCATAGATATGACGCTGATGCTTCCAACGGTACGGTCTCTGTTGTTTTTGTTGTGCAACCATAGACAACACTAAGAAAGAAATTGCGTCAGGAACAGAGCGGAAACTCTTCGTGAAGCGCTATATAAATTTATCTTTGTCTGCTCCGCGTCGGCGCTGATCAAGACAGCCAGAGATGATCTACCGTGGGTTTTGTTCGCGACGTGTTCCACATGCATCATAGTCCAGCATCGGAAACAAAAAACGATCACACCTTTGTTCGCACAGGCCGATCTCTTCTGCCTTAAACCGACGCAAAAGAATTTATTAAGCTGGCAAATTCAGAAAGTGATATACACGGAGCTTATTTTGTCAAAAGTACATACGCACGCAGGCGTTTATATATATAATATATATATATTATATATAATATATATAGAATAATGCGCATAATAATCGTATAACGAGTGTGGCTGCATGGTTCATATTGATGTGCGTGCAACAGAAGAACGAATAGAATCGTTAGAGAACGGAAATGCTGAGTAGTGCGTCTACGTAGGCATCACGTAAACGATGGTAGCAGCAACAGCAGCAGCGTCTGATCCCAGCTGCAGCAGCAGCCGCAGGAGCAGCAACAGTCTCATCATTACCCAAGATGCTGGCAACTTCAGCTCTTCCAGGAAAACGCTTCAATCTTTATTAGTCGGGTCAATATACGATTTGACCCGGAACAAATTGCAAGAAAACGTTTTATGATGATTTTCGGGTGCATTTGGTCTGGAGATGAACATACTAAAAGTTTACCAAAATCGGACCACGGGAAAAGGTCAAATTTTGGCGCCAAAAAAGATGGCCGCCAATGGAGAATGAATGATTCAAATGTACACAACTTGCTTAAATTGACAGAAGCAAATCATGTAACAATTTGCTAACAGGTGTTTCTAGACTAATTTGACGCTGCTGAAAACGAAAATCGAGGTTAGGAAGCTGGATTTTTAGCGGTTGCATGGAAAAACAAGATGGCGGACAAAATGGTGGCCAAATATCTTCGAATGGCTGTAAGTAAGGTCATGTATGTGATGGAAACATGATTTTAGAGTCTAAATTAACATTTTCCGGGTCAAGGAATGCGATGGAACTAAAGACACATATGTAGCACTGCCAAAAAACAAAATGGCGGACAAAATGGCGGCCAAGTATCTTCGAATTGCTATAAGTAATGTCATGTATGTGATGGAAACATGATTTTAGAGTCTAAATTAACATTTTCGAGGTCAAGGAATGCGATGGAACTAAAGACACATATGTAGCACTGATAAAAAAAAACAAAATGGCGGACAAAATGGCGGCCAAGTATCTTCAAATGGCTGTAAGTTAAAATTTTCTCTCATATTTTAAAATTAAGAACATTTTACAATATTAGCCTTGAAAATTAATAACATTAATTAAAAATTTCACAGATTGTCCTCAGTGTCCTCTTCATCTGAAACTGGCTCTTGAGTCGTATTGTCGCAGTTGCCATGCTGACAGTGTCCACAAGCTGTGGTGCATTCAAGCCCATGTCTTTTGCAGCTACAATGCAATGTGTTGCATCGTGCAGAGCAATTGCAACTGATCATTCTAAGAAGGACTAATGTCCATCATGACTGGAACAAATTTATCACCTTGAATAATCCAGCCCCATTTAGTTGGATCCATATCGTCACTCTTGCCCAACCACTGCATGACTTGTAAGTAAGTTCGCCGAGAGTGAAGGTTTGTGGCCGATGGTGTTGGAGGTAGTCTTTCGGGCTTCACAAAGGTCTTTGCAATGGATACTTTCCTACACAAGATGTTGTAGCGTATTGAAACTAGAGATTCAATCTCGATCCCCTTAAACATGGATACCATTGCTATGCAACCAGTGGTCTCTACAGTAACTTGATCTGCGTTCGGTGCACAGAAGATCTTTAAACAACTGCGAAATACAGGATCGCCACTGACTACTTTCTGAAAGACTGACTTCTTGCCGACCCCATAGATACCTGAAGTACTGTCACAACCGGAGAACGCATGGGCGAACAACAGGTAAGAGCATACCTCATCACCAAGTAAACTGTTTTAGAACCTTGATGTTATATACAAAAGACTTTACTTTGTCTTTGTCGGATCGAAAGTAAAGGTCCCTACAGTCAGTTGCAGCGTGATACAGCAACAAAACCAATAGGTCTGTGTCTTCTCCGATGAGGGTTGTTGTCTTGTAAGATGACATTTCAATGGCTGCTTTGACTATATGTACGTCTGCGTCTCCTTCAGCGTGTATGACATAAAGATTTGATGTGAAAGACGAGTAGTTATCAGCAATTGTACTGTAGGTGCTTCCTTCCTTCCATTTTAACCGATGTAGAAGTGAACCTCCATCAAGGACGTAGTGATCAGTCTTCGGGATGGACTGAAGTACAGCAGCATCAGATGACTTAACATGGTTTCGTACGGCCTCCTGAAGTTGCGCTTTTTCCGGCTTTCGTAACAGATACTTTGCTTCAAACAACGATATGGTGAAAGTTCATACTTCATCACGTCATCTAGGTATAAATCTCCAGACTGTGATACAATCAGGAACCTCTGAAACAAAAGAGCTGGATCAATGGACCGATCCTCACTAACCTTGATGCCTTGAGCGGATGCTAATGTCTTGACTTTATTCTTACGCTTATATGAATATTCGAAAACAGATTGTCCTTTCATTTCTGTAACTATGCTTTTACCTAAAGTGAAAAGATCTTGGACATTTACATTCTTATCTTTATGGCAAGGCCACCGTCGTTTTTGATGGACGACCAAGTACGAAACACAATACACATCTACGTCGAAGAAGTAATGTTGCAAACAATGTCACCATCAGAGAGGCAACACAATTTGTTGGAAAAATGCAAGATTTCCTCTCAAATGAGACGATTAAACAGGCCATCATCAACCTCATCGCTGACCGCTTACGACAGAGAGGCTGTCATGTCATACACGCTGAAGGAGACGCAGACTGCATAGTCAAAGCAGCCATTGAAATGTCATCTTACAAGACAACAACCCTCATCGGAGAAGACACAGACCTATTGGTTTTGTTGCTGTATCACGCTGCAACTGACTGTAGGGACCTTTACTTTCGATCCGACAAAGACAAAGTAAAGTCTTTTGTATATAACATCAAGGTTCTAAAACAGTTACTTGGTGATGAGGTATGCTCTGACCTGTTGTTCGCCCATGCGTTCTCCGGTTGTGACAGTACTTCAGGTATCTATGGGGTCGGCAAGAAGTCAGTCTTTCAGAAAGTAGTCAGTGGCGATCCTGTATTTCGCAGTTGTTCAAAGATCTTCTGTGCACCGAACGCAGATCAAGTTACTGTAGAGACCACTGGTTGCATAGCAATGGTATCCATGTTTAAGGGGATCGAGACTGAATCTCTAGTTTCACTACGCTACAACATCTTGTGTAGGAAAGTATCCATTGCAAAGACCTTTGTGAAGCCCGAAAGACTACCTCCAACACCATCGGCCACAAACCTTCACTCTCGGCGAACTTACTTACAAGTCATGCAGTGGTTGGGCAAGAGTGACGATATGGATCCAACTAAATGGGGCTGGATTATTCAAGATGATAAATTTGTTCCAGTCATGATGGACATTAGTCCTGCACCAGACAGACTTCTTAGAATGATCAGTTGCAATTGCTCTGCACGATGCAACACATTGCATTGTAGCTGCAAAAGACATGGGCTTGAATGCACCACAGCTTGTGGACACTGTCAGCATGGCAACTGCGACAATACGACTCAAGAGCCAGTTTCAGATGAAGAGGACACTGAGGACAATCTGTGAAATTTTTAATTAATGTTATCATTAATTTTCAAGGCTAATATTGTAAAATGTTCTTAATTTTAAAATATGAGAGAAAATTTTAACTTACAGCCATTTGAAGATACTTGGCCGCCATTTTGTCC
Organism: Allolobophora icterica; assembly: GCA_963556255.1. Lineage (NCBI taxonomy): Eukaryota > Metazoa > Annelida > Clitellata > Crassiclitellata > Lumbricidae > Allolobophora > Allolobophora icterica. The sequence continues at coordinate 57,172,739 of OY744606.1, read as the reverse complement.
GCCATTTTGTTTTTTTTTATCAGTGCTACATATGTGTCTTTAGTTCCATCGCATTCCTTGACCTCGAAAATGTTAATTTAGACTCTAAAATCATGTTTCCATCACATACATGACATTACTTATAGCAATTCGAAGATACTTGGCCGCCATTTTGTCCGCCATTTTGTTTTTTGGCAGTGCTACATATGTGTCTTTAGTTCCATCGCATTCCTTGACCCGGAAAATGTTAATTTAGACTCTAAAATCATGTTTCCATCACATACATGACCTTACTTACAGCCATTCGAAGATATTTGGCCACCATTTTGTCCGCCATCTTGTTTTTCCATGCAACCGCTAAAAATCCAGCTTCCTAACCTCGATTTTCGTTTTCAGCAGCGTCAAATTAGTCTAGAAACACCTGTTAGCAAATTGTTACATGATTTGCTTCTGTCAATTTAAGCAAGTTGTGTACATTTGAGTCATTCATTCTCCATTGGCGGCCATCTTTTTTGGCGCCAAAATTTGACCTTTTCCCGTGGTCCGATTTTGGTAAACTTTTAGTATGTTCATCTCCAGACCAAATGCACCCGAAAATCATCATAAAACGTTTTCTTGCAATTTGTTCCGGGTTCATCACTTTTTTTTCATAGTTTGACCCTACTATATAGCTGACCCTCCGTGTACGCAGCCAGCGTCTATATTTGAGGATACATATATATATATATATATATATATATATATATATACATATATATATATATGCACACGCGCACATGTGATGCCCATCAACTGGCATATATATTTATATATGCTTATTGGCGTGTATTTATCGGTGTATATATATATATACACACTCATATATCCTTATATATATAGAATATATATATATATATATATATATGACTAGTGATAAGCAGTGATAGTCAAATAGAGTTGGGCTGCTCTGACGAGAGAGCTCGTCGAATTTATCTTTTCTTTCGCCAGCCTAAGTGATTCTGCGGCAGGGATTCCAAAGTTCGTGCTGAATGGCAACGATGCGGCTGCAGCAGCAGCAGCAGCAGCGCTTGCTCGTCTAGAGCTGACTCTGATAAATACAAGCGATGACCTTGCACTTCACACCAACTATTTCCCGTTTCTAATTAAGCGACCCGAATGCGTGTCTATAATAAGATCGACCGATCGCATTTTAATTGGCTTATCGGTCTCGCTGCCGTGCAGAGAAATTTGCATTGGACCTGCGAGTCATTGATTGGAGAGCAGCCTTGGACAACGGTTGATAGCGATGACGATGACGACTCTGATAAAGCAGAATAATTATGCAGATGTTGGTAGCGACGATTATTTTCGACGTGTATAATTATTCGGACTTATCACAGATAACTGTTCAAGATTTCTTAAAATGCGCTTTTCAGAGAAGCTCCATTGCCCTGTTTTTCAGGCATTAAAGGATATATCTTGTATCTTCATACATATATATATATATATACATAAACACATACACACGTACTTACGTACATACATACATACGTACGTACTTACGTACGTACCAGCAGCGGCCTTGGACAGTTTTGTGCTATATATAGGCAAGGACAAAAATGCCGCCCCATACTCATAAATGCTGATCAATCATTTATTTTAAATCGTTTTAAAACATCAGAATGATGAAAATGTGGAATTTGCCGCCCCTTGAAAACTGCCCCTTTATAGGCCGCCGCCTAAATCGCCTATGCCTAAAGCCGTCACTGGTCCGTACGCGTTCACGTATTGGCCTACGTTAATACATAACATACTTGTGCATACGCACATACATAACATACGTACGTACTTGCATACGTAACATACCTATACGTAGGATATGTTTGTATACGAATAGACATACACGCATACACGTACGTACGTATGGTATGGTCTTTGGTTGCACAGTGGAAGTAAAAAAAGGAGGACAGGTTCTGTTAAACACATCGCAACCATCAATCAATGCAGACGCCGACTGTTTGACTGCCACGTATTGTGCAAAACTGCGCATTATCTTATATTAACCCTAAACATCATTTTCACCTTTCAGTCCTAGGCCTAATTACATACATACATACATAAACACTCGCACATACACAGCCACATGCACACGCAGACACACGCACAAGCAGCCATCGATATACACACCTTCATTTACATAAGCTTATATACATGTACATAGCCTACATAGATCCTATTTTCTATAGGCTTCCATAGCTTGAAGATTGCGTCTTTCAAAACTGATGCATTTACTGCATTAATTTGTCTTGCGTTATTTTTATTCGCAATTAAATAATATATCTCCGAGTAAAATGTAATTTATTGCAAGTTGTTGTAAATAGGCTGCAAAAGACGCTTTTTAATGTTCTGTCGGTTGGATATTTGTGATTTTGTGTTCAAATGACATTTTCGTAGTCCTGACTCGCGTAGGCCTATATATGCAATAAAATAGGCCTTTATTATTTTATTAGTCTGATTGAGTGCGGGGTTTATTATAAGGCAGCATCCTCTGGTCCTGGCTCAGCAACTGAGAGCTCGCCGGAGGCTGCTGGAATTCTGCAACTGCGATTCTTCAGACCCAAACACGCAGATAGCAGACAGAGAAAGAGACAAACAAATACACAGACAGACAGACAGACAGACAGACGCACTGACTGACTGACTGACTGACTGACTGACTGACTGACTGACTGACTGACTGACTGACTGACTGACTGACTGACTGACTGACTGACTGGCTGGCTGGCTGACTGACTGACTGACTGACTGACTGACTCAGTTATAGACAAACGCGCGATAAATCAGGTATTCAGTCAGACAAGCAGGCAAATGGGTAAATGGAGACAGACAGACAGACAGACAGACACACAGACACACAGACACACAGACACACAGACAGACAGATAGACCGATAGGGAATAGAGACAGACAGAGAGGCCTGTGTGGTCATCGTCAATCCGCCGTGCGACGTCCGCCCGCACGCACTCCGATATCTATATCGATCGATTTGGGCGCCGATGATCCAGTGAGTGAGAACGACAACGACAGCGACAACGACGAACACTTAAAACGACGGCTTCATCATCATTCGCCTCTGTCTCTGTCCGTCTGTCTCTGTGTCCGTGTCTGTGTCCGTCTGTCTCCAATGCAGCCAGCAACACGACGACGCACGCCGTGCATTAATATTACATATATCGAACCACATATACACATATATGTATGCATCATGCGCCCATGCATCTGCATATATATATATACATATATATACATATATATATATGTATATATATATATGCAAGCCATTCTTTGTGGTGTCTATGAGCAGAAGGCTCGGCTGATTCGGCATGCAGACAGTCGCATGCAGCTCACAGATTAATTCAGACCAGACGTAACACACACACGCACGCACGCACGCACACACACACACACACACACACACACACACACACACACACCTACACACACACACCTACACACACACACACCTACACACACACACACACACACACACACACACACACTCACACACATAGACCCATATATATATATATATATAATTTATATAAGAATTATGTGCAGCAACCTATCATCGTTGTTTGTTTTTTTTTCTCTCGTTCAGGCCAAGAAATTTTCACAGCGTTTCCGACCTCTGCGAAGATGTCAAGGTCGAGGACTTTCTTCTTCTCAACGGCGACCTGACCTTCGTCCACGTCGCCAGTGTAGCCGACCTCCCTACTTCTACGGAGGCAGCGTCGAGCGATATCCTTGGACATCCGCTGCCAGGACCATCATCATCAGCATCATCATCATCACTTGACCGCCAGCCCTCTCCTCCCTCGTTCGGCGCCTCCACTTCTTCCGTCTCCATCATAAACCCCCAGCATCAGCAACTGCAGCAGCTGCAGCAGAATCGTGGATGGATGTCTTTGTCTTCTTCATCTCGCCAGAGGATGCTCTGTTCTTCTGCCATTGGAGCAGACAGATCGACCTACGTCGAGATCGATGCCAGTCTCAAGGGACTTCTCGACATCGGAGTCCACAGGATCCCTCTGCACGCCCGCGGTGATGATGTCACTTGTCCCTCTAGCGACCGATTCCCCAGCAGGCGGAAGGTAGCAGACAAAGGTCTGTCAACCGTCAGTGGAATTGCATCTAATCGTGTCTCCATCGCTTCTCTCAGTGGATCCGACTCCTGTTCAATCTCTCCATCTTCTTCATTCGCATCTGTTACTATCCACACGCCGAAATCTGAGTTGGCCAACCCAGGTGACGTCACAGCATCAGCGCCGTCTGGTGTTGAGAAGCTGGCTAGGAACTGCGAGACGGTGACAGGAAATGGGTCAAACGAACACAGTCTGACGAAACTGGAATCAAAAAAGAAGATGCCGAATCGTCCAATCTCTCCTGGTCCTCCTTCCTCTGTCCCAACTCCTCGCGCCACTCCTCTGCCTCCAGCTGAGCAGAAAGGAGAGATTGGCAATTCGAGAGGGGAGACCCTTGAACAGTGCAGAATCGTGCTCTGTGATATCAAGAGCCCCTCTTCTTCGACTGATCTCAACTCGATCAAATGCGACGCACGGAAGGGCGTCGACAAGCCAGCGACTGTGATTCATAGAGGTGAAGAGGAAAGAGAGGAGCGGAAGAAACCCGAACGTAAGCAGGCGGTTCATAACAACGAGCACACCGGAACTGCCAACTCTTTTCCGGTCAAATCCACTTCCGTCATCGACAAAACGACTGGTTTTGCCGTTAAGGCATCAAAGGATTTGACTCCATCTTTGAACAACGTACCAGTTGCAGCATCTCAGCGTTCCGCTCTTGGTTCGTCGGAGCGAGGAATGGCCAACGGTTTGTCATCAGGCGGAGTCGCTTCGGCAACGGTTCCGCATCAACGCCTTTCGGTGTTCAGCAGTGCGCGACGGCGCGCTGCATCACGGGAGTTAGTCGACGGTGGGGTGACGTCGAAACCGGAAGCGTCGCAGCCGGAGTCCCTGATTCCGGTCCTTGAGAAACACGGAAGTGACGACGAGACGCCACCTGTCGAGAACGAGGAAGACGTCTGCGGCGAAAGTTACGACGATGAACGCGAGATGCCGCAACTGACGCTTTACGCATGAATGAGTTACACGCTTCACGCGTGACTTCACGCATCGATGATCGAAGCTAGAGGCGACGCAGTGGCTGTAGCAGAAATAGCTCATGCGGAACGACTGGACTTTTAGAAAATGCTGCGTTTAGAGCAAGTATAAGGATCACTGAGTCAATTGAATTTAAAGACACGGAACAAAGGCGTGGTTCTGTTTGCTGTTCCGGTGGATGGAGCTTAGATCAGCGTTTCTTCATCTCTTTGAACTGGCTGTCGGCAATGTATCAGTCTATAGACGCAGGAAGCATTCTTTCCACATTCTGTTATATCACGAGAACTTTTAGCACAGCAGAATGTCGGGCTATTCTGGTGAGCTCGCATTAACGTTTTCATCGCGGGTGCTCTGCCCTTTGCTTAAAAGGAAGTTCTGTAGAAGTAGGAAATAACAACAACGGACATTGAAGTCTTACGCGATTTCCCTCGGATGGCCCAAGGAAATCGAGATATATGAGGGGTTAGGATGCTGACTAAAATAGTTTGTCATGGCAGCGATTTATTGATGATTTTGTGTCCAGCTGGTTTTTCAAACGGATCAGCAGAATATGAAACACGTTTCATGATTCTTTATCTGTTTTCCAACCGTCTGGTCATGTGGTCTGGTGTTTGTGTGGTCTGGTATGTATTCGGTCTGTGGGTGTGTGTTCTCTTAAATTGCCTGGTTGTCGCGTCTGTTTTAACGCGTACTTATTAACGATCTGGCCTTTGATCCGTTACGATGTATCTTCTAATGATCTGGAGTCGATGTTCTTGACAGTAATCTACTCCATCTATGGTCCGTCATCTGCTTAATATTGTCCTTTGGTTTAGTCCATCTTCACTCCATGTGTGGTCTGTCGTCTGCATTTAGGTTCTTTTTAGTTTCATTCGTCTGTATGTGCCTATAGTTAAAATAGAACTACACTATAGACGGCAGACATTCACTTCTTTGCAATCGTTTCACTTTTTCTACATGTGCTCCACAACACTTCAGCACATTAGCGAAGTGAAGGTTGCACTTCTTGGACACTTGGTGAATTTCTTCATGTATTGACATATGAAATTATTCTGGACGTCACTGCAACGCACTTGGGATGTTGCATCCGATTCAGTATGTGGCACTTGCACTCCTGCGTTACAATGTTGCATCTTCCTTTGCACTCTGTATACGCAGCCATTGGCGAGTTCACAGCTAGCGAAGGCAGCTTTAGCTGCACTTCCTTTAACCTTGTCTAAGTCTTATGGTAACTTCTATAATAGCAGACACTGTGGTATCGTCAGAATGCGTACTTCAGTTGTTTTGCAGTAGAGAAGAGTTACTGATGCCTACTGCAATCAGACAAAAGGACTTAGACGAAGAGACCGAGGCCTTTAGCTCTATTACGAGAGCTCCAGCCACGTTAGTGAATACTGTTAGCAGACGAACGTCTACATTTCAAACGCATTATTTCGACCATTAAGAGTGCGCGCATACTCTTAAAATGGTTGAAACAATGCTTTGCTGTATTCTGTCTTTATCGTACTGTCTTATTTGTCCATTGGTCTTTCCGCATCTGTGTATGTCATACGCTTTGTTCATTTGTTTGTCACTCTCTTTTTCCCATGTGTCTCTCCTTCTTTTTGTCCATCTGTCTATTTAGTTTTCATATCTTTTCATTTTATCTTTCTCCATTGGGAGAAATTCTCACGTGTTGCACTATCAGGTCTTCACATCTCTGTAGCATTTCTGTTAACTTAGTGTGATCGGCTGTCACATTAACTACTGAAACCATTGTTTTATTATTTTAATTACTAATAAGAACACGTGCATGTAGTTCTTTTTGACACCATATTCCGGTACTGTCCGAGAGAATTCTAGGCCTGGTCGTCAATTCTGTTCGTCTGATCAGACGGAGTCGTAAACTACTGACGACCTAATACGAGAGTTGTAGGTGATTAAAAAACTTTTTGAACTTGAAACGAACGTTATGAATTAGAAGATAAACAATCAAACTTTCAAAGTCTGAACTTATTTGAACGTGTTGGGCTATAAAGAGTCTAGATATGTGTAATATATAGTGATATGCGCGTATAGACATTAGTATACTGTAAATACTTATGCGTATACAAACGTATATCATAGATATATATGCCAATTCTACTCACCGAAGTAAGATGAAATACCTTCTCAGATCCGTTTGTATGACAGAAGGTCCGTTGATAGCAGTATTCTGGATGAAACCCGTGTAGAAACTTGTCAAGGTGTAAAAGAATCGCTTCGAGGAGTTTCTGGAATAGACATCAGTCTTTGGAGTGGCTGCTTTCCCTTTCCAGTCTCGATTTCCTAATTCCAACCTACCTGCTTCATTCTGCTTATCGACCATAGATAGCCTCCGGCTTTCTGTCTCACCGAATACCGACCGGGTCGTATTACAGATCAGCGTTGATGTGCCCTCCACCTATGCCTTGTGCAGTGTGCACTGCAAGGATCGACAGAATGGCAGTGGCGTTAATGATGCCAATGTTGATGCTGCTGTTAATGATGATGACGACGACGAAGAAGAAGACAAAAGGGACAACGGCAACGACCACGATGATGATGATGTGCTTTAGATACCGGCGCGATAGAAGTTACTAATCGATGTTGATGATGATGAACGACGACGATGATGATGTACGCGTGTGTATGCAAGTCGCGGAGTCTCTTGTTGCCTAGCATGTGTTTTTAACTGGAAAGTAATCAAATGGTTTATCAGCGTGAAACGGTTAGACCGGATTTGCCAAGAAATTCCAATCACCACAGTCAGTAGCATTTTCCAGCGGGTGAGGCGATATTATCCGCTCTCTCTCTCTCTCTCTCTCTCTCTCTCTCTCTCTCTCTCTCTCTCTCTCTCTCTCTCCTCTCTCTCTCTCTCTCTCTCTCTCTCTCTCTCTCTCTCTCTCTCTCTCTCTCTCTCTCTCTCTCTCTCTCTCTCTCTCTCTCATCTCTCTCTCTCTCTCTCTCTCTCTCTCTGTCTCTCTCTCTGTCTCTCTCTCTGCCTCTCTCTGTCTCTGTTTCTGTCTCGCTCTCTGCCTCTCTCTGTCTCTGTCTCTGTCTGTCTCTCTCTGTGTCTCTCTCTGTCTCCATGTCTCTCCTGTATCTCTGTCTGTCTCTTTCTCTCTATGTCTCTCTGTCTCTCTGTCTCTCGTTCTCTCGCTCTTTCCTCATGGACTGATTACCAAACAGCTAATAGCTGTGAAATTCGGCTTCTCAATTTCCTCCGCCAGCTTCTTCCTCCCACACATTCGGTGGAATATTTCATCCGTAAGATGAAGCTAGTTTCCATTTCCAACACCACAGTGATAATTGCTAATGAAACTGAGAAGTAAATAATATAATCGCTTCAGTCTCTGTCCTTCCTCCATCTGTGCTTCCGTCCTCGAAAAGCTTCATTGAAGCCATGGAAACAGAGATAATTATATTAATACAATCAAGGCATTTATCGAGGAAATTCTGTGGGTATTTAATTGTCCGACATTTATCATTATATACATCCTCTGGTGACTACCACAGTTAGATGCATTATGTTGCCTAACTTTACCGGCTTTTTGGTTCTATTAATAGCCAGATATACACACATAACAAGGACAAACAGACGTCCTATTTGATATTTTACATATTATATCATTAGCCTACATCTAAAAACAAAAACAACCGACTAGGCTGAATGATTACGAATGAGTGCATGGACTGTTCACTGCTGATGGGAGAACCGGAAAACTGGGTAGGGTTCTTTTGAAAGTACCCTTTCATATGGGGTGGGGTGCTAGACGGGTGTTCTCCGCCTAACAAGACAAAGCAAGTAAC
>OY744606.1:57056294-57158794 GCA_963556255.1 Allolobophora icterica | reverse complement strand
TTACAGGTGATCGTGGAGAAATTGCAGAAGATCCAGGCAAAGATGCTTCTATTCCAGCTACTGATTCAAACAACGTAAAGGCGTCAGTAGACTTGCATGTAGCTGATATTAGTAATCAGGGTGACTCGGAAAAGAAAGAGTCGTTTCAGCATGGCGAGAAAAGTAACGAACAGGATTTGAACAGATCAGATATAGACGAAGGAAACATTGGCAATGAACATGGAAAGGGAAGCACTCCACAGGGTGGAGAGAAAACACAAACCGAATCTGCAGCAACCGAGGTTAAAGAAGATATTTTGCACAGCGTGAACGCCGGGCAAAAGGGGGATAGCAGCGATACTATGCTTGATAGCACTCAAGCTAGCCTTGAAAATCACTCAGAAACAAAAAACGGTAAACATCTTGAAAAACGTGACACACATGACACCAGCAATAGCGCAACACATGTTAAAAGTACTCAAGAAGACACTCCTAAGAAAGATGCAGACGTTAATGAAGATGTTTCTAAGAATAGTGAGAGCATCTCAAAGAGGGCAGCCGACGCTACAGGAAGTACACAACAGGAACATTCACAAAGAACTGAAAACGTTCAACAGGATACTGAAAAACGCAACTTAAAAGATGAAAATCGTATTCCTAAGAGCAGTGAAGAACACGCTCAGAATAATGAAGGCAGTCCGAAGAACGATGAGAACACTCAAGAAGACAGCGACAAGAACACTGAGAACACTGAAGATGACAATGCCAAAGTAGCCAAAAATGTCGACATAAGCTGGAAGACAACACCCGAGGCTGAAGATTCTATTATTGAAGCCCCAACCGAAGCTAAAGATTTTAAAAGTGAAACACAACCCGAAGGAACAGATTCCATTAATGAAGCATCTACCTCTTCAGAAGATTCTATTAATGAAACATCACCAGGAGCACCAAATTCTACTAGTGAAACATCACCCGAAACAGTAGATTCTATTAGCAAAACAACACCGGAAACAATAGATTCTAATAGCGTAATAATTGAAGCAGCAGACGTCCTTTCAACACCCAAAACACTAGGTTCTATTAGTGAAGAACCACTCAAAGCAGACGATTCTATTAATAAAATGACACATGAATCAGTAGATTCTACTAGTAAAACAACACCCGAAAGTGTGGGTTCTACTAGTCAAACAGCACCCGAAAGTGTAGATTCTACTAGTCAAAGAACACCCGAAAGTGTAGATTCTACTAGTCAAACAACACCCGAAAGTGTGGATTCTACTAGTCAAACAACACCCGAAAGTGTAGATTCTACTAGTCAAAGAACACCCGAAAGTGTAGATTCTACTAGTCAAACAACACCCGAAAGTGTGGATTCTACTAGTCAAACAACACCCGAAAGTGTAGATTCTACTAGTCAAAGAACACCCGAAAGTGTGGATTCTGCTAGTAGAACAACACCCGAAAGTGTGGATTCTACTAGTCAAACAACACCCGAAAGTGTGGATTCTACTAGTCAAAGAACACCCGAAAGTGTGGATTCTACTAGTCAGAGAACACCCGAAACTGTGGATTCTACTATTCAAACAACACCCGAAAGTGTGGATTCTACTAGTCAAACAACACCCGAAAGTGTGGATTCCACTAGTAAAACAACACCTGAAAGTGTGGATTCTACTAGTCAAAGAACACCCGAAAGTGTGGATTCCACTAGTAAAACAAAACATGAAAGTGTGGATTCTACTACTATGACAACACCCGAAAGTGTGGATTTTACTAGTCAAAGAACACCAGAAAGTGTGGATTCTACTAGTCAAACAACACCCGAAAGTGTGGATTCTACTAGTCAAACAACACCCGAAAGTGTGGATTCTGCTAGTAGAACAACACCCGAAAGTGTGGATTCTACTAGTCAAACAACACCCGAAAGTGTGGATTCCACTAGTAAAACAACACCTGAAAGTGTGGATTCTACTGCTATAATAACACCCGAAAGTGTGGATTCTACTAGTCAAAGAACACCCGAAAGTGTGGATTCTATTAGTCAAACAGCACCCGAAAGTGTGGATTCTACTAGTCAAACAACACCCGAAAGTGTGGATTCAATTAGTCAAACAACACCCGAAAGTGTGGATTCTACTAGTCAAACAACACCCGAAAGTGTAGATTCTACTAGTCAAACAACACCCGAAAGTGTGGATTCTACTAGTCAAACAACACCCGAAAGTGTGGATTCCACTAGTAAAACAACACATGAAAGTGTGGATTCTACTACTATGACAACACCCGAAAGTGTGGATTCTACTAGTCAAAGAACACCCGAAAGTGTGGATTCAACTAGTCAAACAACACCCGAAAGTGTGGATTCTACTAGTCAAACAACACCCGAAAGTGTGGATTCTACTAGTCAAAAAACACCCGAAAGTGTGGATTCTACTAGTCAAAGAACACCCGAAAGTGTGGATTCTGCTAGTAGTACAACACCCGAAAGTGTGGATTCTACTAGTCAAAGAACACCCGAAAGTGTGGATTCTACTAGTCAAAGAACACCCGAAAGTGTGGTTTCCACTAGTCAAAGAACACCCGAAAGTGTGGATTCTACTAGTCAAACAACACCCGAAAGTGTGGATTCTACTAGTCAAACAACACCCGAAAGTGTGGATTCTACTAGTCAAAGAACACCCGAAAGTGTGGATTCTGCTAGTAGTACAACACCCGAAAGTGTGGATTCTACTAGTCAAAGAACACCGGAAAGTGTGGATTCTACTAGTCAAACAACACCCGAAGGTGTGGATTCTATTAGTCAAAGAACACCCGAAAGTGTGGATTCTACTAGTCAAAGAACACCCGAAAGTGTGGATTCTACTAGTCAAACAACACCCGAAAGTGTGGATTCTACTAGTCAAAGAACACCCGAAAGTGTGGATTCTACTAGTCAAAGAACACCCGAAAGTGTGGATTCCACTACTCAAACAACACCCGAAAGTGTGGATTCTATTAGTCATACAGCACCCGAAAGTGTGGATTCTACTAGTCAAAGAACACCCGAAAGTGTGGATTCTATTAGTCAAACAGCACCCGAAAGTGTGGATTCAACTAGTCAAACAACACCCGAAAGTGTGGATTCTACTAGTCAAACAACACCCGAAAGTGTGGATTCTACTAGTCAAAGAACACCCGAAAGTGTGGATTCTATTAGTCAAACAGCACCCGAAAGTGTGGATTCTACTAGTCAAACAACACCCGAAAGTGTGGATTCTACTAGTCAAACAACACCCGAAAGTGTGGATTCTACTAGTCAAAGAACACCCGAAAGTCTGGATTCTACTAGTCAAACAACACCCGAAAGTGTGGATTCTACTAGTCAAACAACACCCGAAAGTGTGGATTCCACTAGTAAAACAACACCTGAAAGTATGGATTCTACTGCTATAATAACACCCGAAAGTGTGGATTCCACTAGTAAAACAACACCTGAAAGTGTGGATTCTACAGGTCAAACAGCACCCGAAAGTGTGGATTCTTCTAGTAAAACAACACCCGAAAGTGTGGATTCTACTAGTCAAACAACACCCGAAAGTGTGGATTCTACTAGTCAAAGAACACCCGAAAGTGTGGATTCTATTAGTCAAACAGCACCCGAAAGTGTGGATTCTACTAGTCAAACAACACCCGAAAGTGTGGATTCAATTAGTCAAACAACACCCGAAAGTGTGGATTCTACTAGTCAAACAACACCCGAAAGTGTAGATTCTACTAGTCAAACAACACCCGAAAGTGTGGATTCTACTAGTCAAAGAACACCCGAAAGTGTGGATTCCACTAGTAAAACAACACCCGAAAGTGTGGATTCTACTAGTCAAACAACACCCGAAAGTGTGGATTCTACTAGTCAAAGAACACCCGAAAGTGTGGATTCAACTAGTCAAACAACACCCGAAAGTGTGGATTCTACTAGTCAAACAACACCCGAAAGTGTGGATTCTACTAGTCAAACAACACCCGAAGGTGTGGATTCTATTAGTCAAAGAACACCCGAAAGTGTGGATTCTACTAGTCAAAGAACACCCGAAAGTGTGGATTCTACTAGTCAAACAACACCCGAAAGTGTGGGTTCTACTAGTCAAACAACACCCGAAAGTGTGTATTCTACTATTCAAACAACACCCGAAAGTGTGGATTCCACTAGTAAAACAACACATGAAAGTGTGGATTCTACTACTATGACAACACCCGAAAGTGTGGATTCTACTAGTCAAAGAACACCCGAAAGTGTGGATTCTACTAGTCAAAGAACACCCGAAAGTGTGGATTCTACTAGTCAAACAACACCCGAAAGCGTGGATTCTACTAGTCAAACAACACCCGAAAGTGTGGATTCCACTAGTAAAACAACACATGAAAGTGTGGATTCTACTACTATGACAACACCCGAAGGTGTGGATTCTACTAGTCAAACAACACCCGAAAGCGTGGATTCTACTAGTCAAACAACACCCGAAAGTGTGGATTCCACTAGTAAAACAACACCTGAAAGTGTGGATTCTACTACTATTACAACACCCGAAAGTGTGGATTCTACTAGTCAAAGAACACCCGAAAGTGTGGATTCAACTAGTCAAACAACACCCGAAAGTGTGGATTCTACAAGCAAAACGATATTTGAAGCAGCAGATTCTATTAGAGAAACATCACCGGAAGCACAAGATTCTAGCAGTAAAACACCATCCGAATCAGTAGATTCTATTAATGAAAGAACACCTGAAACAATGGACGCTAGAAGCAAAACTACACTTGAAGCGGTAGATTCTACGAGCGAAGCAACATCAAAAACAGCAGATTCTGCAAGGGAACCAACAACTGAAGTAGAAGTTTCTGAAAGTAAAGCAACGTCCGACGACGTAGTTCCTAAAAGTGAAACACAATCTGAAGGAGTGGATTTCAAAAGTGAAACAACACGTGATACAATAGATTCCAAAGCTGAAACGCCAGCTAAGGGGATAGTAGATGTTGTATCGTCTGAAGAAGCAGGTGCATATTCAGCGCCATCTGAAGGAGTAGAAACGGCAACTAGAACACCTGTAGCTGTAGATTCCACAAGTACAACACTTCCTGAAGAAGTAGATGCAATCAAAGTGCCAAGTTCTGCAGAAATCGACGTACAGGACAAAACAGCGTCGAAGGAAGAGGGTGCAAGTACTAGAACCTCAGATACAGAAACGAATAATGCAACAACCTCTGAGAAATCAGAAGCACGCTCAGAAGCAAGTTCAGAATCAGCGGATCCAACAAGCGGAAGGACACATGTAGGCCTAGAAGATGAAAGATTGTCCGAGGGGGCGGATAGTTATACTAGCAGTAATCAAAAACCGGATTCTGGTTTAGCAAGAGAACAGAGTGACGCCGCACATATCAGCGATCGTACAGATGATAGTTCTCACGTCATGTTTAAAGAAGACAATAAAAAAGAAACAGGCAATGACATACCGAACGAGCGGTTCCTCGACGTCGAGGAAAGGTACTCGGAGAAGATTCAATCACTCGAGCTACAAATAAGTCGCATGGAGAACCACCTGCTCCAGGAGTCTTTCGACGTTCAATCAAAGAACTCTGCCATCGATCAACTGGAAAAACACATCTTCCGCCTCGAAAGCGAAATCCTCAGATTTAACCATACCTTCCGTGATTTACAATCAGAGCACGAAAGACTCCTCCAGAGCCAGAAAACGCAAATCCAACAACTTGGAAGCTCCAGGGAGCTGGCCGAGCCAGGCTCTAGCAAAGTGAACATGGATGGCGGAAGCAGTTGTTTGATGGCCGTTGAGGAACAGCAGAATAAAGTAAAACATCTAAGCGAAATGGTTCAGAAGCAGTCGTCGTTGCTCGAGAAGCTTCAAGAGAGGTTTCACCAAGTCGAAGGCGATAACCACCTTCTAGTCAAGCAGATCCTGAACCAGTCGATTCTCATGAATGAAATCCTGATCAAAATGGACACGATGAACCAAGAACAAGAATGGCACAAGAATAAATTAAAAAACATTCAGGAAAGCTGCCAGAAAAATTCGGGATGGCATCATACATCGATGTACGATCGTGAATCTCAAACGCTGAGGGAAGACGAACTTGAGATTCTAATGGGTAAGAAAGGCTTCAGTCCTGCTGAAACAGTTTATATTCGGGAAGACGCCGAGGGACCACGGATTCCGAAAATATTGGATAAACAGAGAGTCAGCGACGCCGAAATAAATCCATCCGGAAATGGTTTTGAACGGAAGACATCTGAGCCAACGTTGCCTCCATCCGTGGCCCGAGAAGAAGAAGAAGAGACGAGTTCCAGTGGAACGATTTCAATGAACATAGGACATCCAGAGGCTTTTTCATCGGAGGAAAATCCTGCACAAACTGGCGAAGACAGCGTAGATCTGAAATACAAAGCCACCAAACACGAACACTCTAAGACAGAAAATTACGAGATACAAGACGCGTTAAATGAGATTCTTGAACGTAACAGAGACGGTGACAAACCCGGAAATAGAGACGACATAAAACTAGTTGACAATAACGATGTTCAAACTAAAAAAGATAATTCGGACGACCTGAAAGCAGAGAATAAAGAAAGCGAAATTAAAGACGCTTTTGACGATATTAAAGAGAGCAGTTTAGGCGATTCAATAAAAGACTCTGAAAATCTTCCACCTAAAGAAGAGGTCAAACCAGCAGAGGCCAGTCCAACTAAAGAAGAGGTCAAACCAACAGAGGCCAGTCCATCTAAAGAAGAGGTCAAACCAGCAGAGGCCAGTACAACTAAAGAAGAGGTCAAACCAGCAGAGGCCAGTACAACTAAAGAAGAGGTCAAACCAGGAGAGGCCAGTCCAACTAAAGAAGAGGTCAAACCAGCAGAGGCCAGTCCAACTAAAGAAGAGGTCAAACCAGCAGAGGCCAGTCCAACTAAAGAAGAGGTCAAACCAGCAGAGGCCAGTACAACTAAAGAAGAGGTCAAACCAGCAGAGGCCAGTCCAACTAAAGAAGAGGTCAAACCAGCAGAGGCCAGTCCAACTAAAGAAGAGGTCAAACCAACAGAGGCCAGTCCAACTAAAGAAAAGGTCAAACCAACAGAGGCCAGTACAACTAAAGAAGAGGTCAAACCAGCAGAGGCCAGTCCAACTAAAGAAGAGGTCAAACCAGCAGAGGCCAGTCCAACTAAAGAAGAGGTCAAACCAGCAGAGGCCAGTCCAACTAAAGAAGAGGTCAAACCAGCAGAGGCCAGCGATGAATCGCATCAGTCAGAAGAACAGAAATCTGAAAAGTCAGAAACAGATAAACAGATCTCGGCAGACAAAGATCCAATGAAACGTTTACTAAAGTCCTCGCACCAGAAATCATCCAAAGAGTCTAGCATTGAAAAACCTTCTGAAAAGTCCGAATCACCAACGACGGAGAACAAAAATTCGAAACAAACTGATCAAAATATTGACCCCAATGCAAATGTGACCGCATCGAGTCCAAAGTCACAGCCGGTTCCTAGGGAAGCCAAACAGTCAGGCCAAGTCTCTTCGAAAGAAAAAGCAAAGCCTACAACCAGTTTACCTAAATCTCAAGAATCAGTTTTAGATGCATTTCCGGATCCGCCAATCTACGAGAGGAAACACAGAGTCGATATGAAAGGTAAAGTCCAGTTTAATACAACCTAAATGTTTTCCGCATTGTCTTATCCTCACGCGTAAAACCGTTTTTTTGCGTTAAGCTATGTTATCACACGACCATTTACTTCCCAGAAGGGTTCCATTAGGACCTTGTTTCTCACATATTTGCGCTTAGTGCTGTTTGTACGACACTGACAAGAATAATTGAAGGGGCTTACCTCAATAACCAGGTATGTCGACATACCTGGTTTATGTGAAAAAGTATGCCAGCATGCTTAGGATATAGTATTTTATATACCCTGCAAATTTGGTGCAGATCTGATTATTTTTTGATTGGCTTTTGGAAGAAACAGTTTGTCAACATATGGTATTGTGCAGCCCGTAGCATTACTCCATTGCAATATCCTGCTATGATAACATTGTCATTTTTCTTGTAATCTTTGTATTGAAATTGGTGCAACAATCAGGTTATTTGACATACTTCACTGATTTTGCATGATTTTGCATTATTTTTTATCTTACTGTACTGTAGTCAATGGTGATGTTGACATACCTTCTTGCACGATTTTCGTACTATGTAATAGTCACTGTTTGGTGCAAGGATAGGGTATATTGACTAACACCAGATGACATGAGTGTCAATGACCAGGTATGAAGCAAAATGTCATGAAAAATATTAATGTTATCTTCTGCATTGCATTATGTAACAATTTCGTGAAAGACATTAATGACTCACATGGTGCTTCAAACAGCTTGTCGATATGTCATCAAATGGCTTAGATACAACAGTTTGAAGAAGGCATTTTCCCAAAACTAAACAAATCAGACATACCTGGTTATTGAGATAAGCTCTTCAATTCAATTAGGTAGCGTAAATTCAGTTAGTCGTAATCGTAATCGTAATCTCCGGATTTCTACAGCGCCCAAAAAAGCGAAGTCGCGGGAACCAGCTTATTCACAGGCGCTTAGACAAATCAAAATCGATAGGCAGAGGGGAGGTCGAATCGGTTCCAGGTCAAGATCCAAAGGAGTCAGTCAGGAAGACAGAAAGACGGCTAAGGTGGGTGGTGTTTATGGTTTAGACGGCGAGGGGGGTAGACAGAGGAGGAGGAATCGGGATAGGATTTGTGAAAGAGCAGTGTTTTCAGTTTTGAGCGAAAGACCTGTGGAGATATAGCAAGTAGTGAGGTTTTGGTGAGTTCGTAGGATGGATCTGAAATTTCTCGCAGTACTTGTAGAAGTTTGTTCCAGAGGGGTGGGACAGCTATGGCTATGGAGCGATTCGCAAATTTTAGTGATGAGATTACAGGAGGGCGGAGCAGTCATATACATAGTATTCCAAATTGTGCAAACTCAGCCCCACATTGCTTTTGGATGGGTAACTTGAGTACCAGCATAAATTGTTTGGTGACATGGATGACGTGCCGCCGTCGTCGTGCTTGCTCTCCAGCCGAAGCCATCTAAAGGGTCGACCAACGAGACGCAGATGCTACTCTTCGGTAGAGCTTCTATGGAGTTGTATGAACAATTCATTATTCATTAGGACATTGACATAGCGTCTCTTAATAATTGGTGCGCTTTTACTTTTAAATGCCTGTCAGTGAAAACGGAACATATCGCGTAGTATTATTAAGAGTGATGTTGAATGATTTCTTGCAGACTGTTACGACCATTACTCGAAAGGCAGACGACACAACACTCCGTTGAATATAAGTCCAGGGAAGGGAAATAAGGCGATCGAGGTCTACTGCGACATGAAAAACGGAGGATGGACTCTCATACAGAGACGACAGGATGGATCAGTCGATTTCTTTCGCAACTGGAACGAATACAAGAACGGATTCGGAAGTAAGACTCTTTTGGTCACTCTGCAGATGGACAATTAAAAACCCAGTAGGACCGTTAGCTAGATTGCACATGTCGAGTACCTTTTGTAAACCAAAGTGCGGTTAGCGGTTACCCTACTTAAGACTCACTCGCTCACTCAGTCTCACCTACCTACTACTCACTCACCCACCCTCCCACTCATCCATCATCCACTGCCATACTCACCCACACATTCACTCACTCATCGATCCACCCACTGCTATATTCATCCACCCATTCATCAAATCACCCACTCGCCCACTTATTCACCTATACTCGCTCACACATTCATCACTCACTAATTTACCCAATCACCCATCTACCGAATATTTCAAATTAGCAGCTAACGCCACTATAAGCACTGTGTAACCGATGTCACCCGATCACTGTAGGCATTTACGGTGAACACTGGATCGGAAACGATCTCATTCACTTACTAACAAACCAGGACCACTACAGCCTGCGCGTTGAACTGACCGATTGGGACCGTAACACGCATATCGTCGATTACGACCGATTCCGGATAACCGACGAATCGGACGGCTTTCGAATCTTCGTGACCGGCTACCAAGAGAGTCCGGCTGGCGACTCGCTGTCCAAACACCACGGCATGCGATTCTCCACGATGGACGTCGACAACGACCTCATCGAGAAGGAGTTCGACGGGAACTGTGCGCGTCGATTCTCCGGCGCGTGGTGGTACTTCAAGTGCTACAAGTCGAACCTCAATGGAAGGTATTATCGGGGAGGTAGCGTTGACGCTGACCGTTTTGACGGAGTGGCCTGGAAGTCGTGGACTGGCAGCAAGTACTCACTGAAGAAGGTCGAAATGAAAATCAGACCAAGATCAGCGACGAAGTCGTGATGACCGGAAGAAGAGACTGAATTTTTACAATGTGCCTCGTATTTGTTATATTAATGCTGTATATATTGTAAATATGTATAATAAATCGACATAGGTTATTTCACGTCACGCGTCTCTTCTCTTTGTAAAGCTGTCCTTTACAACAAAACAATTGTAGCCTAAGACAACCAAGCTATCACGAATTCAGTTGTACTAAGAACTTCCATCCGTTGTGGCCACAGTCGTTGTTCTTTGCTCTGCAATTCAAATACTGGACTCCTAACGCTGGCTAACAGGTCATGATAACCAGAGGTCGAAATAACGAGAACATGAACTGAATAGACTTTAGTTTAATTACTGCTTTGGCAGGAAAATTATGAAGTTTATCTTCTAATACCAGAGCACTGAATATCGATATTCTAATCCTCTGGTCCTCAAGAAACATTTTATTGAAAACTGACACAAGAAAATGTTTGCTACACCTTTTATAAAACTAATCGTCTTCACATTTAGATACTAAAAAGCTTTACTTAACAGAAAGCAGCAAGAAAATAATTACTTTTCCTGTAACATTTGATTTGAGCTAAACTGTATAATATACTAGCACTGTATACACATAATATTTCTATTTCAGAGTTCTAACTATCATCAAGTCTCGCATTATTGTAAACAAAGGTAATTTAAAAAATGAGAAACGCAGATTTCATCATTTAATTTGAATGCAAATAGATCATATTTTACTTAGGGATGAACAAGGCTTAAGTATAAAGTTCAGAGTTTTAGGATGACCATTTAAGAGCCCACAGCTGTATTACAAGTTATTACACAGTGATGCCTTTAATCACATTTAGGCCTAACTCCATGCATAATCTAATGGGTCTATAATTTGCCTTTTGCAACGTCTAATAATCTGGGCTAAGATGTTTTATGCACTACAAAAACAAAACACAAACAAACTGGTGAACTCTCAGTGAAAAGAAACATTTGCAACACACAATCGAAGTGAATGTCTTGTCGCATTCAGTAAACATGAAAAGACGTACGCGCATGTAAACCATTATCAATCAATCAATCAATCAATCAATCAATCAATCAATCAATCAATCAATCAATCAATCAATCAATCAATCAATCAATCAATCAATCAATCAATCAATCAATCAATCAATCAATCAGTCAATCACAACGTCAATATGTATGCAAAGCTCTTTAGCTTAAGACCCACAAATTACTACTATTTACAAAATGGCAGCATTGTTGACGCAACTGAAACATCACGCTGCAAAGTGCAATTTTTATGTACAAGGAACGCTCACAAATATCTATAGCTGTGTGCAAATATATATATAAACGTGCTCACCACAGGGAAATACAATCGTTCCTTTACGACATCTCATCAGGATAGAACTCTTGCCGAAATGCTAATTGCTTTCGATTAAAAAGGCACCGAAACTAAATACTAACGAAGGCAAGTAGGCAACCTCTTGATATGTCAAAATTTAACGCACTTAGTAGAACTAAAACATTATTATCAAGAACTTGCTGTTCTGAACGTCAGCATTTTGATTAGTTCAAATATTTCGGCTACTTATCAGACCAGCATATGGGTCTGATCGAGTTGGGTCATTTCTTATAACTACATCATTAGTCTAATCGAGTCAATCGTTTCTATATTGTCGTAATTAAAATTAACATATATGTTCGGTGAAGCAATTTATGTCAAATCGGGTCAAGGTAACATTATTACTGTTACGAAAGTACAATCGCCCAAGGTCGTACAGAAGTGCGAATTCATAAGGAGCGGGTGTAATGGAATAATAGCACTTATCAGAGAAAGGCATATTTTGGGAGTATTTGATTTGATTAGCTCGGTGTTGCGACTTTCAGTTTATAAAACGAAGTGTTTAACATGATTAACATTGTGTTTAACATGATTAATGCGTTACAGAAATGTGCGAACAATGTACACAAACCTTTTTCGTTTAGGCGCATTTGAATCCAATTGACAACAGTGGCAAAACCAAAGGCTTCAGAGAACACACGCAAGAAGTCTTAATTTTTGAACACATGCGTGAACGAAACATTGTTTAAAATGAACAAGCATCCTGCAGTGTGTAAACAGTGCGATGTGTCAGAAGTAACAACATTGTTTATAGCAATAGTTTAGGCAAGCGATTTACTGGGAACGACGCAACCAGTTTCAATTTTGTTTGCATAACATTTACTTAGTATAATGTAAAGCTTATATACTTTGATATATACTTATCACATTGTTTTACAAATAATTACTACTTTAATACCAGAAACGAAAGCTTACTTGGATATATACTTATAACCTTATAATATAACTTAATACTGCCTTGATATAATACATACAAACTCATTCATTATTCATCCTGTATCTGTATCCCTCTCACTGGAGGCTTTCACATACATACCTTATACTCATGACGCTGAACAATATTTATAATTACATAATACCTTTCAATATATTCTTACTGTACATAAATATATCAGCCTTGAACGTAAGAATTCTGATTATACTTCGTCAATTCTAATTCATTCGATTTCGATATCTAAGTTGATATGAGTGAATGGCTTAGAAAATCAAATACAGAGCACCTTTTTATAGGGAGAATAATAATATAGTCTACTTATTCGTAAGAAGAAGAATTCTTAGCCATATATTTACACAATCCACGAAACGTTAATTTGAGCAACACTCGTTTCAAAAGATCCACAGTAATTGGATAATCATCATTAAATTTTGGCGAACCTAATTTGTACTACAATGATTTTCTACGAGAAGCTTATCATCAATAGCATATTTCAGTTTTCACTCTTAGTCTATTGTCTATTTTATGCCAGGGAAAACACAACATATAATATTATCTTTGCAATCATGAGACAGATGAAGACTACGATCAACAAATATGCAAGCAGACAAACAAACAGACACAAGAAAAAGACTGACGGTTAGAGGACGAGAGAAAGAGGTACAATTTAAAGCTACTGGAACATTGTCGCCATATTTGATTGCTTGAATCGAGACAGAAAACAACACTAAGTGTGGCTTACACGCACAAGTGGCTGGCGAAACCAGTTACGACGCATGTGTACCATGTACAAAGAAGTATTCGCCAACTGCAGGCTGAACTAGGTTGGAGTGGCTAAATAACCATCAATAGATAACAACAGTGTTTCAAAACCAAAGAGGCAATGGTGAGAAACACTGCTACTGTACGCTACAGAAACTTGCCACAAATCTTTCCTAATTTCCCACAGTGAAGTTATACAATTTCAAATCTCGCTCTATATTTTTCTCGACAAGCAGCTTCCCAAGTTGCATATGGGTGGAAACTCATCTACTTCAAAATGCGTGAAAATTGACTATTTTAATTTCACCCAAATTTAGTTATGTCCCCTTTCAGAAAGAGACTTCCTTTCTGACACAGTTTTTTTGTGCTGTGTACGACCTAATAATATATCCTTCGATACAAACAACTTAAATGAAAGCAAAACATACAACAACGAGCAAGACAAGTGTATTGTTCTGGCGTTAACCCAAACAAAGGCAACCTCAGATTATGACAATTTACTTACTTACTTCAAGTGACGCTAACCCGTGCAATTTAAACTGGAGCCTAGCGACGTTGAATTGTCAAACAGTTGTCAAGACAGTCATGTCTACAGAACGCAACTTCATTTTTGTACACATGTCGACTATAACAGTATAACTATAACTTAGTGCAATGCCAATTATAAGCACGCTACCTACGAGCAGGCCATGGTCTACTGAACTCTAATGACGAACGCCAAAACAGCATTGCGAAGAACTTACGCTGAACTAGAATTTAATCTCATGTCCATTTGAAACAAAACAATCAACTCGCTTGTTCGCTGTGCACTCTGTGGCAGTATCGAATCTCACTTTGGCACTAACATTGGGTTAAACTGTATTTCTAAATAGACGCGGTAAGACCCAATAAACTCAGTACGACCGTCATCTTAAGTTAATTTACATTTACAGGTTGATTTAGTTCCAGCAAACGAATATTTAGGCCCCTACATTGTAGTTTCAGTTAGACCTCCGTGAATGTTAAGCGCATAGCCAATAGCATTATGAACTGCTTGAAATCAAGGGAAACTTGCGAGTTTGTCAGAGACCCCATCACAAAACTATGATATACATCGTAGGCCCTTCGTCTGTTTATCAACCAATTAAAATTCCACTTGAATTGCCTCAGCATTATCTTCGTCACGTCATACAGTACTATCGTTCATGCATATCTTCAGTTACTCCTCTCAGAAAAAACTCCCTTCAACTCCGTTCAAATTCGATTGCAACGTGCGTGTAATCTGAATGCGGTTTCAGATCGAGGTCTTCTGTAGATCGAATTAACATTAGCGTCTGTTGCCTACAACCGAGATCCTGCTGTACATGATCTCGTCTGTTGAAAATGTGAAATCTGCATCGGATTTTTCTGGAGTGCTGCTTCCATCGGCGTGTGGCTTATCGCGGACGCTTGCAGTAGCTTTTCGGTAGATGATGGTACGTAGTAAAAGGTAAACGCACTAGGTTGATCATAGGTAGCTTTAAAGATTGACCAAATCGGAAGACTGCGGCGGCAGCGTTGGCGAAGCAATACTGCGTAATGATCGATGATGATGATGATGATGTTGTTGGCTCTTTCCGATGCTACGGTGATTCACTCTGACTATACTTCGGTTGCAATCGTTCCTTCGTTTAAGACGGTCGAGTCTTTGCAGTGGACGAAGCAGACGGGGCCTGTCCCAACCCTGTCTGGCGGAACTTGTATTGACAGCAAATCGTCACTACAACACGAGAAACATTCGATATAGTCTCCGTAGCAATGACTAACCGTCTATATTTTAATGTGGTCTGTTAGTCCTAATTCTACTGTCAGTCTGCAATTCCTGAGCTAGTCATCGAGTATTCATGCTGTTTGACACGATTTATATGCAAAGATCGGCGACCACAATGAGTTTGATTCATTAACATCAGCCCATGAATTCTACAAGCATCATTCGCAGTTTGGAGAATTTAGATTCAAATTCCGTCTGCCATTGGGAAATCATAGAATCGTTTTCTTAGTGGCGTTGCAGAGTCTTAGAGTTGGGACCAATTACCGGGGAGATTCTCGTCTGTCGACCGTTAATAATAATTGATCATCACGCACTCCAGGTTTGTGAGAACATTGGTGTAGTCAATTTTGGACGAGCAACTAACTTGTTCTGAACGCGAGTCACCCGGCGCGGGACCATTCTCCATTTCAACACAAATAGAAATAATTGCACTGAATACACCTCAGCTTTCAACAGTGAAATCGATCATGCAAACATACACGCATAATATGTACATACATGATAGATTCATACACATGTTACGTGGTAACTGAATTAGCCCATACAACGTTACACAAAATACAACTGCCAAGTGCAATTTATTAAACCTCTGAAACAAAAAGATGATAAAATGATAAGAGACGTCCTTGGTGGGCAAACCTCTGTTTCCACGTGCTTGTTTCCGACATTTTGTTATTTGTCCTAGACTCCGGTTTGTCCAGGTATTTTTCCACGTCCGCTGGTTTGTTCGGACTGTTACTTAGTGGATCGGAGGTGGCGTTGTTGTCCCCCCAGGCGGAGGAGAAGGTGTTCGATTTCCTGCTCGGACATTTCTCAACGTTCTTCAGGTTCTTCGTGTGATTTATATTGCGCTGCATTTGCATCTGCTCTTTCGTCGTAAAATCTATATAACGCTGTTGCTGCTGCTGCTGCTGCTGACATCCCGATTCGTCATCATCGCTCGTCGCTGCCTTTGCCGACTGGAATCCGCTGCGTACATCGGCATTGTTCATCTTCTCCGTCAGACAGCTAGGTCCAGCAGCTGAGCGAAGACGATGGCGTCGATGCAGCATCACTATGACGATGGCCGCACAGAGGGCGAGCAGCGTCAGAACCACGCCGAGGCAGATGACGAGCACCAAATAACGCAGGTTACTTCCGTCAGAGTCTTCCGTTTCCGGCGTTGGTGACCTATCGTCGGATGGCGTTGACGAGTACAATGACGTCACTTCCGGTCTGAAGAAGGTAGACGATAGCAACGACGACGTGGAGGGTATAAGCAGATCGACGGTCTTGTCACAGTTGACGCCGGCGAATCCGTTAAGGCAGACGCACCGATATCCGTTCATCAGGTCCTGGCAGACGCCGTTAATGCACGGACGCGACTGGCATTCGTCGATCTTGAGGCTGCAGTCACGACCGCTGAAACCGGGTGCGCAGTGGCACTGGAATCCATTGTTGCGGTCGTAACAGGTGCCCCCGTTGGCGCACGGATGCGTCAGGCAGTCGTCGACGTTATCCTGGCAGAGGTCACCGGTGAAACCAGGCAGACAGCGGCATTGGAAGTGGTTGATGCCGTCAATGCAGCTGGCTCCGTTCAGACACGGGTTCTGGAGGCAGTCGTTGAGATCGTTCTCGCAGCGGTCGCCCGTGTAACCGGCTGGACAGACGCAACGGTAACGCCCGTGCTCGTCAATGCAACGTCCACCTATACGAGTAACAACAGGCAGCCTGAATATCAATCACGTAAATGCATTACAATACAATGCGATTCCATAATTATAATAAATGGAATACAATGAATTGTAATACAATACAATACAATGTAGCACAATATACAACAATACAATACTGTACACTACAATACATTGCAATGTAGCACAATATACAACAATAAAATACTGTACACTACAATACAATGCAATGTAGCACAATATACAACAATAAAATACTGTACAGTGTACACTACAAAACAATGCCTCAGTTTTTCGGTGCTTCACTTTCAGTCCCTTATAATGTCAAAAAAGAAAAACAAATGTCGATCTGATTCCTTTCAATTTGCCCATGCGTAACCAATTTGTTGCCCTTGAGTAGGGCAGCAGAACCATTTTTCAAAAGAACGAAACAAAAACCCGATTTCGTTTTTCATGTCGTTATCGCTCTGCTGCTTTCCCAGCGCTTGTTGGAAAAGCTAAAGAGGTCATTTATGAAACCGAATGAATGCTCACAGCGTTGAAACCGAAGAAGCTTAACTGAAGACGATTGCTCCTAGAGTCGACATACCATTGAGACAGGGTTTGGAAATACATTCGTCAGTTTCAACTTCACAGTTCGATCCGGTGAATCCCCTTTGGCACTCGCATCTGTAGCCGATTAGTGCACTGTTGACGGGCGAACAGGTGCCTTGATTCCTACACGGATTGTCTCTGCAGCTCTTCGCACTGAACTCGCATTTGCGGCCGCTGTAACCCTCCGGACAGTCGCACTTGTACTGGCCTTCAACTTGCTGCTAAACAAATCGCAAAGAGCAACCAAAGCGTCTGAGCTACAGTGAAAAAGATTCCTGAAAAGGTATTTACCACAGAATATTGCAATTTAATGGAAATATAAGTAACGCCACACGGAAAACTCTTCAATTCCACTCTCAAAACTGCTGTCAAACAAGCCAGTTTTCAACCACAGACGGAGATCAAATATTCATGTTAACTTACCAGACAACGTATTCGCAATAAGTCACATGTACCACGTAAAACGTAGAGGAGACGTTCGTATTCAGCCCTTTGGCTTTTAAGCCGGCCATTGCACTAATCACCGTTACCAAACTATATTGCTTGGCAACAGAGAAACGCGTCATGAACAACTTTTCCAGACTCATAACACGTAGTCTGTTCAGGAGATTCGAACCCGCAGCTTTTCGATTACGGGCCCAGTTCGCTACCGTGTAACTCTGTGATGGTAATTTAAGCAAAAACTGGAGATGGTGTACCTGGCATGTACCACCATGGTGGCAGTGGTGTCGGTGGCAGTTAAAGATTTCTATCTCGCAATTGGTGCCTGTGTATCCATCCGGACAGTCACAAGTGTAGCTGCCTTCGCCAGTGTTCTTGCACGTGGCGCCGTTCGTGCAGGGCTTGTTGTTCGTACAGAAGTTGAGATCTACAATTGAAACAAAAGTCAAACTGTGAATCAGTAAATGAAAATATGGAAAGACAGAGAGCAGTTACTTTTGCCTTTGAGTTCGGAAGATTAATTCCGAATTTCCGTCAGATTAAGATAAGAACGAGTGCGAAAGAGGCTGGGTAAAGCCGAAACTGAAAGAAGCTAGAAGAGGTTTTATGGATGACCGGGTTAGAGAGTGGTGCACAACGTCAGGCCCCGCGGGCCACATCCAGCCCGCGACGAGTCGTAATTTGGCCCGCGACCCGTGTCCAACAGGAAAAGCGACTCTTTAAGAGCCGGCACTGACATTAAGCCTAAAGTGACGCGCACTGTGGTCATTCGAAAAAACTACCGGTATTTTAGTAATATAGAAGTACTACGAGTCCCCTTTCTCTATGACTCTTTATGTTAACTGTTTTATGTGTTTTACTGCGGTTTAAGATATCGTTTAGTGGCCTTTGGCTGAGAAAGGTTGTGCACCACTGGCCTAAGTTAAGACTTATATGGCTCGACATAACTTGTCTGTGTCTGGGTCATCTAGATGAACTGCACATAAGTAAGCAGCCAACATTGAATAATAACAAATCTACAAAAACTATCGTTGTGGTTAGTTCTATAACGGATTTTATAGCCCACCAAACTTCTACGCGGGTATATGTGAGAGGAGGCGCTATATAAATGCTTTAATACATGTGTAAAAAAAACCTGAAATACCTTGGTTGCAAAACAGTCCTCCCCATCCGTCATGGCAGTTGCACTGCCACCTGTCATTACATCCTCCACGGTGGCATCCGGGGTAGGGTATGCACTTGTCGCAGAACGGTCCTTGCCAACCCAGCCGACACCTGCAGGAGCAACGGTTCACAGAACTTCAAAGGAAACGATAATGTACAAAAACCAAAAACACTCACACAACACTTCTGCCTTAACCGCTGCCCTTCAATACCACTAGCTCTCAGCATACATCAGTGATAACACAATTGGACCTAATTCTACCAGAAGCATTTTCTCTGCATTGGTAAAAACGTACAAACTATCTTACGCCTATCAGTGGCCAAGAACTTCAACCTGGCAAAGTAATTAAAAGCATGCAAATTTAAAAATTGCAAAGCAGCCACGTAACGTCTGCTAAAGAGAGTAGCGCAATTTTTCTTTACCTTCACAAAAACAACCCTTAAACCCAGCCAAAACACAAATCATTCGCAGAGCAAAGGCACTGTTTCGTGTCACGATAGCAGCAACCGACCTACTGGAGAAACGAGAGCTTTTGCTGTGAGCCTGAGACCCAAGTATTAGTAATATTTTAATAGTCAAAACAATAGCTCAAGCTGCGAAGTATAACCGGTGGGTTAAAAAGTGCCAGACCGCTTAGGAGCCCAGACTGTCTTCTTATCCAACGGCTCTGAAGCATAGCCAGTAATCACTGCGATAGCGTATAGTAGGCTCCACTTAAGGCCGCTTTGAGCGATCATGTATTAAGGCAGCTTTACGAGCGGCGTTCAACTGCCACACGCAGAAAAGCTGCTCGGGAAAGAAGTCGAAGAGAGAGGACCACTTGGGTCGTAGTCGCTTATAAGAAGTCCATGCGGATGAATGAAGGCACTATTAACAGCCCTATCAACATGTCTGTCTCAAGGTGTCGTGGAGGGCAGAACTATATAGGCTTCGCAATCCTAAGGTCGAGAACGCTAGCTTTAGATCTTCATGTCTGGGGTTCTAATCTTATACGCTGACGCTTATCACAAAGGCTACGTTATCTCTCCTAACACGCTAACTATCGAGTATCGGTCGGTGGCGTTCCTTTTCAAAAACTCTATAATGAAAGTCCAGAAGATCAGTTCTCAAAACCAAAAGCAGACAATCAAATGAGCATCACACTGAAACGCTTTAATATAATGCAATTCAATAAAAAAAAAACTACATTAACAGAATAATATTACAGCGTCATGGCAGATGGTTTCAAAACTTTAGTTGCTTGAGCTCACTGGTCAACCGTCCTAATATGCATAGTTAAGAAAATTAAGTCGCTAACACGGAGTCAGTGAAGACGGTTGTATACATCGTCACCTTATCTTCCAACCCACAATATACGGTCGATGTATTTCTTATTAAATTTCATGACCGACTACGTTCGAGAGCAGCAAGAGCAGCCTCATGTCAAATATCTTCCTACCCTGGCGAAAATTTGGATCCTGGATCACTGCGTTTACAGTCAAGCACGGAAACCATTAGGCTATCGCGACTCACCATAAGTATTTAAGAATCATGATAATCATGCGTAGCACATTATATAATATAATTTATTAATTACCTAATGACAAAGGTCGAATTTGAATAAAGTTTCATTCGTAATGAACATTTATAAAAGTTACCATAATGTTTGATGCAAAATAACAGCATGTTGTACTTTACACCAACAATTTACAAAATGAATCCAAACAATTGTTCACAGTCAGAAGTTTACAGTGAGATTTCAACAGTGGTGTTCTTACTTGCATTCGAAAGGCTTGTCGCAGTAGCCATTCGTTGCATTGCAGCCTTCCAGACAAATAGCTAAAGGGAAACATTCGACACAAATTAAATTACAGCACTCACAATTTTATGTAAAAAATTAAACTTCAATTCTTAAGGTTTGACCGTCCTTCCGTCCGTCCGATTATCTGTCTCTCTTGCTGTTTGTCTGTTTTTGTTTGGTTTGTTTTTCTGTTTTTGTTTGGTTAGTTTGTTTTTTGTGTATGTCCGTCTCTCTGTAAATTGTCGGGTAGCATGCCTGTCTGCACGTGGGCATGTCAGCACTGTTTGTAGGCCGATGTCTATTTCTCTGCCTGTAGGTCTGCCTGTATATGCCTGCTTGTCTGTACGCTTGTATTGTCCTGCGAAGTAACTGTAAAAATAGATAAATGCAACGATGGGTAATGCAAGCCAATGCGTGAAATCCACTGTTCCTTCCTTGGGCTGTTCGTGCCAACTGCTATGGTTGATCCTGTATAGGACTTGAATTACACAACATAGCACTTTGGGAGTGGATTACACAACATAGCACGTTGGGAGTGGTTGGCCTACTTTCGTCCACTCTGTTCGCACTCGGCTAATTGAAGAGGTTCGCAGACGAAAGTTTTTTTAAGTCTGGCCGCAAGATTTACTAATTCGCTCGCAACGACCACTATGCTATGACATAAACCAGATAAAGAGAAAACCAAAGGCGATAAAAATGCCGTGATAAAGGAAAGAACAGAGTATGAGTTAATGTCGATTATTAATAGAGAAATAGTGGAAATATAGACAAAGAAACCGCAAAGGCAGTAGAGGACTAAAGTACTAGAACGCGTGCAAGACAATGGAGTCAAGGCGTCTGTATTTGTTAGGGTGCGTTGGTGCTACTTTTGTGCTGTGATTCGTTTGTACAGTGATATATATTTCTCTAATAAAAGCCGTACACCAAATGCATAGTTTTGATTTCTGTACATTTTTACACAATTCGCCTCTGATAAATACATTAGAAATTTTAATTCAACCTTTCTGACAATTGCAATGATAATATGTGCACAAAATGGATGTTGTAAAGAAAGACGCATCAAAGACCTGTTTGACAATATTCCCCGATCCACCCAGGTATGCAGACTCTCGACCCAATCTCAGAGCATGTGAAATGGCCAAATGCGTCGTCGCGAGGGGTACACATCTCGGAACATCCGGATCCATAGTAGTGTTCGCTGCACACAGCGCGATACTGGAAGTTGAGCCGTGTAAGGCTATTCAAGTAGACATCCGTTCTCCAGTCTTCACCAACTTCGAGCATCCTCTTGATGGCCAGTCGAGAAATCAACGTCCGGTTGCTTCCTACCATCAGCAATACGACACATTCAATAGGTCATAAGGTCATTCCGGGTGACGAAATTGAGAAAGCGACGACAGGCAAGTCAAGGGCGAGATTAGGCAGCAATGTAAGTTTCGACATAAAACAAGAAAAGTAGACTAATGTGTAGGCATGCCATGAACACACATAAGTATGGAGATACATAGCCAGACTTAAATTCAAGAGGAGGCAACTCTGGGAGACATCCGGCCGCCAACGGTTTTTAAGCGTACAATAGAAAAGCAAGAGGCAACTGCCTCCTCTTGCCTCATACTGGCTACGCCTATTTATATGTGTACATAGCAATAGGTTACTGAAGGGTTGGTTTTACATCTTTAGCTCTTCTTCTGACTAAACGATATATTGCTGCGATCAGCCGAAGACGTCTTTCCTCCTTTTATGACGTACATGAAGACTGACAGCCCAATTATTTATACTGGATTACTTACTACACAATGTGTATATATATGTATGTATGTAGGTATGTGTACATGTGTACATATATATGTGTGCATGTGTGCATGCATGTACTTATGTTTCTGTGTATGTGGTCGTTTGTGAATGTGTTTCTATGTATGCATGTATGTGTGCATGTATGTATGTATGTATGTATGTATGTATGTATGTATGTATGTATGTATGCATGTGTGTGTATGTATGTATGTATGTATGTAAGTAAGTATGTATGTATGTATGTATGTATGTATGTATGTATGTATGTATGACGTACATGAAGTATGTATGTATGTATGTATGTATGTATGTATGTATGTATGTATGTATGTATGTATGTATGTATGTATGTATGTATGTATGTATGTATGTATGTATGTATGACGTACATGAAGTATGTATGTATGTATGTATGTATGTATGAACGTATGTATTGTATGTATGTATGTATGAACGTATGTATGTATGTATGTATGTATGTATGTATGTATGTATGTATGTATGTATGTATGAACGTATGCATGCATGTATGTATGTATGTATGTACAGTGGTGTGCTAAGTCTGGAGTAGACAGTATGTGTGCGGTATGACAATGCTCGTACAATTCGTTTAAAACATCTTTGGGTATTTAGCTATAGCATAGCATAACATAAAAAGGCTTTTAGGTGGTTCAGAAGACGTGTAGTCTGTGTTAGAGCCACTGTAAGTTAACCTCTAATGCTTAACATCCTATTTCTTCTAACTTCTTCTTTAAAGCAGTGATAGTGTCCACTGAGAAAGTACTACAATCCAAACCATTCCACAAGTCCACAACACTTGTACTGAAAAATATTTTCCATAATTTCCTTTTGGTTTCTTAACTAATCTTTACCTCCGTCATCACGTCGCCATATTTGGTGCTAATTCAAAGGACTTCTCCCACTACACTGCCTCCTTTCCAGTGATAATCTTGTAGGCTTAAATTAGGTCTCCTCTGCTTCTCCTTCCTTCTAATGTTGCTAGTCCACACCCTTCCAATATTTCTTCATAGCTTAACTCCTTTAACCCCAAAGCTCTTCTTTACACTTTCTCTTGTTGTTCAATGTCATGTTTCAGGTATGAATTACACACCTGCGGCAGGATGCAGTATTCCAACTGTGGCCTAACCTCAGTATGAACTGCGTTAAATATTTCTGTGACCTCAGTATGAACTAGCAGTGGCACGTGCATTTTGAAAGATCGAGTCAACACAGCAGACAGACCTAGTGTCATAAACAAAATATACGATTCGATTGCATGTCGCTTGTACACTGTTTGACCTATAGTAATTCTTTCTTATACGTCGTGGCCATAAAAACACCGTCAATAAGTACAACGCCCGCAGCAGAAACAAAGAAGAAGTCCAATATAATCTTAGCAAGATTAAAAACAGCATCAACATATTATAAATGACTGTTTGTATGCACGTGTGCACGTGTGTATAGATATGTCAACAAAAGCAGCTGGCGGTAATGGAGTAAATTAGTCACCACCGCCAGAAGCAGCATCAACTGAATGAATATTGCAAAGCGCGTCGACTAATTAATCAAGTTTACTGGCAACCTCAGTGCCTAGGCCTACATCTTTTCGGGCAGCGAACCTGATGAGGGAGATATTAACATTCATCGTCAAACGACCACATGTTGTCAATCATAATCACCTCACATGTTGTCAATCATAATCACCTCACCCGTGTGTGGACTAACGCGAAGAGCAACAGTAGGCCTATTTAATCTCGTGAACTTCCGCTCATGTAGGCCTACTTCCTGATTAGCTTAATTTCCCTCATTTAATCGAAACCATACTTTGTTCTCGCGCATGTTCATTATCCGGATGTTGTTCATCGAATTTCACCGATTTCATCAAAATCCGAAGTTGCTGACATCCGTTATTTCAGATACGAAGGGGTCGTTAAATATGCCACTAGGTCACATCTGAATTCATATAGGCATAGCGTACTGACGTTGTTTTAACAGTAACACAGAAATTTACTTTTGGAAATTTTAAGCTTAGAGTTTTAAGATGTGAAGTCTTTGGTTTTACTTGTGATGAAAACGAGGCTGCCTCTGCTTCGCTGAAGACTTCTATTATGTTGAGGACTTAACCTAACATACATGTAGCATGCAGAGGTTTTAAGACCTTCAAAGGATGTGCAATCAGTGCTAGAACCACTGCAAGTTTACCTTCAGTGTTCAGTTGCCCAAGTTGCCCATCACTCCCAGATTCTTGTTAAGAGTAGTGATAGTGTCCACCGAGTAATTGCTATCATCCGAACCATTCCACAGGTCTATAATTATTGAACTGAAGAATTCTGTCCTAATGTTTCGGTTCATTGAGTAATTTATATCTGTGGCCTCGAGTCACCTTGTTTGGTGTTAATTCAAAATACCTTTCCCAATGCACTGCATGCATTCAAATTATATTCAGTTATGTCTCCTCTGCCCCTTTTTTCTTAATTGTCATTAACTCACGCCTTTTCAAACTTTTTCACAGCTCAGATCCTTAAATCAATTGGAAGCTCTCCTTTGCGCTTTGTTCTAGGCAATTGTTTATGTCATGTTTCAGGCAAGATTCCAAGTATTCCACACTTGGATGTAGTAGTCCAACATTTGCCTCACCAATGATATGTACAACCTGAGTGTTGTATATTTGTCTGACTATTGTCCTCCTAATCATGTCTGAGGTTGAGTTAGTCTTTGCTGCTGCTTCGCGACATAGCTTTGAAGGCTTTATATATAATTACTCCAAAGTCCCTTTGTTGCTCATTCACTTCCAATACCTTACGCCAGTTTCATATGAAACCTCACCGTTTCTCTTCCTCATATGCATTAGCTGCAAATTCGTGTTGCAGCACGAGTACCTCATCCTAGAGCAGCGACAGACCTATACTTCCTGACATCTGTCAGAGACTGAGGGTCTAGTAACTTTAACAACTTTAACTTGACTACTTTAGTAACTTTAGTAACTCTGACCACAGCTTCATGTCTATTCATCATGTGCGCCCATCCCACATATAAATGATATTAATCCTGCTTTACAACGATCCTTTTTCTCTCCAATTAGTTTTTGCTATACTTGGACATAGACGGACTCTAAAATGCAATCAAAACGCTTACGCAACATTGTGGGTTAATTAGACAGTCATAGAGGCCACCTATTCATTTCCTTGCAATCAGACAAAGTGTCAAAGCAATTACGATATAATTAAACTTTATTGTCGGTAATTACCATCTGAGTATTGAAACGTTACTTTCAAGCAACTCCTTTAGCGTACAATTAATACAACCGAAAGCTACTAGCTCAACGGTTCTGCAA
Organism: Allolobophora icterica; assembly: GCA_963556255.1. NCBI lineage: Eukaryota > Metazoa > Annelida > Clitellata > Crassiclitellata > Lumbricidae > Allolobophora > Allolobophora icterica. The sequence continues at coordinate 57,132,797 of OY744606.1, read as the reverse complement.
CTGGCACTTTGGAAGTAGCTCAGCTTCAAACATTATTAAATATATGAAGCCTTCATCGGAAGAACCACTAGAGTCCATTTTTGACATTTTTGAGTTAACTGTGTCCTGTGATACTTAATGCCATAGAGCATGTATTTACAAGTGTGTTTTTCAGAAAACTCACGTCATTCCAGAGTTACAGTGGGAAGAAAATATAGTATTCATGTAAAAACCACTAGAGTCCTTGGACTTAAGTGGTTCTTGCATGAATCATGAACTGGAAACACACAAGGCATAAAATTTTTACACTTCATTTTAATACTAATTTTAGCTTAATAGGAGCAGCCATTATGAATAATTTGTTACTGCTGAAGAAATTTGCCATTATTCATTGAATACCATCTATTCACGGCGAAAAATATGAAGTTTACATAAGAAATTGCAGTACGCAGCAAACTTAAACCTTTACCATGTGGCGCCACCTACCTGTAAAATCAATATCTTTTTTACATGTTATAGAGACATAACACATCCGTGTGAATGCCAAATTTCTTTTCGATATTTTCATAAATAAAATACTTGTAGACTTTCAAAGTTTGTTTTGCGAATATCTCAAAATGTTTAAAATGGACTCTAGTGGTTCTTCCGATGAAGGCTTCATATGTAAACACTCGCTATAAATTCACACGTGACAAATACAATGTTCCGAGTGCACTTTTAGACGGGTTCGTTTGTTTCCTTTGTAGAGCGTGGCCCAGAATTGCTGCAGTGCTGTTCGAAAGCACAGTCTGGCTTTCGGAGTCTTAACTCAATTAAATTATAATGGATTTAGAGCTAAAGCCCTAAACTGAAGATTGTGGCTGATAATTAGTTAAGACCAGATCCGTTCTCGACTCATTAGTCTGGAATGTGCCTAAGTGCTTCCATCCAGTTTGTTCGGAGGCCAGCTTCGGCCAGGCTGCCATTTGATGGGCAAAATAAAGATTACGTCCATTAATCTCAGGTCATTTGGTCAAGTCCTGGCTTTTCCCATCGACCTCGACATTAGACTGGACTACGCGACAGTGACTACATTGAGACTCGATGTCAGTTTTTCCAGTCTTTCGTTCTTAATTCAGCTGGACACTTGCTGACCACTGAGTTTCGACCAATTGGTAATCATGTTTTTAACTACTGCTGCAAATAAGTTCCCACAACTGCCATCGAGGCAGTCGTGGGAAAGGAAGCACGTGTTGGCAGCTGGCGCAATTTAGTCACGACAGAACGACATGAACAAAACTGACATACAGACAGAAAGACCAATACACAGGTTGACAGACAGACTGATTGACTGACTAACTTGCTTACTTACTTACTTACTTACTTACTTACTTACTTACTGATTGACGACCTGACTGACTGACTGACTAACAGACTGACGACCTTATTGACTGACTGACTGACTGACTGACTGACTGACTGACTGACTGACTGACTGACTGACTGACTGACTGACTAACTGACGGGCTGACTACCTGATTGACTGATTGACTGACTGACTGACTGACTGACTGACTGACTGACTGACTGACTGACTGACTGACTGACTGACTGAGACATAGATAGACAGACAATCGTAGACAGAGCATGAGAAAGGAAGACTGTGGAGCACATGCGAACATCCTGTTGTAGAGAAAGAGGAGTGTGACACACGGCCGGAAGTGGTTAGACGTTCAGTGAGAACCATAATTTGTAGATGGATTTCTTAATAATGTAGACGGGAGCAGGAGGGGGATTTGAAGAAGAAAGGAAAGGCGGAGGAGAATGACATTTAGGCGGAGGGAGTAAGTTAAATGGGACAAAGAAATAGTATTTATTTTGATATAAAATAACACTCAACGATCTAATTTCTTCATGCGACAATGATATTAAACCATCCAGAACAGAAAAGAAAGTAATCTTTAACCACAAGTTTTGCTATCGGGTCACCTGCAGCTGCGGCGGCATGAGCGAATACAAAAGCAATAGCGAAAGCGTTTCCCACCAACATCCATTCTGCACATAGAAGAAACTTAGCTGAATGCTCGACCTATTGGAAATGAATTCAGCACAGTAAAACTGTGGTAGCCTGCTACCAACAGACCTGGCACACAACCAACGAATATGTAGAACTCCGCGGATGTATGCCTGATGGCTATGCATGTATCGATGTGCCACATCCACTCCAACACCGACATAGCGAATCTTGTGTGGAACTGCTGCGATTGTTTCAGACAGACTTAAATACTACACATCTGCCTAGACATTCAGCTAACCACGTTTGAGTGCATGTGCATTTCTGTAACAGTATCAGGCACGAGAGTCGGTAATTTTTTTTACTCTTACAGAGATCTTTTTACTAACCTAACGTCTACTCTGGAAAACCTCGCTATAAATAAATGCCAGGTCATTGTTGCTGGTGACTTTACTATTCATTGGAACCAAGCTGCATATAGAGAGATGCTGACAGGTTCCAAGATCTGCTTAATAGTTTCAACCGTTTCCATCGCGTACGCTGCCTCATGCCTAGAAAGACTCTAGATACATTACAATCAGTTCTGAATGCGCTGCACGCCTAATCCCCGTAAACGTAAGTACGACCACATCACTGAAATTATGCGTGAAGAACTCCACTGGCATCCTGTTAATTACCGTATAAGATAGAAGGTGGAGTTACACATCTACAACTGCCTTTAACATTTGTCCCAGACAATCTCAACGGATTATGCACACCTATAAGCCTATTCCACAACCGGCGTCATATGCTTTCGTCACCTACTCACCTGACCCCGACCTTGATATTCCAGCAACGAGAATCAGACGATATGATAGGGCCTATTATATGACTCTGGAAGTTTCGTTCTCTGAACCGTCGGCCTGGAGCAGCCTGCTACCTGCCATCCGCAATCACCAGCAGCCAAGCGATCGAATTACAACAGGACGCTCGCAACAATGTTCTTGGAGCGTAATGACGTGAATGAGCGAATCTGTTACGATCCGGGTTATTAGGGCCGTAAACTAAACTGCCTATAGGCCTATAATACTAACAACAATAGTAGTAGTAGTAGTAGTAGTAGTAGTAGTAGTAGCAGCAGCAGCAGTAGTAGTAGTAGCAGCAGCAGCAGCAGCAGCAGCAGCAGCAGCAGCAGCAGCAGCAGCAGCAGCAGCAGCAGCAGCAGCAGCAGTAGTAGTAGTAGTAGTAGTAGTAGTAGTAGTAGTAGTAGTAGTAGTAGTAGTAATAATACTAATAATAATAATAATAAAGTAGTTTAATAAGGTAGTCTAAAATAGTTTTCCGCACCCTCTGGATTTCATCCTTTTGGGTTAAAAAATAATAATCGAGCGATGAAACAAATCAGCTGCAATAACAACTATGTTCGGTCTGTAGCCAATATCGCTACTTTCCCTTCTTGATTGTGGCTTCTTATCAGGAAACACTTCGTGCTTGGAAGCAGCAGGAACGGGGCAAGCAGCAGGGACGAAGTTTATAGCTTGGAGGAGTTTAATAACTGGGAGTTAGCATCGTAATAATGATTGATCTCAGCCAGTTTTCAAGTGTTCTACTGACCCCAACTTTTTTCATCAGGATAGCAGGACAGAGTCTATGCCTGGATTCGACGGGAACAGGACTATAGGGGCGAGAAGTTTATTAACTGAGATAATACAGGCATAATAGATAATCGGCTGAATGAAAGTTTTCACAGTCCCAACAATTATCGTTCTCTGCTTTTTCTCGGTTACGATTTGTTTTAGGAAGCATTGGAATAAAAATTCTTGTCATAAGCCAGAATTTGATTGCAGAGGGATGATCTTCTGATCCACTGATTGGGAAGTTCCTCTGCTCCCCATTACATATTGCATCCGGCTTCCCTTAGGTTCGCGCGTTCCATTCAGTCACAGGTGGTTGCTACAGCGGGGCAGACATCAGCATAAACGATTCTATTCTTAAAGGATTGAATGCGACCGACATTTGCTTCTCGAAAAGCTTTATGGTTATTTTATTCAATTAAAATTCAATTATTCCTGTTAAAGCAGATCGGTTTCAGACCACTCCCTCTCTGTCTTCTTTTCTAAGCGCATACCGAAAAGAAACATAAATAACTCTACGACCAACTTTATACATGTATATATATATATGCACGTAAGCTGAATATACAGAAGTTGGATATATATATATAAGCATACCGACATAATTTAATGACGCCCATATACACACAAATATATATATACATGAATGCAAATCTATACGGTGGTAGATAAGAGTTAAGGTCGGCGAGCAGATGTCTTGGACGTCATGAAATCGCTCTGAATCTGTAACCTAATAGCGACAGGCCGCTGCATATCGTTAGCAAACCAAACGAATGCATGAAATACAATACCCGACGTAGAATAAGCAACGTAGGGCTACGTAGGCCTCCTCTCCTCCACCTACCGGAATATAGTCATAGACCTGTATGAAGCAGTTGGCTGCTGCAGTGTAGGCCCACTCATAGTAAGATGCAGACATCGAGACCTCGTGGGTTATAGACTCAAGCCGGATATATTGGAGAATTGCATTTTGGCGACTCAATAAAATGCCTATAATATATGTAACGATCAGGCCTTAGATACAAACATGCATATATTTCAGTTAAACCCTGCTGACACACTGCAGGCGTATACGTGAACATGAATAAAAGCACAGGCCTCTCAAGCATAATACTGTAGTTATAAAGTATAATCCTAGCTACAATGAAGGCTTAGATGCACTGCAGGGAGATACGTCGGAGATATTATGAGGTCGGATTATACAGGTCTACTTTCAGCCGCCAATTTGAATATTTACAGGCCTATACGGACTGTTTCTAAATTTAAAAATAACTAGGGCCCAAGAGTATCAAAATCTGTACATCTGACGAACTCCGTGTGCCCATACGCTGGAGTGTATGTATGTATGTGGGTGTGCCTTGGTACATGTGCGTATGTGTGTATATATTTTTGTGTGCATGTATGTATGTATGTATGCATTTGTGTATGTAGGTACGTATGCAGGTATTTATGTGTGTGTTTATTATGAATGTATATACGTATGCATGTTTCTAATCTATGTATGTATTTGTGTATCCACTGAATACATTGTCTCTGGAATGCATCACAAAGCCTCGACGCACCTTTCGTCCATAAATTCATGATACAGAATGTATTACATCTTGCGACTGATAATTACAATAGATGTGAGACCTAAGAGCAGGCATTCGTCTAACGATATATTATATTGCTTTACTGTTAGCTATGCGAAGTTTAGTCATGCGTTCAGATAAACGGTGAGTCCAGCACAGCAGCCGATTTGAACCCACGCAACTATAGGCAGGTTTTCCTACCGACTGCGTGGATTGTTTCGTGCTAGTTTTGGAATGGTAGGAATGTGTTGCGCAGTTAATTTCGAAATAGCCATCGAAATCGGTGGAATTTCCCGTTCATGGGCGCGTTTTTTGAGGGCTCCAGGCTCCAGGTTCACTTGCCCATCCTTCATTTGCAGGGAAACTATAAACAGACCACTAGTCCGCCTATTCCATCTTGACCCTCCATTCAACACAGTCTCTCTGTCTCTCTCTGTCTCTCCCTGTCTGTCTCTTTTCATCTCATTCTCTCTTTCTAAGCCCTGGACTGGCTATGCGCTTAATGCTACCCAATTTCTGCCAAAGACTATACCTCCGCAGCAAGTATAGACACGATAATCAAGGTCATCTGTAAACTGCATGCTGAAAACGAAACATGCTTCCCCAGTGGATTTCTGTGTCTGCTGGTGATCCCTGGCGGATGCCATTTCCAATCTTGTTTACATTAACAAACAGGACGGTCCTAACATTAAAAAGATACTGTGTAATGTGTCACTGTGTGCATTTTACAAAAGGTGATTAAACGCACGCTGTACAGATTATCAGTAGCATCCAAATCATCGTTTTCCACCTGCAATTGCTTAAGCCATTGTAACATCAAGTTCGCCTGTAATTTGTGAGCACGAAGATTATGTGATGCCATCATAATTGTACTCATGACTTCAATTAGAAAGGCCGAGCTGAAAGGTTGGTTCAACACTCAGCGCGAACAGATTCATTATGTAAGAAGAGGCAACTATGTCCAACTGTCTATAAAAATTCTCATGCATCATACGCGAGACTAGGATGATTGCAGGTGATACGCAGAGACATTACGGAATCCATCAACTGAGAAACTACTGAAACATGCTATCAACGACGCAATTTAGCAATGGACAGGTGCCGACGTCGGAACATGTAGGCCTAGGCTACGGCCTATAGCCGCGTTAGGAGAGGAGCCTAAGTAATGGTTTGCAGTCATTTGCAATCGACGAGAGAGAGACGCGTTGCACCGACAACGAAGGCAATAAATCGCATAGGATTGGTCTGAATTTTATCCAGAGAATGTATGTAGGAGAACACAGATTCACAGAAGTTGCCAATAGATTATCATACACTGAGTCGGTCTGTTTAAATCATATGACAAGAATCGCATAAGCAACGAGGCATGTGCGAATAGTTACATTTAGCTGGGCCACAGAGCCAGCAACTGAGTCCAGCTGTCTTTGATGACTTCTTCCTATATAATCTCCTTCAGTGCCTTAAAAAAATCTTGCTTTCCTCATACGGATGAATGTATACATTGACCCATTATACTCCTCCATTCCTCAGCGTCTCCAGACAGTTGCTCAACGGACCAGCATGCAAAACATTTCGTATACTCCAATCTGGACAGATTTCCCCGAAATCCCAAAGATTCGGGGTCTTGCTTTCTCCTGCGCAGTTGGAGCCAATGTTTCGGTGGTCCCTTGCTTCACCCCACACCCCACTGAGCCCGACCACTTCTGTTTCTGCTGCCGACTGCTGCCGACTTCTGCGTACGTGTATCTTACACGTGCTGGCATCGTCTCCCGTGGATGATTATCCTTTCTTCCTGTGCTCACATTCCTCCTCGAGCTCTGCTCTGCTCAGCTCTCTTGTCGCGCTGCATGCGCGGCCCTGGTAGTCAGCCGGTGATGAATGGTTGCATTTGCCTCGTCGATCATGTCGCTGCTTGCTTACCACCGAGCAGAAAACTAACAGCGCACAACAAGTCCTAGCAAATTGCGAGACCTGCTCACGTTTCAGCTGGGGCTTGAGAAAGTTTTCAACTGTCTTGCTTTTCTTAAAACCAGTAGAGGTTCTGGATTATATTATGTCTAATGTTCCTTTTGCTCATATCTTAAAAGCTTCTGTCAAAATTTGACAGCAGCCAAACTGTTCACAATTAGCTGTATTAAAAACTAGACGTCCAAGTGGTTCCCAAGGATTCACAGTTCTTAACTGCCTCACGGCCTTCAAACCTAGATCCTGGGATCTAGGTCTTAGTTAGTTAGTATCAACGAAAGCTAAATATTATTTTATGGACGCAGGTGAAACCGTCTACGAACTTCGCTAAATAAAATTTCCAAATTTTACTCAAGCGAGATTAAGGCAAAGGTTTGAGGTGAGTTTTTCCATGGAATATTAGCCTCCATTTTTTTATAGCCAAGGTCAATAAATAATTTTGGAGAGGTTTAGATGACAGGATTTACCGTTCTTCATCTGTATGTATGTATAGGCTACACGTATATATATATATCTCGACATATAGCATAGTGTTTTTCATTTACATTACGCCGCCTATGCTAGCCAAATTGGCATTGAAGTTTATAACTAAGAACATAAGTTTATCATTAAGCATCCATCGTTTGGATACCTTCAATTGAAAGTTCTCGTTCACTTGCCAACTTCCGCATACAGCAAGACAAAAAAATAGATTGTATATTAGATATTGAAATAAGCTTACCTTCAAAAGGACCTCTACCGGTCAAATCATGCCAGGCTTCGATGATCAAAGAAAACGAACCCTAAAAGAAAGAAAATAACAATAGTTCGTTCAATTTCTCTTTTATCTATCCCCTCAACCTCAGCAACGCTAAAGATTGCCTGCATGGTGGAATCACCATGATTATAACGCTGATCATACTATTGGTGGTTTATATACAATACCGAGTTATACAAATCACTGGTTAGGCCACAGTTGGAATATTACATCCAAGTGTGGAATCCATATCTGAAACAGAGCATAGAAAACAGGACAAAGTGCAAAGAAGAGCTATAAAATGATTTGAGGTTTGCCAACTATTTGAGCTAAAAGGAAAGGTTGAAAGGGTAGGCCTATGTACTAACAACAGTAGAGAAAAGGAGAAGCAGAGTAGATCTAACTGAGGCTCATAAGATTATAACTGGAAAGGAGGCAGTGCAGTGAGAGAGGTTCTTTGAATTAGCATCAAGCAAGATAACTCGAGGACCCAGGCAGAAATTTTTGTTTAAACCGGAAGAAATATTAAGGCAGAAATTCTTCAGTGCAAGAGTCATAGACTTGTGGAGTAGTAGGGATGATGGTAGTGTTTCAGTGGATGCTATTACAGCTTTTAAGAGAAAGCTAGGAAAATAGGATACTAAGCGTTAATTTGCAGTGGTTCTCACACAGGCTACACGTCTTCTGAATCACTTAAACCCTTGCTATGTTATCCGACGACGACGACGATGATGATAATGATGATGATGACGGCGACGACGATGATGAATACATTGGATTGCATCATTGCAGTATATTAAGATGGTCGGGTGCTTACCGGCCACGAGAAGTCGAAAGGTAGTTTGACGAGGTATTTCGTGTCATCGATGGAAGCATTGAACGAGTTGTGTCCCAGGACAACGGTCGTCGCGTTTCCGTAGGTGCAGTCGATGTTACTGGTCGGGATTTTGTTTTGATAATGTCGGAGACAGACCCAGAAGAAAGTCCGACACGGTCGACGACATGGTTCTGCTTCAATGGACGTCGTTGTTCCACCGGAACAGCAGTTTCCCAGCATGTCGGAACTTTTGTCATTGTGGAACGAGGTCAAATTCAGCTCGAAGACGCCGGAACAAAGAACCTGTGCCAGAGATCAGCAAAACTGGCAGTCCTTTTTAAACTTAAAATTTCTATTTATTTCCCTAAAGTTTTAAACGGAAAATAATTAAAATGCGAAGTTAGAAAATATATCGTTGTCGCCAACCACCACTCGATAGCCCTTGGTAACACTGGTCTAATACCATTAAACCTCAATTTTCAAGAATTTTTTTAGCTATTTATTGTTCCTATATATTACCCGGAGTTTATAGAACTCCTCACAATAACGACGCATACATTTATTTGTCAATGAAATTATGACCGATTGCTATCGCGGTGTGTCTGAAATTTCTTGCAGTTCCCACAAAACATCAGATTCTTTTTATAGGTCAAAGTGTCAAAACGTCACATGCAAGAACGAAGAAATAAATCCTAATGCTGATTGATCTGAGTGTTCTTGCTTTGACCATAGATGGCATTTGCTGAGCGCAAGCGCTTTGATCACTCATCCGGAAATTATTCAACTGCGACTGCTGCGAGAGAATTTAATGGTAAGTAAGATTAAATCCAGGTCAAAAGTGTTGTATTGAAAAGCGTGCGAATCACACGCAGATCGTAATCGTAATCATCTTAATCATGAGCGCTACATCAAGCAGGGCATATTTTAACTGTATAACTAGTGGGACAAATGTCCCAGTAGTCTTAGGATTTGTCCCAGTAGTGAGGGTGATTTGTCCCAGGCAATGTATGCCTAAACTATAACTATAGTGGGACAAATTTTGGAGGAGTTTTAAGGTTTGTCCCAGCAGTAAAATGAAAATTAGTAAAATGGATAAATGGATTGTCGGTTGCGAAGATAAAGTTATGAAATTCCACAAAAAAAGTCAGGGACGACTTTTTGGGGAGACGAATTCCTAAAAAAGGTCATCAGATTTTTTGAGGGACGAGCTGTAAGGAAAGTTGAACGTTTTTGGGAGTAATGACTAAAAAAGGGTCATCAACTTTTTGTAAAGATGAAATCTACATTTCTTGTACAAAGAATACCCCAAAATGTCGTTTTATTTTTCTCGAACGCGGAAGAAAAAGAAATTTACAAAAAGGTCGCCCTTGTTCCATAAGACGGGCGTCTGGTTGATCAGTTAAACACTGATCAGTTAAACACTGATCACTTAAACACTGATCAACCAGACGCCCGACTTTTTCCCAGTAGTGTAAATTTCTTAAAATATGCACTGACATCAAGTCAGAGTGGTTGTACAACGATACCAGTTGAAGAACAAATCAGGATGTCAGTAGATTAGAGAGAGAAGGACACATGGCAACTGGTACGGTGGATTGTGCTTAGAATTAGAGAAACTGAAAGGTGACGAAATGGATGGGACAGGGAAAGATATCTTGAAAGGTTAGGTCTTTATTTTGAATGCGGAGGGATACATAGTGGAGCTCGAGGCATATGATATGGTGGATGAGCGACGCAATGGGTAGAGGAAAGAACAATTTGCGGAATACAGGAGAGAAATCTTCAAAAGTGTAGCATATGGTTAAAGAACTTAGCAAGAGAAGTCACCGGGGAACAGACAAGAGTACGGTAAAAAAAGATTCTCGGGTAGAGATGGATGGTGGATAGTGACGAGTTAGCGCAGATACGTGGGCTGTGAGCATTGCAGTGAGTTATAGGTTAGAAGGAAAATCGTTCACTCAACACTGCTTGGCACTTCATCATGTTTGGTGATAGCTATAAAACGACAGTCATAACACTGTCTGGTAGGAAACTAGCGCCTGTTAGGGGCCTACTACGATAAATTGATGCAAACTTAAGCTTTAAAAAGATTTCTAAAAGGCATTTCCTGTCAAAGATTCTTCAATTCGCGCGAAGACAACACTCGGTAACGCTTGTCCACACATATTATTATTGTTATTATTATTTTTTTTGCTCTGAGGTACTTCATTCCCTCAGGGACTTAGAGATTACGTGTGTTATTTTTCTGGAACGGTTATTCCTCGTCCAAGTCAGATTGGGCTGCCACCATAGAACCGCTGAAGGTTACAGCGTTGAACCGTTGGATGATAATCGAGATTCTCTGGTACACAGAAGCTGGCCTCGCGCGGTTCCCCTGAGTTGCAAGAGAGATGTCGCCCCAAATCTGCGATAAAATCTAGGCCCTTGGTGTTAATGGGGCCCAACGTTTCCAGCGCCAGTGGTACAAAATTGTGAGTGCCAATTATTATTATTATTATTATTATTATTATTATTATTATTATTATTATTATTATTATTATTATTATTATTATTCGTTTATTACTCCTCATGTTGGCAGAACGCAACAAGGTAGATATGATAAGTTGACTTGCGTTTTTGTGCTCCATTGTATCATCTGCAGTAAACGAGTTAATTTCGGCAAGAAAAGAGAAACAATACTCGTGAGAAGGGCGATACGTGAGTGGCAAAGAGTCACACGAAACATGGAATATATTAAACTGATGAGATAATAGGCTCTCATTATTAGGGCGTTTCTATACAACAGTAACCGCCAGACTATCGAAGAAAGCTGTGAGAATGAAGTCCAAGACAAATGTGTTTTGAAAAAAAAGTACAAATCAGTTCCAGGCCCCTTTGTACATGTCCATATGTCATAAAAAAGGAAACTCGTTTGTCCCACGTCTGAATCTAAGGCTGTCGTCTGAGTAGTTTGGCAACAGCCGAGTTAAAGACGCGCCATATGTGCCGTCCGATCGTGAAAGCGGGCCACTAAAACATCAGAAACTGGCAATAAACAAAGCTTGGCAACATCAATCCATCTCATCTGCTGCTGATTTTCTTCGCATTTTTCATTTCACTTATAGTCTTCTTCGCAGTTTAGACATGCGTCGGTCGTTTTCTATCTCAGCGGCGTCTCGTTAATCTGCAGTATTCTTAGCCGGTATCGTTATTCACTGCATACAATACTATACATACAGAGGGTTACACCCTGTCGAAGGTAGAGGCTGTCAGCAGTAGACACCGGTGTGGAAATGTGCTGGCAATAACTGGTGCGTGTATACACACGACAGTGGCGCCCCTACAGCCTATAAAGGTTAACTGTTAGCGCATCAGTTGGTTAGTTGTTGTTTAACGACACCGTGCCATAACAAAGATGATTAGCGTCGCCCTCTTCCTTTATCCAAGCTTGGAACTGGCACCGCCAGAGTCGACCATCAATTATATATATAGGGAGTCGGTGGAACTTTAGTTGTAGTCAGTCAATTGAGAACCCACAGGCCACCCGTGTTGATCTTTAATGCCTACCGTTATCCTACCTTTTTGCGATATCACCAGGGTTGTTTTGAAAAGTGTTACATTGGCAGGTCAGGGTTACGTTACGTGTCTAGTTTTCTTCAAAAGAAGATGGCGTCATGTTTTCAATAAGACTTCTGGCTAAAGAGACTATAAACCATCGAATTAGGAGCAAATTCTCATAACTGTTATTTCTGCTTTTCACATCTGGCCACAATTTCTATCTGATCCCACTGAAGATGAGTTACAAAACTTGTCTTCACTAAGTAGTAAGTACTACTTCGACACTCAACACCATAGCCATGCGGAGATATTCTAGTCCACCGCACTTTCAGAACTCCAGCAATAAGTTAATTACATCTTTTCACGGTGCTTTTCCGTAGTTTGAAGAGACTAAATAGCCGATATTTACATCTGACAGCTGCACATGCATAACTCGAGCAATTCCCGAAAGTCCATTATTACTTGACATCATCATACATTTCATGTGATACATGCAAGATATTAGTCGACGTTGCTGTTATTGGTGTACTTGCAACGTACTCATTCGTGTGTGTGTGTGTGTGTGTGTGTGTGTGTGTGTGTGTGTGTGTGTGTGTGTGTGTGTGTGTGTGTGTGTGTGTGTGTGTGTGTGTGTGTGTGTGTGTGTGTGTGTGTGTGTGTGTGTGTGTGTGTGTGTGTGTGTGTGTGTGTGATTGTCTCTCGTTTGAAAGGAACACTTATGTTGAGTGATGCAAAGCCTGAACCCCGCTCCCAGCATTCCTAGAATCACGTGGATGTTGATGTCAGCTAGTTTAGGAAAACTACGCTAATTAATCTTTATTTTTCACGTACATGATTTACATACATGTATACACGCATATATATTCATATCTATATATAGATACTTGAGTAATGCACTGAGGATGGTTAGTTTTCTCTTGATAGATTGATGGCTAGTCAGATTGGGAATTGGTCGATGGGTAGGATTGGGTGAATAAGTTGAATTGAGTGGGTTTGTTGGATTCGATGGATAGGTTGAAGTGGGTGATTATACTGGGTGTGTCAGACATTGAGGATTTCAATGAAGAGAAAGAGGCGCCTAGGTGTGTTGCTTCAGAGTCTAAAACAAGCGCTATACAAATCGGTCGCAGGCGGCAACGTCTGTATGAAATGATTGTTCAGCTGAATACCTCCGTATAGAAGATGTTGAATGTAATCAGCAAGAAGATGACGACCCTTCGACCTGAGGCGATGCTCCTTCTGCTGCTGTTACTGCAGCTGGTGGTCTTCCCTCTGCCTCCCTCTGTTCCCCCTCCTCCTCCTCCTGCTGCTGCTGCTGCTCTTCTCAGGGTGGTCGTCGTGATGGGGGTCGTCGCAGTCCTCCCAGAAATCATAATGTTCTCCGAGTCGAGGGAATAGCGTGGTTGCCACTTACAGGTGTCGAGTTGCCTCAGGCAACGCAGGTTGTAGTAGGCGCCCAGGTGCGCTGGCGGCTAGCTCCATCGAGCAGCGGTGATGATGGTCAGTCAGATTCATGCGCTGCTGCAGAGGCTGCTGCTGCTGCTGCTGCTGCTGTTGTGGAAAACAAAACAATCACTACATATAGCAACAACCGAGAATTGGAGAAACCACTAAGCAACCTCCCTGGAGACTCTGCTCCCTTTAGGCGGTTTTAATCTGCAAAAGACAGCCTCTCATACATTCATGCATACATGCATGAATGCTTATATACATACATACATACATACATACATACATACATACATACATACATACATACATACATACATACATACATACATACATACATACATACATACATACACACGTGCATTTCGAGAATTTCGAGATCTCAGTATATACAATCATACATACATACATACATACATACATACATACATACATACATACATACATACATACATACATACATACATACATACATACATACATACATACACATAGATATTATATATAGATATAGGGGTCTATATGCTACATACATAGATTCATGCATGTATACATACATATACCATACACAAATAATATCGTACATGTATGCTTACATATAAACATACATGCATACATACTGTATACAATTACACACGTGGATTTCGAGAATTTCGAGATCTCGCCAGCGTGAATTTTGGGTTGCTGCCAATTTTAGTTCTGAAGAAATGCGTCTGTTTGTTGAGAGTTCGCAAAGACTTGTGTATTTTGAGATATTTTGCCTCCCATTCTACTTCTGTTGTACTTATCAAGTCAACCGCCCGAAGGTTTACTGTGTTGGGATGATTTCATTCACCCCTATGATCGTCATCGCGTGAAGTCTGCACCATGCTTTGGTCAACTAACAACGAGTAGTGGTCGGGATTTCCAAGTGCTTCACCCGTTCTATAGCCTGGATCTGGAAACTCAATAATAATCCAAGTACACATCGTCAGTAGCCAAGTACCTCAAGGCACCACTGTAGGCGAGACTCTTCTGATAACAACATATACTTTGAATACATCATCTTTGCAATCTTCATTCGGCTGCCAAGGAACTCGTATCTATTCGAACTGTAAGTATCATCATCATCATCATCATCATCATCATCATCATCATCATCGTCGTCGTCTTCGTCGTCGTCGTCATCATCATCATCATCATCATCATCATCAAGCAAGCGTCTGAAGCGCTCAAAGTAATTACTATACACGGATCACTTGAACTTTTCACGACTTACAGTAGCAACTCGTGATTACATGTCTTTTTCAAAATGTGATCGTGTAGCCTATTTTGCAACTATAAAGGCTATTTACTACTACAATGTACATATATTCATAAATGCATGCATGCATACATACATGCAGGCGTACATACATACATACATACATACATACATACATACAAGCAAAAGGGTATATACACACTTACATACATATATACATACATACATATCACATACATACATACATGCATGCATATATATGCACATACATAAATACACAAATACGCTCTTTATAGCTGCATAACTTGTTTTCTTTAAGCATGCGACTTCTAATTGTTTTTTATCATCTTCTCCGCGAATAACCGAGATGCTCTATACTATTAATCAATTTGGATTTCATTGGCCGTTTAGAAAACTCTCTGACTGAGAAATCTCTTCAGTCTGGAGTTCTGTTACGTTTCCGTTTCGAAACGTGCCAGCTCTGTTTATACACACGACTACTTAAATATACTTAATTGAGGCTAGTTTAGTACAGAGGCATACGCCCTATTATTGGTTCACTACGCAGACGATTTAAACTTCGCCAGGCTCCCAGTAGAGAAGTTAATCAAAACATTGATAAGTTCGTTCGTGCTGTCCATGGTCAAAAACAAACAGGGACTTGAGGAAGTTTTTATACTATTTTTAGGCGATGCCTTATAGTAAGCATGTGTGTTTGTATCTAAACAATTGAACAGCGCATTTCAAGACCTTACATAGGCGTTATATATAACTTCCTAAAGTAGGCTCGTTTTGGCCTCTTTCCAACGCGCGGGTTAATGTTCTGTCCTTGACCACCCATCCTTCTTATGATTTTTTCCATTGACTTTGGTCAAGATGTGACTTGCAACTCAACGATCTTCATTGTCTCCAAGAGACAACTCCATTGTCTTTTTTAAATTGACTGGGATACAAGCATTTTCTGGTAGCAGTGGAAGAGACATCTTGCTGCTACTCAGATGTGTTTCCCACTGTTTTCAGCCACACATCGCTCCCTGACTCTGAAATATATATATATATATATATATATATATATATATATATATATATATATATATATATATATATATATATATATATATACACACATATATACATGTATATACGGAAGTTTCTTCTTTCCGGATACTCTCCTCTCCTCTTTCATGAAAGTCGTCTGCACATGGAGACGTCCTCGTATAATTAGATGGAGCTATAGACGAATCGACACCAAACAAGAGATCGTGTTGTTAGATTGTTATGATCGTGTTTGCAGTTCAAACCCTGATACCGTACTTCTGAGGAATTCCGATGCGGGCACATAAACAACACTGGTATACCTTCGCCTTTGTCGCTCTACATCTAAGAAACACGCATTTCTGAAAATCCGGAGAAGAAATATCGATCAGTCGATCTTCATACTAAAGATCGCTTCATCGATCACTCTTGGCAGTAATGCAAATGAAGAGACTAGAAGACGAAGTTGTTTAATTAATCAATTCAATGACGGAAAGATTATAGAATACACGACTTTCAATCTCTCAGACTTCTTCCTCAGATACTGCAGCTAACGAGAAAATTGCATGCTCACTAGTATTACACGGCTGTCTTCTTAAATTGCTCCGCACTGCAGTTAATATTATTGACAGATAGCCTACAATACAATCTAGCGATATGATAAATTACTTAAGATGATACTCCTTCTTTAGGATGCAATAGTGTTCGGACGAGTTATCGCCTTGTTCAGATATACTAGTCTAATCCGCTGGCCCTTTGATTAGAGCGCTCGGCCTGTAACGCGGAGAGTACGGGTTCGAGCTTCGCCCGAGGCAGTTACTATGTAAGGACCTTGAGCAAGTCTTTCGCCTACAATTGCTCAGCGCCATTGATGTTCTGTTGTATGGTCGTGTGCACGTCTGAACTTCGGAAGGAGGGAAATATCAAATACAGTTGTATTGTATTGTATAGAAACATAGTTATGTAAGGTTGATGAATGTATCAGTTGATGCAAAAATAAATTGTTATTGTCAAAATAAAATTTGGACAACTGGAGAACAACTCCTGTGGGCGAATCCGATGGTAAGAGAGAACGCATCGTTACCAGTTTAACAGAAAACAGGGTGGAATTGGAATCCTAGAACCAACCAAAGTCGAATGTGTTCTCACCCTTATGCTAAATGATGAAATTTATGACGTAGTTATCGAGATATCTTTAATGCTGATGATCTAATTGGCGATGGTATCGCGAATGATGTCATATTCCATCCATCAGAAGCCAGGACTTAAGCGCATTGATGTATGCAAGTACTACTTGTCATCCCGATCCTTCTCTACAAAGCCTCCAGCCACTGCTCGCCACCCCTCCCTATCTCCTGTGGTGTCCCTCAAGGCTCCGTCCTGGGTCCACTCCTCTTCATTTTGTATACCACACCTTTAAGTCATCTTATAAAATCCTCCTCTGTTGACCGCTGTCGCGTGAGGAGATCGACGACAACGACGAGATGGCATCATCATTATGATGTAAGCGTCGTTGCCGGTCGAGATAGGATGATGACGGACGAAAGCCAGTCTCCACTGGGTCAACAATGAAGGCAGCGAGGCCGAGGTGTAATCGGACACCACACAGCCAAGGTGTAATAGGACACCTCGCGGCTATGATGTAACCAGACACCGCCCGCGCTGCAGGCGAGCGACGACCCGCGTCTCGAGGAGCAATCTGACACTAATTGACGATAGCTTGACGTGGGGAGGGGGCTGACCGATGCACGCTGAAGTTCCTACTTAACGGAAGGAAAAGGAGAACACGGGACTTGTACTGCTGACGAACGCGACGTGTGAACATCGGTCGAGCGAGAAACATCAGGAGGAACGACCAGCGGGGCGGCAGAGTATAGTCCGTCAGATTCAGAGACTGACGCGAAAGAACGATCTGTAGTTAGGCTGTACGAAGCAACATTTGAGATAGTCCGATTTAATATCTAAACGCTTTAATACTACGTGGAAGTTCCCGTAGAGTTAGTGTATATATATTTGTTTCTTTAATTAAATTCATTTATTAATTAAACAAAGTTCGTCGTGAATCTTCTATAGAAAAGTTAGGCACGTTAAATAAAAGTGCAAGTAAAAGAACAAGCAATCGAGGGTCGACATCAACACACGGCAAACACACGACAGGGCGACCTCCGATTGCGACATTGGCGCAGTCGACAGGGTTTTCAACTGAAGACGTCACGACGAAGAACGGAACCGGAAACGGAACAGAGGAATCTCAACAGATCGGGACCAGCGGCGAATACAACCCTTCGCAACTGGAGAAATCGAGCGCCGGACTCCGAAGACGAAGGACTCGAAGGAACCGACAGCAACAGGCAAGGACGAGGAACAAGAGCGCCAACGGACGACCGACCATCGCTAGCAACGACGGACGGGAGTGACAACGGAGGACAGCGGATCAGCCAAGATACCAAAAGACGGAACACGCTCGACGTATCAGAGGGTAAGTCCTCACTGGTAGTCGTGGTAATCTGTGAGGTTGCGGTTGAGGTCTGGATGAGGATTGGTGTGCGAACAGCCGAGGCTTTTGCGTAGCTCCTTTTGCTCAGTTCTGTTCTTGTTGTATTTGTGGTAGAATTTTAGGACGTTGTTTTCTTTGATTTCTGACCAGCGGTGACTCTCCTCTAACTTACTTATCTTTTTCTATTAGTGAGCGGACTGTTGGAAGATGGATAAGTTGTCGGCATGGAAAAGAATGATGGTGCGGAATATACCCCATCACAGACTAGTCGCATATCTGAGAAAGATGGGACTAGGAGAGGAGGAATTGGATCCCATGAATATGAACCAGCTCCGAGAGGCTAGCGCTGAAATAATTGTTTCTGGACGGGAGGCCCCGCCAGAAGTAAGTGAGGAAGTAAGCCTAGATAGCATTATTAACGCGACAGTGCAGAGGCAGCGAGTCGAGTTCAAACGAATAAAATATGAGAGAATGGAAGTGGAGGGAGAGGAGAAAAGCAAAGAAGAGGAGGAGGAAAGGCAGAGAAGGATCGAAGAAGAGAGAGAGAGGAGACTAGAAGAGGAAGAAGAAAGGCAGAGAAGAGAAGCGAGAGAGGAAACGGAGAAGCAGAGGAGAGAAGAGAGAGAGGAAGCGGAGAAGAGACTCAGGCTGCTTGAGGAGAGAGCGGAGAGGAGAATGGAAGAGAAGAAGGAAAGGCAGAGAAGGATCGAAGAAGAGAGAGAGAGGAGACGAAAAGAGAAAAGGGAGAGACTGAGGATCCTTGGGGAGAAGCAGGCTGTGAAGCTCAGGATGATTGGGGAGGAGAACAGGCTGATTAAGGAGAAGCTGGCTGAGAGATTAAGGTTTCAGGAGAAGTTGAGGAAAGAAGAAAAGGAGGAAACAGAGAGACTCAGAATGCTAGAGGAAAAGCAGGCTGAGAAGCTCAGGCTTCAGGAGGAGAAGCAGAGGAGAGAAGAAAAAGAGGAAGCAGAGAAATTAAGGCTTCAGGAGGAGAAACGGAGGAGAGAAGAAAAGGAGGAAACAGAGAGACTCAGAATGCTAGAGGAAAAGCAGGCTGAGAAGCTTAGGCTTCAGGAGGAGAAGAAGAGGAGAGAAGGGAAAGAGGAAGCAGAAAAATTAAGACTTCAGGAGGAGAAGCAGAGGAGAGAAAAGAAAGAGGAAGCAGAGAAATTAAGGCTTCTTGAGGAGAAACGGAGGAGAGAAGAAAAAGAGGAAACAGAGAGACTCAGAATGCTAGAGGAAAAGCAGGCTGAGAAGCTCAGGCTTCAGGAGGAGAAGCGGAGGAGAGAAGAAAAGGAGGAGGCAGAGAAGAGAGAGAAGGAAGTCCGAGAGGAAAGGGACGCAGAGAGGAGACTCAGAGACGAAAGGGACTATAACTTAAGGCATTCGGTCGTAGGACGAATGATAACGTATAGTGAAAGCTTGCAAGGACTCTTACCGAGATCCCCAAGTGACCATGCGCAAATCCCTGGTTTCTTTGTGCATTGTGAAAGGGTATTCGACTCTTGCACTGTCCCAGACGACCTTCGAAGCAGATTTCTCTTGACCTACCTAGATAATCAGGCCAGAACAGTGACAGCCAGAATTCTCATTGACTGGACCCAGAAATCGGTGCCTGTTAAGATACCCTGGCGAGCTGATCACCAAAAGGCGCTAGATAAACTTACGCACGATTTGAATAACACTGTATGTTTGCAGACAATTGACTACGGCAGAGAGTTTGGTCTATCGACTGATGCTTCAGACGAAGCAGTCGGTTGCTGCTTATTCCAAATTCAAGACGATGGAACAGAACGGCCAACATGTTTTGCCAGTTCTAAATTAGATGCTACGCAAGCGCGTTGGTCCACTGGGGAACGCGAAGCGCATGCTGTGATTTCTGCGTGGAAGAAGTTTAGGGATTGGATTTTTATGTCAAGGACCACCCTCTATTCTGATCACACCCCCTTGACTTTCCTAACTGCTTCTACGCCCACAAGTGCTAAACTTGCGAGAGGGGCTCTGGCCCTCCAGGACTTCGGTATTTCCTTTGAATATCGACCTGGGTCGCTGAATATTCCCGCTGATCTTTTGTCCAGACTATGATTGAGGAAGAAGGCGGACTACCATGTAAGGCACCGCGACAACTGTAAATATATTTCTAACTGTGCTGATATTTTGTATTTTCATGGGAACGACGAGGACATGGTCTGGAGGAAATCGATGGAGGGAACGACATCATTCTCAGCCGGGAGGCGAACCAATGACTGGCTTTGTCCTCCCCCGGGAAGGGAGGTGTCGCGTGAGGAGATCGACGACAACGACGAGATGGCATCATCATTATGATGTAAGCGTCGTTGCCGGTCGAGATAGGATGATGACGGACGAAAGCCAGTCTCCACTGGGTCAACAATGAAGGCAGCGAGGCCGAGGTGTAATCGGACACCACACAGCCAAGGTGTAATAGGACACCTCGCGGCTATGATGTAACCAGACACCGCCCGCGCTGCAGGCGAGCGACGACCCGCGTCTCGAGGAGCAATCTGACACTAATTGACGATAGCTTGACGTGGGGAGGGGGCTGACCGATGCACGCTGAAGTTCCTACTTAACGGAAGGAAAAGGAGAACACGGGACTTGTACTGCTGACGAACGCGACGTGTGAACATCGGTCGAGCGAGAAACATCAGGAGGAACGACCAGCGGGGCGGCAGAGTATAGTCCGTCAGATTCAGAGACTGACGCGAAAGAACGATCTGTAGTTAGGCTGTACGAAGCAACATTTGAGATAGTCCGATTTAATATCTAAACGCTTTAATACTACGTGGAAGTTCCCGTAGAGTTAGTGTATATATATTTGTTTCTTTAATTAAATTCATTTATTAATTAAACAAAGTTCGTCGTGAATCTTCTATAGAAAAGTTAGGCACGTTAAATAAAAGTGCAAGTAAAAGAACAAGCAATCGAGGGTCGACATCAACACACGACAAACGACCGGACGGGAAACCTCCGATTGCGACAACCGCCATCTTTACGCAGATGACCCTAACTCTACATGTCTTCTCCCCAGCTTTTTTCCACCTCCATCACACAATTACTCAACACAGTTAACCTTAGCTCTCAAAGCTTAATTATTGCAATGCCCTCTTCCTCCACCTCGAATCCACCAAAATCAAGCGTCTGCAACTTATTCAAAACTCACTAGCCAGAGCTGTCACTATAGAACGCCCAAACACCGTCATATCACTCCCATCCTCAAATCACTCCAATGACTAAAAATCCCAGAGCGAATTCATTTCAAAGTCCCATCACTAACCTACAATTCCCAACAATATTTCCAGCCCGAATACCTCCGTGATCTCTTCACCATCCAGGAAACCCGCTCCCCCCGAACATCCTCCTATCTCGGTCTTTCTCGACCCCCAGTCACAACTAATCACAAGTTCTCCAACCGAGCCATATCCAACACAGAACCACGGCACTGGAATGATCCGCCCCCCCATGAATTCCGCAGATTATCATGTTCCGCCATCGTCATTGCAACCCGTTCTCCATCCTCCTCCTCATGTTCCTCCATCTATCATCTCCCGGGCTTTCCACTCAAAATTGAAATCTCAGCTTTCAAGTACTCCTACTCTGGCTCATCTGATCCTCCGCCTTCCAATTATTCTCACCCTAAACGACATCCGCCTTGACAGCTGCTCTGCCTCCTCTCTTGATCTAGACCCCTGGAAACAGTACTCGGACCTCTTTTGGATTGCTCTATGGAAAACCTCCTCTGGATTTGATTTGGCCTTCTGTAAACTGGACTCGGACTTCTTTTGGATTACTCTCTGGAAACACCCTCTGATTTGACGTAGCGCTCTTGAATAGGCTGCTACCTGCGCTTGGATTTCGAGTGGCGCTTTAGAAGTTTGGAGATTATGATTACGATGGTTTAAATACGTCAGCACAGATCTCAAGTCTTGTCGACCTCATCACTGTGTTTCGCCCTAAACTTACCAAACACAGAACCGATCCGATTCGGCCAGTCGGGTCGAGTCGGTGTAGCTCGCCTTAACATTACAACTCGTGCCATGAACTGCATTGACTACTACTCCTAGAAACACAAAAGAGCACGGAAATGCAGTCGTCTTGTTAAACTCAGAGACTTCAAGCATGCGGCACATCCACCTCTCCGGTCTCGACGACAAGGGCGCGCTCTCTAACCGCAAAGGCCATTGAATGTATCGATGGGTGATGCTTCTCCGACCGTCTGTCTGTTCGATACACTGATACGACATGAAAAGGCGATAACTGAGGCGGCAGATAGGCCGGAGTGTTAGTCCAGGTGTAGCATAATATTGTGTTAATAACTTTTATCCGCGCCTGGCAATGAGCACACGATACTCCTCCAGTCGGCGTCGGCGTCCACAGAATTAGGTAGCCACACTGTAAACCTCGCCCTTCCACTTAACATCAATGCACAACTTAAGCAAGCAGCATCTTCCATCCCTCTCCCCTCCTCTCCATTCCTCTCCTCTCCATTCCTCTCCCCTCCAGTCCTCTCTCTCCTCAACCATCAGTCATCCTCTCATTATGCCTCCTTCGGGCGTTTTCGAAGTATACACTTCGCAAACCGCTATTAACCCTCACCTTCACGTCTAGCGCTTCACTGTCCAACAGATGTTCACAAATGCTTCGCGGATGCTGCTGTTACTCGTGAGGTGCCCCGCAGGCCGAGACAGATGGATACAGACAGACAGAGGAAGAGAGAGACAGAGACAGAGAAACAGAGAAGAGAGGAAAGGTAAGAGACAGCAGCAGACGGTAGAGTCGTATACGATACATGAACTCATCGTCTATTCAACAGCCTATGAAGAGAACAGAGTCGGCTTCTGCTTGATCGGTCGGACGATCAGAGCTTCTTCTTCTTCTGAAGGCGTCAGTGCAGACATGCCAAGCAGTCGGGATTCTTCTATGAGGCGTAACCGTAAACCATTGCCTGGCCGCAATATCCTCCGTATTTTTCCAACACGACATCATCTGGAAATGTCTACTCCCACTGACCCACCGACTGACCGACCACCCGAGTGACCGACCGACTGACCGACCGATTGGCTGACCGACTGACCGACCAACCGACTGACTGACCGACTGACCGACCGACTGGCGATCGACCAACTGATTGTTTCTTTAAACAGAACCGGTTAGAACCGGAAGGTGCTAGATGATACATGCAATGATTAGGGCCTAATATATAATATGTGTGTTCATTAATTTATCCAGTCCAACTCCAGCGATAAAGAACAGTTGTCAGATGTAAAAGATGTATGCAGATTCTCTAGTTAATAGAACACCAAGATCTCAACGAAGGATGTTCGACATGGTCGGCCCAACCACTGAAAAGGCACGACGTTGCAACTTTGAAGTGAGCGCAGATGGAACAACAAATTCACCTTGAGATGCAGAACGAAAAATGTGTGTGATTGTAGACCAGATACTTCTACGTAGCCGTAGAACCTGAGAAGCTAACGTAATTCTAATAACTTCCTAATATGTATTACATGCTATTCAACAAACATTTAAGATCTTTTATTGTCACAATTAATATACACCTTCGAGGATGGCAATCTTGTTTGTGTATTGTGCCGGCCCTGTAAACTTTAAAAACTGATCTTCAGAGTCAACAATTAAAACTACTCTGTATCACTGTAGTTCAAACCTGTTCACTTGCTACCAATTATCCACTACTGCCCATAAATATCCAATGCTAATAAAATTATAGTTGTCCATCGATGACAAAAACAGGTGTCCACTGACTTTCTAATAATTAATCCATTCGTAACGTGTATGCTCGTTGATCGTTGATAGGGAACTAAATATGAAACAATGCATTTTTGACGTGTTAGATATGTAACTGTGCATTGACGACGTGCTAAATATGTAACGATGTATCGATGACGTGCCAAATATCTAGCAATGCATTGATGACTTGGTAAATATATAGCAGTCATTGATGATGTTGTTCATGCGATAGTCCATTTATGACATAAATGAGCCATTTACAAGCTGCGGAGCGGTCACTGACTTGGAGAACCTTTCGGACTTGTTAAGTGATTTTGTATGATTAATTAAGACTTGAACTACGTCTTCTCGTTAATTCTGGCCTCTGATTTTTAGGTTTGCTCTATTGGCTTTGACATTTATGTTCATATTTCGTCAACACGTAGGACCTATCTCTCGATAAATTCGGATCAATAACTTTAAATTCAGTAGGCAACTACAACTTAATTAAGTAGAGAAACATACTTTGGGTGTGCAGCATTTAAACGTGATTTTACAGGACTATAAATAAAACTTAACTTTTCCAAAATCGAGACGCTTTGGGACAAATTTTTTAAGTCTTAGTCTTGTTATCTGTCTTGGAAACCCAAGATCTTAGTCCCAGACTCGGTCTTGTAGTCAGGTCTTGGCTATTTGATAACTTTTTCAAGCAAGTTAAGTCGGAAGTGCAATCGCGTCGGAGGTGTTGACAATCGCTCTTTCTTATCACATGTACGACACTACCCTGCCACACATACAGTTTCACCCTACTTTACCTAGCAAAATCTACAGCTCTACTGTGTCATATGTGAAGCAAGCTTTATCCTGATTGCTGTTGGCAGTTTCTCCATCGAAGGTCATATAGAATCGGGATGTAACAGCTAGTTTTTAGGTGCATTTAGACGTTTCTTTCTAATCGACATGAGTATAAAATACATCTAAAAACCTGAAGCAGTTGCTTTTGCATTCTATAACTTTCAATTATAATAAAACGAAGGAAATGGTGCACGTTTGCCGATGGTTTAAAAAAGCCACCATAACTGAAACCATCGCACTGCATCAGAGCTTCTCTGACGAGGGGAAGCCATGCTAAAAATATATCATATTGATTTATTTTTAATATTATTATACAATATTGGTGTTGAAAATCTGCTTTGAACTTCATGTCTTATACTCTCTCTTGATCTTGCCCCTTGTCTTGGGAAAATACGATTAACTGCAATGACACGTTTTCCTACTTATATTATATTAGTACGAAGTCTGCAGCATTGCACAAAGTACTAAGTGTATCGGTCAATAAGAAACATTTTCAAAGCTATAAGGCAATTCGTTAGTAGGCCTATGTCAAATTAAAGAAACCTTCCATGGCGTTAATTGTCATTGAAAGTACAGGGAAGCGCAGGTTGCCAGAAGACAATGAACGCCAGATTCTGGTGCTTTGTGAAACCAGAACCCCTGTTGTTTTATGTGACTTAAAGACGCATCGGCTGACGACGATCCCAGGAAGACCACATGCGGAGTGCACAAGACAAAGTAGATGTAAAGAGGAGGCAGATTAGAGGAGGGACGAGGAAGAGGGAACATAAAGGGACGGAAGCAACTGTTATACTAACGCTGCAGGAGAGAAAATGACGATCACCGCCTGCCCCATTACAACATGCATCCACCCTTGTTCCACGTCTCCCTCTGCTGTCTGTATGACTGCTTCCTCCTTTCCTTTGCCACCCTAACAACGTATTCACTCCTTTGCCAAATTAACTCACACTCATAGAATTGTTTGCATGACGGAACATAAAACTGAAAACTGATTCACATCCACACAGATGTATATATTTGCATATCATATACGTATATGTGTGTGTGTGTGTGTTTGTGTGTGTGTGTGTGTGTGTGTGTGTGTGTGTGTGTGTGTGTGTGTGTGTGTGTGTGTGTATGTATGTATGCCTGTGTGCATATTGATGTGTTTGCAGGCGTTGTAGTACCAGGATGACATACGTAGATGCGCATGGTATTGCATGATGGCTCAATTCTAATCAGCTTTAAACGTAGACAGACCCCTATACGACGTTGGGGGGGGGGAGTAGGAGGCAACGAAGTATTGGACCACAGTACACTCGCTCTAGAATTTCCCTAACTATCTTAGCCAGATTTTCGTGACCTGCGGGGGTCTGACGATGTAGACGTCGGACGTTTGAGGGTGCTACATGGCGCATGTCATCCTGATTCTGTATCTGGCTCCCTGCTTCTCTTCATCTTCTTTCAAATTCTGGAACTCAGATCCAGCGAATAGAGTAATAGACCAAACTCCTGTTAGTATATATGCACAGCTGCTTTAGCGTCTTTTGAAAACCCCACTCTATTATTATTCTCTTAAATACTATATTTTTCTCTTAAGATCTTTATTATACGCTTTATTTTAATATTACTTTTTATGTCTAAAGGACTATCATGAATGTGAATTACGAGCGTCATAATATGATCGAATGAAACGCGGAATGTTATGGTACCGGGTACTGGATTATATTGGCTGCAGTGTACTTGAGTGAAGGCAAGAATGATGAGTTTTGTGTTAACGCTTTAACGACGAGAGTGTACTGAAAGTGACTGGGAAACAATGCAGCTCATCGTTAAAGTGTTAAGGTTTCGCCAGAACTTCAGTCTGAGTAGACCTATGTATCATATTCATCTGGTATAGAATTCAGATTCTTATCCCACTTGTCTAAGTGAAAACGAGAGCATGGGCGGATGTGTGACGCAGTATGAGTTCAATGGAACCCGCGATCTCGGCAGCAGCATCTGCCAGTGAAATTGGAGGCTTGGCGGTAGCTTAAACAGGGTAAGAAACGATGCACCACGCAGAGAGAAGCTAACCACCCTAAGATAACGCATCTTGACATCACAATGAAAAAGTTTCCCCGGTGAATAGACTTACACCTACTGTACCTCTGCTTCTATCTCTTTCTCTCCTTCTCCTCTTTCTTTTCCTGCTCCTTCGTATCTTCCACCTTTCTTCCTTTTATTCCTTCTGAACTCTGTCCTTTTTCTCATTCTGTTCCTTATTTTGCTGCCTTTCTCCTTCCCTCTTATCCTCCTCCTTCTCATTCTTCTTCTATCTCTTCCTTCTACTTCTTCTCATTTCTTCTCTTCCTCATTTTCTTCCTTGCCCTCCGTCATCTGTCTTCTACCCAGGGGCGGTTTTAACAGTCTGCCATCCCAGTGCAAGTTCTTTGCTTTCATAATGTTTATCTTTATTTAGCTGTCGCCTCGCTCGCGGTGACAGTTTTAGATTCATGTTTAATTTTTAATTTTTCGTTTTTTAAGTTTTAAGTTGAGCCGCCCTTAATAATGCCGCCCCATGCAGTTCATGGCCTCGTTTGTTTATATAGAAAACCACCTCTGGCTCCTTCTACGTATTTGACTATTCTTATTGTGTGTGTGTGTGTGTGTGTGTGTGTGTGTGTGTGTGTGTGTGTGTGTGTGTGTGTGTGCCTGCATGTATGAGTGTCTGTCTCCGGGATGGGGCAGTGGGCTGATATCATCATCTATTATTGTTTTGCCAAAAGTTGTGCCCGACTGCGTGGGAAGGAGAGACCGATCGGTTGATATGTGTGTAATCGCATGGTGGGAAGTCTATAGCACATCACGACAGACAGACGAATGGGTAACGTAGACGATTAGACGGAAGCCAAGATAAGGCCAGAGAAAAGCCTGGTTTCATATAACACCGTTTGACGCGATAAGGCGACCACACGGCTACAGAGAAATTGCCGTGAACAATAACAATGTAACGGACCATTGTCCGCCATTATAGCCGATATATAAAACCGTTCCAACACGTCCTATTTAACGTAAAAATGATTGCAGAGTTAGATTCATGAATTAAACAGATGAACCTCTATGTATACAGAAGCACAGAGAACATGTGCGCTTGTATGTATACACGGAGATGTGCGGTATATTTCTGAAAAGATTCTGGACTATGTCTGATGTTGGCCATGGCATATTGTTACGTCTAGAGAACACAGACGGTATAGACTGCGAATGATCATGTAGAGCATATACTTGAAATTCAGAGATCGCCTGGATTCAGTTCGTCTAATCTAATATCACCTGACCACACCTGTAATTTTAGTCAACACCTGTACAGCGCCTCCTCAAGAAGTAGTTTCAGTTTTAATGACACTGTATGATAACAAAGATCATTACCGTCGCCCTCCTCCTTCATCCAGGCTTGGGACTGGCATCGCCTGACACTAAGGCACGGACGAGCAGTGGCGGAGTTCCTCCTCAAGAAAGACTCATCAGAGGCATATATATATATATGATGAGAATAATATATATATATATATATATATATGTGTGTGTGTGTGTGTGTGCGTGTGTGTGTGTGCTGAACACCTGATGTTTCACCATCTCTTAGGATTTGTGGCTATCGTTTCCAATTCCTGAAGTATGGATTCCGGGACACAGTCACTTCTTGCTTTGCAATGAGGCCGCATATCCGACAAATGAGAAAGGCTAGTAGGCCACTGGGACAGAATTAAGAAATAATGCATGTGACTAAAATACTATGATTGTCGATTACATGGTAAAGTGCAGTTACTTCAGCGTGATCTACTGTGATTAGCGTTTTGATAATCTGATTGGATCTTGGTAATTAGTCGACGAATCTAATTTAAGCAGTTTAGATTGGCAGGCAATGCTGGGACAAAATCGGACATGCACTGGATACGGGACTCCGTGGTCCTATACCAGTCATTCTGTGACTCGTAACTTTATCAGACATCTCGTACAATCAGATCAACAGTGTCAAACTTAGTTGTACGGCATTCCAGCCGAAGCCCTTGCGGTTTGCACCTGTAATATTCCCGTTGACTATACCTTGATCATCAAGAAACAATACAGTAATACAGAATACAACGGAAATTCGACAGTACCCCTTATAAGCATGCTATGTAACGCATGTAATCATTTAGAAAGGAATATAGGCCTATTCTCTTCATTTGGCCAACAGATTCTACGAGCATAAATGCAGAGTTCTAATGATGCACTGAATTCCGCGCAATAAACCATAAAGATCGATCTATATTTCCCAGGAGACAGCCTACTAGTAACTCGTTAGGGGAAGGGTTGCGTGCCTTACTAAATAAGGAGTGACTCAGAACTAATGAACTAAGAACCGGGATTGGACTAAGAACCGGAAGAGCATCTGACAGGAGATGACAGAGGCCGACGTATTTGATAAATGACTTAACTGGCCGCTGTAGAGTTCACTTATCTGACCCGTGGCGGACAGTTGTTGAACCATTGCAGCCCATTTCATCCGTGGCATATGTTTTTTGTCTGGAGCAAGGATACAGTCATTCACCTAAATAGTTACCTGTCTGCCAAGAATTTATGTACCACCCATCAAGTGGTCGTTATCACAGTAAGTCACATAAAATAACCACCAAAAGCCTGGCACAGTTGCAATCAATGCCACCCCTTGTGCAGCGTATATGCCGCTGCTGTCAATAAAAAGCATTACGTAATAGGACCGATGAATGTTTCTGCCGCGATCTGAAACTGATATATTCAGAGAACAGAGGCGGGATTATTGGGATCGACCCCTTGTCAGTCTTCATCCGTCTCTCTGTGTGTTTGTTTATGTCTGTCTGTCTCGTTTATCTCATTTCTGTCTCTGTTTTATTCAATGTATCATTCAATATATGGGTGATCCTCATAGTCCTTCCATTGCACCTCTGTCATCTTCATTTGTGGGTCACTTCCTATGTTTTTCATATTCTACCCTACAGCGATTTCCCCTCCCCATCTTCTCTTCAACTCCATATCTCCCTTCCAGCACTAGTACCCTTCTCTCCTTCCAACCTTCCGCTCTCTCTCTGTCTGTCTGTCTCTGTCTGTCTCTCTGTCTGTCTCTCTTTATCTATCATCTATCTATCATCTATCTATCTATCTATCTATCTATCTGTCTGTCTGTCTGTCTGTCTGTCTGTCTGTCTGTCTGTCTCTCTGTATGTCTATCTATCAATCAATCAATCAACCAATCAATCAATCAATCAATCAATTTATCTATCTATCTATCTATCTATCTATCTATCTATCTATCTATCTATCTATCTATCTATCTATCTATCTATCTATCTATCTATCTATCTATCTATCTATCATCTATCTATCTATCGATCTAGCGATCTATCTATATCTATCCATCTTTCTTTCTTTCTCTTTCTCTCTGTCTGTCTATCTCTGTCTCTCCCTGTCTCTGTCTGTCTGTCTCTCTCTCTCTCTCTCTCGTTGTAAGTACTTCTAAGACCGTTCCTATTCTGCGTTTTACGGTTTAGACCAATCGATCAGTGACAGAAGTCACGTGATGCAAATGATTTACAGAAATCACGTGATCTGTGATCGGACTCAAGCTGGTGAAGCGAGTTACGATAGTCTTATTAATTCTGAAAGATACCGTCGACTCTTATTCATCTCGTTCTCCTCATCTCCATCTTTCGTTGGTTCATTTGTCCGACTTTACGCTGCGTCGCTCTTATCAGATAAACTCATGCAAGACCAAAGGCGTAGAAGTAAACACAAATAGGAACTTATCTTATAATCATCATTTGTCATCGTCTTCGATTATTCGTGTCTCTTTGTGTCTCTTTCTTTCTCACTCTTGCTGTGTGTCTGTTTCTCTCTGTGCTGTATAAATCTGTCTGTCTGCACGTGTATATAAACTACAATTACTACATTATAGTACAAAAAGAACATCGATACCAATGCAAACTTTTGATGAAAGTATAACGTTCTTCGTTTCAGATGCTTGAATCGTAACCGTAAACTCAAAACTTCTAAAGCGCCGCTTGAAAGCTAAGCGCATGGCACTATAGCTTATTCATGAGTGCTGCGTCGAGTCAGAGGGGTTGTCAAAAATGTAGTCAAAAGGAGGCCCGAGTCCTTTTGCCAAGGGGTTCAGATCAAGATAGGAGGCAGTGTAGATGCTAGAGCGGGTGTCGTTTGAATTTAGAATTGGAAGACGAGTCGGGTTATGAATATTTGAAGAGATGAGACTTCAGTGGAAAGCTCGAGAGGTGATAGATAGAGGATCCCAAGGCAGAAGATGGTGGGTGATTGGCAATGATGATGATGGAGGAACCGAAAGTTTGCGCGGAATTCAGGGGAAGATCGTTGCAGAGTCGTGGTGCTCGGTTGGAAAACTTGAGATGAGTAGTGACCGGGGGTTGAGAAAGACTGAGGTAGGAGGATGGTCGGTAACTAAACGAAGAGACTATGGGGTCAGTATACTAACGCGATCCTTTGTTTTTATGCATTTCATGCCACTAATAATTGGGGTTTCGTTTAAATAAATAGATTTTAAATATTTATTTTATGCACAAGTATACCAATTGATAAAACCAAGTTAGAAGACCGCATTCAATGTATACTATGGAAACAGCGCTGTGCTTAAAGAGTAGACAACGTTTAGCTGGAGCTTAACACCAGTGGAAGACATGAATTATCAGGCAATAAGTCATCGCACAGTTCATCGAATAATTCATTCAATAACTGATTTCATAATTGGTCGTGTCTTTCTATGGGTCAACTGGGAATTGGCTGACTTATAACTCTTCGTTCGTCACGGCTCGTTAACGCCTATTGGTTGTCTGCCAGTATTTCGTTCCGCTACACTAATCATTTCCAACAGCTGTGATATAATGCGACGCAGTGCTATGTACTGCGATGTTATGTAACTTAAACCAGCATTTATACACAGCAGACAACCAATATACAATAACGTCACATATATCAGTAACACTTCTGATTCTTTGAGCACCTTTGCAGTTGTCCATATGGAATGCGATGCAAGGTAAGAGGTAGCCAAGGGTCCAGATGCAATGATACACCATTTACAACTGATTAGTCTTCGAATTATCGCCGAAGAAGCCACACAATTCAGTCAGGACTTCCTTGTTATCATTTGTTACCTACCATCAGTAGACACGATTAGTGTTTGGTTACAGCTTCGTGTTTCCCAATTCCTTGTGAGCAGTTTCTCACTGCTTAGTTCTTACCCCCAACACAAAATCCAGTGCCAGTCTAGCAATGCGGAGTAGGTTCAGCCAATTTAATCAACGCAATCAGTAGCGAGGCGTCTCTCTAATCGACATGCACAATTAAATACAATTAAACAAACAAGTGAGACAAGCATCACTGTGCTGATAAGATCAGCAAATTCAATCGCCAGATCTGTTAGCACTTCTAGCGTTCAGCCCAAAGTAGGTGTTTCGATTGAAAAGGCTTCAGTCAGTCAACGCAATCGATTAATTATCAGAAATACGGAGCCAATCCGACGAAAGTTTCAGGAGTCAAATCGTCATTGAAATCAGATGCGGTTGTTGATGATGTCGTCAATATGTTTAGCGGTAGTGAGCACAATAGCAAAGTAACAGAAGCAGTGGTAGTGAGCACAGTAGCAAAGCAACAGAAGCAGTGGTAGTGAGCACAATAGCAAAGCAACAGAAGCAGTGGTAGTGAGCACAGCACCAAAGCAACAGAAGCAGTGGTAGTGAGCACAGTAGCAAAGCAACAGAAGCAGTGGTAGTGAGCACAATAGCAAAGCAACAGAAGCAGTGGCGGCACCAGACAATTTTTGTAACCAGAGCATAGCCAGGGCAGTCATGCAAGTAACCAGTGCAGAAGACGATTTATCCCCGATAAAATTCTAGGCAGGCCAAAAATTCTGGCAGGGCAACGACCAGGGCAAAGGCTTTTAACCAGGGCATTTGCCCTGGCTCGCCCGGGTGTAGCGCCGCCACTGGACAGAAGTAGGCCGATCAACAGACGCGGTCTCGGCAACACAAAGAAACGAACCAGAAACGGAAATCGAATTAACAGCAATGGCATTGACTAGCATTGATGCAAGCCAGCGCCGAGAACAGGAAGTGACGACAACATAAACGACGACCTGAGCATAAAATACAATGCGATATCATAACAAAGGTTTCAAGTGTTTCGGTAAACATTTAGTCTGTGACAGAAACCGAGCCGTCAAATATCGCCTGACTTTTTCTTTGCTCTCGATACTGGATGGGTTTCAAGGAACTAGAAGACTAAATCACTCGCGAGGGCCACTTGTGACTACGCGGCGTAAATTACGTCACTCGGGAACATTTGGGGCCACCAAAGGCGCTCAGTATACACGCGAACTAACGTTACAAGCCTAATTCAAGACGAGGCAGAGTAAGAAACCTAATGTGATTGGACCTACTAATGTGGTGCCACTGTGAAGCCGACACAGCTGTGACCCCGTCTTATCAACGTTCACGGCGTCGTGAGTTACTTGGTGCTGTAACTGAACCTAGAATCAGCATCCAGCATCTCTGGCAATTCACAGACTCTAGCACGTGACTCGACCATGTATAGAAGAGCCATTCTCCAGTCGACCAATATAAGCTGATTTCGTTCCAGACAACCACAATGAAGGCTATAGCGCCGCGTATTTTTTTTAGTAGCACTCCTTGTTGTAGGCTATTCTTGCCCTCGATCACCTTTAATTAACTTAGGATAGTAACCTAAATTTCATTCGTGGCAGTTTCCACACTAGTATAGGCACACAAATATCAGTAATGCTGGATTCATATAAAGAATCTGATTCAAATCAAATTTACAAGCTTCTGTTGAAGACAATAAGTAGGCCTATGCAGAAGACAATTAATAAGCATAACAGAACCTCGCAAAGTTCACGCTATCAGATCGCACGACACACTCAGTTGGCGCCTACATGTCCCTGTTGTCAACTCAGCCACTGCCTTTTTCTGATGGTGCCAGTCCCAAGCCTGGATAAAGAAGGAGGGCGGCGCTAGTCATCTTTATGATGACACAGCGTCGTTGAATAGTAGCTACATACACTACATGAACACTACACTACATGAACTGCAGTGCATGTCCTTTTGCAATATTGTCACAAGCATCATGCGAAACGAAATGTTACAATGCGCGAATTTATTAATAAAATTAATAGCACCTTCATGTCTAGTCTGCTCGTCTAACCCATTTCACATAAATTCATTTTCAATGGTTTATACGACTATCGACTCCTTTCAAACAATGCGCTTCATGAAGATTTATTTGTGGCGCGCTGATGGAGCCAGACGCAGAGTTTTTGAGTGTGAGTCATAAAAAAATACAGGCGCCAACAAGAAGGATCCTGTAGATGGACAGCAGACTTCGTAAGGGGTACACAAAAAATTCTAAACAATGAAAATTTTAAGCACTAGGCCTATTTGGAGAATTTTTATTCTGCCTTTCCCAGTATACGCAGTGCACATACAGAGAGGATTTTTATTCTAAGTGGCAACCAATGGCGACCTTGGGAAACTAAACTCCAAAGCTGATTCATCAACTTAAAAGCACTATAGGAGTGAAATTTATACCGTAAGTGGCTGCACAGCAATGTAAATACGACGCTAATAGGCACACAAAGTGTCAATGATGCTTAGAGCGGAATTGGATTGAAGGAATCCCAGATTCCGCTTGAGGCAACATAGATGAAACGTGGAATTGCCTTGGTATACAGTATCTGAAGTTTCTGAACTGCAGCTAAGTGGTGACCCTGTATTCCCACTCTTGAAGACACGCAGAGAAATGTGCTCCAGCTGTTGTAAGTTATCTATCTCTGGGTTGTGAATTAGCCTAAGACCACGTGAAGTAGCCTCTGATTGCAAACTGGACCTTCTCGCTATATATGTAACATTAAGGAATACCTGAAAACGACTTTCAGAAATTGCCAAGAGGAACTGAATATGGAAACTTTTGTCTCAGAATAAGACCATCGCAATGTTAAAGACACGTCATTATCCATACGACCAATAGTCACGTATAAGCACCTCTAAGAAGACTCTCTTATGACTATAAATAAATGCTCGTCACACTTCAAAATACACGTATAGCATAAAACACTGACGAAGAAAATACAAGTAACATAAAAAAAACTGTAAATGATTCTAAGACTACCACTTGCAATGAGGCATTTGTACGTACAAGTGGCCTAGTAATGGTCTTCCGTTAGAGATTCGCCTACTCCCCAGGGGTAACACGTCTGCTTTTTCACAAGTTGCTCAAGTATAATCTCTATCGCCTGGGCTGGGAGCGCTTCTCATGAGTAGGTTTCTTGAAGGCGCGCTATATTAAATTTCCGAATGAATGAATGAAAGACCTAACCTGAAGTTTCTGAATGGCAAATTGCCAACAATCGAAAACTTCTCGTCTGTAGAATATTCTTTTAGCTAAAGCCCAAAAATCAGCCGAAACACATCGACCGAACTCGTCGCACCTTGAGTCCTACCTCGCTGACGTGTGATCAGTTAATCCGCGAATACGGAACGAATCCTGCTCCATGTGGTCAGACGCATTCTGGGCCTCCTCCTCATCGTCTTCGTGTTCAGTTCCTTCGTATATACGACCCGGCCGACGCCCGTCTCTGATGTAAGGCTTTCGACGAAGATGACTACCAGCTGCCACCGACGCAACCTGAATCGATCATCAGCGGCGGCGAAGAAGCGACTTCATATTTCGATAATTGTTGTCATCCGATATACAGAGTATACAGCGAACATCATCGTCGTTTCTCCCTTCATTGCCCGACGCGGCTCGTTATGTCGGGCGTCCGTCCGTGAGCTGTGGGTGTATGCGTGCGCTTCTATCCACTCCGCTCGCCGGCGGCGGAGGCAGCGGTGGCGGTGGCGGCGGCCGATATGTATTCCATCTGCTGCTGTTGCCGTCAGTCTGCATGTCTGTCTGTGTGTCTGTCGGACTGCAGGCCCTTTCATATTTACGACAGACGCCAGACCATCATCATCATCATCATCATTTCTGACCCCTCTCCACTCCTCCTTGGCTTCGCATACCGCACGCCTGTAAACCACCTCAGCATATACAGGAAGTGCCCTATACTCAGAATAGAGTCACTGCATTCGGGGCCGAAAGTTTCGCCGACCCGCACCCGTTCCCCGGCTGAGTCTCTTTATTGCCAACACGCTTCTCGACGCATTAACTCTCGACGGACGAATGCATGCGCGAGCGCACGCACCGAGTTAGGGCGGCGGCAACCTTATCTTCATACAAAGGTACGCAGCCTTCGCTCCGTCCCAGAACAATGCCCTACTCGCGGGTGTTTCTGACCCATAGGTATTAGCATGTTTAGTTAGCCCACTACATATGCCATTATATTATTATCTCATTTTTATTATAATTATAATTATTATTATTATTTGGTTTGTCCCGAAGTGCCTATGATTCCTCAAGCTCTTGAAACAATATCTAGAGACAACGAAATGAAAGTCTGGAACGGAGTATTACTCGTGAAGTTCTAGCTGAGCAAACGTTATTATTATTATTTTTGTTTGCCCTGAGGTACTTCATTCCCTCAGGGACGTAGAGATTAAGTGTGTTATTCTTCTGAAACGGTTATACCTCGTCAAAGTCAGATTGGGCTGCTACCATGGAACCGGTAAAGGCCACTGCGTTGAACCGTTGGATGATTACCGAGATTCTCTGATGTAAGAAGCTGGCCTCGCGTGGTTCGCCCGAGGTTCCCCCAAGGCACAAGAGAGATGTCGCCCCAATTCTGAGACAATTCTGTCTTTTATTATTATTATAATTATTATTCTTATTTTATTATCATTATTATTATTATTATTATTATTATTATTATTATTATTATTATTATTATTATTATTATTATTATAATTATTATTATTATTATTATCATTATTATTATTATTATTATTATTATTATTATTATTATTATTATTTTTATTATTATTATTATTATTATTATTGTTATTATTATTATTATTATTATTATTATATTGCATTTGATACGCGCATATACCTATGGTAAGCAAATCTGAATATGAGGCGGGACGTAATTGAGAGCGAAGGATCTTCCCTTAGCTCCATAAGCAGTGACTATTCCTGAGGATACTTCAACCCGTTTAACCTCCTACTCTCCGCATTACAAGCCGAACTTTCTAATCAGTCGGAAACCGTGACCCATGCATACGTAATGTCCTGAGTCGAGAAGGTTTCTCACGTTCATCTCTACCGTCCGTTTCTCTATTTCGCATCTTTTCCCAGTCGCACTGGACTTTGCGAACCGATTCAATCTCTGTCTGTCTCTGCCTCTCTTTCTATCTCTCTCCCTCTCTCTGTCTCTCTCTCTCACCGACGACGTAGATCCAAGTTCCCACAGTTTGTCGTCGCTCTGATGTCCACTGACCCATTAAATTCATGGACGGCGAACGCATGACTGGCCAGAGGCGGCGGCGGCGTGGGGGTCGAAGTGCGGACTGCCTGCGATGGGACGATGGACGACGGTGACAGCGGCGACACTTAACGACCGTTTCATCGAACTCATTGACGGACGTGACTTTCTCACAAGTTGCGCCCCACGTCCTCCTCTGTCACGTGATCGACGACGTCTTCATTAATTCCGATGCGGACGTTTTCCGGTCGAGGACGTTGGACCACGTAACAGCCTCCGCAGTCTCTTTCTGTCTGTCTGTGTCTGTGTCTGTGTGTCTGTGTCTGTCTGTCTGTCTGTCTGTCTGTCTGTCTGTCTGTCTGTCTGTCTGTCTGTCTGTCTGTCTGTCTGTCTGTCTGTCTCTCTCTCTCTCTCTCTCCTGGGAATAGGCTGTCAAGTGGGCAGCACAACGATTGCATTCGAGGTCCTTGATCGATGCATATTATGCACCAACGGAATGCAGCCGCGGTCATAACTTTTGTCTCAAGCACATCGCGTTAACTATAAACGGCCTATTTCGTACAAGCGTCTAGATCTGTTTTATACCTGACTTACGTATACTTCCGGTCTATTAACAGTGCAATTTAGTAGGTTTTTGACAACTAATTTACTTTAGAATAGTATTAATGTTCAGGCCCGTAGCCAGTAAGAGGCAAGACGAGGCGAGTGCCTCGTCTTAATTCTCAAGACGAGGCAAGACGAGGCGACCTCTCACTCTCTGCCTCGTCTTACTTCGACATGATAATTAAGATATCGTGTAAAGAATAATGGAGTATTTCAATCTCTTCTATAGACACACGGACCCAATTGCGTCCTCCAGCACTGATTCACCCCCTTCTATCAACCCTACTCCTAACTCTCAGTCATCGTTCCAAATTCTCTCTCCCGCCTCTGAAGCAGAAGTGTCACTCCTCCTAAACTCTTCACCCAACAAGCAATACGGACTTGATCCTATCCCCACCTCTCTTCTAAAAGACTGTGTGTCGTGGTCTACGCGGGTGCATGCATCAAGGGAAGAAAACCGACGCGTCAACAAGCTTGTTTACAACGCACGGAAAATTCTGCAGCAAGCTGTCAACATTAATTCGGTGCATGCAACAAGGATATACGTGTTCAGTAGGACTTTCCAGGGAAAAGTACAGTGACGTCACAGAACGTTCTGGAATCCGGGAGAACTCTATATAAGATAGACCTGATGTACATTAAGGGCCTTTTGACGAAGATTTGTAAACGTTGAAACATTGATCGTATGACGTTCAATCGAGACCAGCCAACCTGTGTGCTGTCTACGATTGTGATATTTGATAGACGAGTTGACTTACTTTACACTTAATCGACTTTATTTTTAATTAAAGATCTTTTAATAGTTCCTTCGTTGGTTCGTCGTTGCGATCGAAGGAGTCGACCGCGACATTATTGGTGTCAGAAGTGGGATCATCGGTGTTGGATCCGGTGAAGAAGACGCGAGCCGGCGGAGGAAGGAGTCAACCCGGAGGATCAAGAGACGGTCTGTTCCAGACAGCGAGCGGATCGAGACGCCTTTCTACCGTGGGAGACGGGTGAATCGGCATACGACAGTCGGACGGACGAAGTGCGTCGTTCGGCTGAGACAGCAGAAGACAGCAGTCAACATACGGGTAAGATCCTAGGTGTTGTCGTGGCTGAGAAGGAGAAAAGAGAGTGGAGTTGCAGCCGAGTGGGAGGCAGCCATTATTTCTCTTTCAATATCTGCTGATTATTTCTTTGAAATTTGATCCATTGTTGTGATCGAGGCCAGACTTGCGTGAGCTTGTAGAGTTTTTGCGTACTTGGCGAGTGTACTTCTTTGGATACTGCATAATTGCACTTTGGGTTGTGGAATTTTCCTTTTGTGTGGCGGGTTTGCCGCGTGGTGTCTGTTTTTTTTTTGTTGATTGTTGTTGACTGACTGTTTGTAAAAATGGAAACGTTGACAACAGAGATGCAAGCGAATATTCGCAAAATGTCGTCTGAGCGCCTTAGGGTGTATCTTATGAAGGCAGGAAGGGACGAAGATGATGTTATGTCATGGGATCGAAATCAATTAATGGAAGAATGGGCCATGGAGATTGGAAAAGAGGAAGAGGAATTTAAGGGTAGTCCAATATCTCCAACAGGAGTGGATTACGAGCTGCAGAAGCGCCGTCTGGAGTTCGAAATCCGTAAATATGAAGAACAGAGGGAGGAACGGAAGGAGAAGGAAGAAAGAGAAAGGGAGGAACGGAAGGAGAAGGAAGAAAGGGAGGAAAAGAGGAGAGAGGAAGAAAAGAAAGAACAAAGGGAGAAGGAAGAAAGAGAAAGGGAGGAACGGAAGGAGAAGGAAGAAAGAGAAAGGGAGGAACGGAAGGAGAAGGAAGAAAGGGAGGAAAAGAGGAGAGAGGAAGAAAAGAAGGAAAGGAAAGAGAAAGAAGAAAGAGAAAAGAAGGAACGGAAAGAGAAAGAAGAAAGGGAGAGGAAGGAAAAGCAGGAAGAACGAAATGTTAGAGATTCTTTAGCAAGTCGTACTAAGCGTTATAGTGATGCCCTTAAGAATATTCTTTGGAAATTTCCTACCGACCCTATAGAAATTCCAGGTTTCTTTGATCACTTGGATGGTTTGTTTAATGTGTATGAGGTGGATGAAGATGTTAGAGCAAAATTATTGCTAGCCATTTTAAGTGAAAGAGCTAAGGCATTAACCATGCGCCTTACTGAGGCACAGCTCCATGACTACAAATTCCTGAAGGAGTTTTTGCTAAGGGAGTTTAAGATAAGCCCTTCAAATCTTAGAGCCCGATTTTGGTCGTTGCACAAAGCATCGGACGAATCATTTACGATCTATTCATCCAAATTGCGTGTGGCTCTTATGTATTATTTGAAAAGTAGAAAGATAACTGATGAGTTTGATAAACTTGTAAGTTTATTGGTTGCGGATCGGCTTAAGGAGTCCTTGTCGAAGGCTTGTTTAGATTATATCTTGGCCCAAGAAAAAGAGGAGTGGTTGAGCTGTGAAGACATAGCTAATGCGGCTGACATTTATGTAGCGTCGCATGATGGTGGGAATGACTTAGTATGCCGTAGTCATCCGACACCGAAGTATAACAATTGGACGAGAGGTCAACCACATGTTCAAGTCAATAACCAGACAGCTCAACCCAAGTCTCCCAAACCGGAAATAAGGGGTGAAGCCAAGATAGGTGCGAGGGTGTCTCAGGAGGAGGCCAAGGTAAAGGGTCTCTGTTTCCTATGTCATCAGAAGGGTCATAGGGCAAGGGAGTGCCAGACCAAACCAAGTTCTAAAAAGGTGAGTACTTGTATATTTGGGAACCCAACTGAAGAAGTGATCGACTTAGTTGTTGAGAAGGTCAACGTGTTGCATGAGATACCTGAACAGGTAAAGCAAGGGAATTTATTGGATAATTCTAAACCAATAGGGTTGGAAACTGCTGTAAGGGTATACGAGAATAGTATTGATGGATTACAAGAGAGGTCGTATATCAATGTACAGATTGAAGATCTCCCTTCTCAGCCAGCATTATCTGATTCAGGAGCAGAAATTTGTTGTATTGATAAGAAATTAATTGAGTCACTAAACTTACCCGTGATTAAACGGATTAATATAATTGGTTTTCAGGGAGAAGGATGTAAGGCAGATGTAGTATACCTACAAATGAAATTAGCTAATTCAATGGAAGGAACGACGAACATTGCGCCATCTTTGTGCGTCATGTTCGCTGCAGTCCCTGAACTAAATGAACGGGTTATTCTGACACCCCATGTTGTGGACCTATTAAGGGATAGTTCGCAATATGTAGTGATGGTAGCTGGCGTAGATCGATGTGTTCAAATAAATAAAGGGGCAGAAGAAGATAACTTAGAAGTTAATATCGAGAAAAGTAACAGCAACGAATCCTTGCCGTCAGAAGTGAATGAATATTCTCAGGAGCAACTAGTTGATGATTCAGATAATTTTCTTGATGTTGAGTCAACAGAGTTCAAGTCTGATGAGGGAGTAGCGAATAATGATACTTTATTGCGTGAGCAACAGAATTGTCACAATCTTATATCTTGCTGGCAACAAGCGAGACAGAATAAAAATAATTTCTTTATAGATAATAACCTCCTGTACCACAAAGGGGAAATTATGGGACATAAGGTTAATCAATTATGTTTACCGGAAGATAGAATCGAGGTTGTCTTGCGAGTAGCACACGATGCCCCATGTGCTGGGCACATGGCTTTTAAGGCAACGAGAGCCAGGATCAAATTAAACTTTTGGTTTCCAAGAATGGATGAGAGGATTCGCGAATATTGTGCGTCTTGTCAAATTTGTCAACTAAGAACTCCAGTTAAAGTGGCAGATCGAGTCCCGATCACTCCTATTCCGAGGGCGGATGAACTCTGTTTTAACCATCTAAATATGGATTGTATTGGCCCTATGGTAGTGACTGGAGAATCCAACAAATCGAAACCCCAGTACAATTATGCTCTGGTTCTGGTGGACAAATTTTCTCGTTGGCCGATGGCGTATCCTCTTAGATCGCTGAATGCAAAGGGAGTTTGTGAAGCTCTGTTGCAAGTTTTTACAACTTTTTCTATTCCAAGGATCATCAGTTCTGATTGTGGTACCAACTTTACC
The DNA here is from genome assembly GCA_963556255.1 of Allolobophora icterica. Lineage (NCBI taxonomy): Eukaryota > Metazoa > Annelida > Clitellata > Crassiclitellata > Lumbricidae > Allolobophora > Allolobophora icterica. The sequence continues at coordinate 57,090,648 of OY744606.1, read as the reverse complement.
AGTCGTTTGACGAAAGAATTCTTGCGGCGAATGGGTTGTAGTCCCAGATTTAATACCCCTGGACATCCTGAGGCAGCTGGATTGGTTGAAAGATGCAACCAAAGCTTGAAAACCATGATCTTTAAGCTTGCTCAATCTGATCCTCGTGGATGGCACCAATTGTTACCGTTTGTTCTGTGGAGCCTTAGAGAAAAACCTTCAGGCACGACTCATATTTCGCCATTCACTATGGTTTATGGAACTCTTCCTCGGGGTCCACTTAGTGTGTTGAAGGAATCGTGGGCTGGCGAACGAAAAGTACCTCTTAACTTAGGTAAATCACCCGAAGAGTATCTCCAATCACTGAAGGAAAACCTCGAATTCGCGAAAGTTTATGCAGATTACTATAGTGATATAGAAACCAAGCGGTATGCAGATTATTATAACTTGCGTAGTACTGACAGAAAATACGAAGTTGGAGATAAAGTAGCAGTATTAGCACCAGATTTTGGTAGTTCTAAATTTTATAGTCGATGGCAAGGACCTGCTACCGTAGTCAAGGTTAAATCCCCATATTCTTATATAGTAGAAATAGAGGGAAAACAAAGACATTTACACGCAAATAAGATCAAGCGATACCATGAACGACTCGAACAAGCGATGATCAATAGCTGTTCAGTAATTGTTGATCAAGATGAAGAATTTGGTATAGTAGGGTCAGGTTGTATTGAACCTGATCCAGGTAAGATCGCTACGATCAATGATATCCATCCTCCAACAACAAAGAAAGACGTTAGAAAGGTTATGGGTTTTTTCAGTTACTTTCGAAATTTTATACCTGCTTTAGCTGAAAAAGCACGGATAATAACTGATTTGACACGAGATAACATACCTACGATGGTGCCTTGGGAGCAAAAGCATCAAGAAGCACTAGATAAGTTAAAGGATGATCTCAGTAAAGCTACACAGTTGCATACCATTGATTTCACTAAGGAATTTGGTTTAAGTGTTGACGCAAGTGCCACCGCGGTCGGGTGTTGCTTGTTTCAGTGGACCGAAGAAGGTCAAGAAAAACCAATTGCTTTTGCTAGCCTTAAACTTACAGATACACAGATGCATTGGTCTACAATTGAGAGAGAGGCTTTCGCAGTAATTTGGGCGCTTAAACGATTCAAGTCATGGATATTCTTATCAAAGATAATCATTTATTCAGATCATAATCCTTTGTCTTATCTCACAGATGCAAGCCCTAAGAGTGCGAAACTGACTCGTTGGGCGTTAGCATTGCAAGAGTTTAACGTGGACTTTCGATATCGTCCTGGACGTCAGAACACGGTGGCTGATTTCCTCTCTCGGTTGTGACTCGGATGGTGAAGGGGGGAAATGGTCCGACACACAAGGATCGAGCCCGCAAATTGTGTGGATAAATTGACTAACTGATGTGTTTTGTTTTGTTTGTATATGCTGTGTCGAGATGGAGTCTGGAGGCCCGGCTTGATTGTGATGACCCGTTCGGGATGGTGCTGAAGACGTGTCATCATCTGAGGGCGGAGGGAATGTCGTGGTCTACGCGGGTGCATGCATCAAGGGAAGAAAACCGACGCGTCAACAAGCTTGTTTACAACGCACGGAAAATTCTGCAGCAAGCTGTCAACATTAATTCGGTGCATGCAACAAGGATATACGTGTTCAGTAGGACTTTCCAGGGAAAAGTACAGTGACGTCACAGAACGTTCTGGAATCCGGGAGAACTCTATATAAGATAGACCTGATGTACATTAAGGGCCTTTTGACGAAGATTTGTAAACGTTGAAACATTGATCGTATGACGTTCAATCGAGACCAGCCAACCTGTGTGCTGTCTACGATTGTGATATTTGATAGACGAGTTGACTTACTTTACACTTAATCGACTTTATTTTTAATTAAAGATCTTTTAATAGTTCCTTCGTTGGTTCGTCGTTGCGATCGAAGGAGTCGACCGCGACACTGTGCCTTTGTCCTGGTTGCTTTAATCACCAAATCATCAACCTCTCACTCTCTACCGGCAACTTCCCAATGGCCTTTAAGCACTCTCAAGTCACTCCCCTTCTCAAAAAAGCAAATCTTGACAAGGAAAACCTATCTACATGCAACTACCGTCCCGTCTCCAATCTTTCCTTTCTATCTAAGCTAACTGAACGAATTGTCCATGCTCGGCTAAACGGCTACCTCTCTTCTAATTCATTTCTTAACCCCCATCAATCTGGCTTCACTAAACACCACTCCACAGAAACCTATTTGCTTCTCTGTGCAATAAACTGGTCACTGCCGTCAGCCACAAACAAGTCTCCTGCCTCTGTCTTCCCGACATCTACACAGCATTTGACACCCTGGATCACAGCCTCCTTCAACGACTATCTTCTTGGTTTGGCATCTCTGACACTGCTCTACTCTGGTTCCAGTCCTACTTGTCTTCCCGATCCTTCTCTGTTAAAGCCTCCAGTTATTTTCCACCCCTATTCCACCTTTCCCAGTAACAGTGTGGTTAACCTAATCTCACAGTGGATGTCTTCCAATCTCCTCTGCCTCAACCCTTCCAAAACAGATTTCATCATCAAATCAAGAAAATCTCTGACCCTTCCATAGTGGGGCGTTGTGGTTCAGTGGTAAGTTCGGCGCCTTGTGACCGGAAGGTTACAGGTTCGAATCCCACTCTAGTCGCTGCGTACGGACCTTGGGCAAGTCCTTCACTCGCAATTGCTCATGGCGCTTCGGCGTGAAAATTCCGGCACAGTATCAAATGCTGTTGTCGGGAGCGCCTCTGAGTAGTAGTTGACTTCGAGAGGCGTTATAGAAATATCCGGTATAAAAAAAATAGTCCATATACATATCGACTAATTTATCGTCTAACCTTCACCTCTGGCTCCCCCGACAGCAACCTTGGTATTGCGTTTGATCCATACCTCTTCCTCTAACCACATCTCCAACCTCTCGCGTACCTGCTTCATGCACATTCTTGACCTCCGATGCATCCGGCCCATGTTCGACCTTAAAATCTGCCTCCACTACTGCAACCTCCATTGTTCATTCAAAGCTTGATTACTGCAATTTCCTCTTCCTCAACCTTGAATCCACCCAAATCAAACGTCTTCGTCGTGAATAGGCTGGTGTCCTGCGCTTGGCCTTCGAGTGGCGCATTAGAAGTTTTGAGATTACGATTACGATCCTAAAACTCACTAGCCAGGGCTGTCACTGGAACGTCCAAACATCATTATATCACTCCTGTGCTCAAATCACTCCATTTGCTAAAATCTCAGAGCGAATCCACCTCAAAGTCCTATCACTAATCTACAACTCCCTACAATAGTCCCAGTCGAAATACCTCCGTGATCTCTTCACCATCCAGGCAACCCGCTCCACCCGATCATCCTCCTATCTCAGTCTTTCTCGCCTTCCGGTCACTACTCATCTAAAGTTCTCCAACTAAGCCATATCCTACAAAGCACCAGGCCTCTGGAAGGATCTCCCCTGAATTCCGCAGTTTCTCAGTTCCTCCATCATCACAACCCGTCCTCCATTCTCCTCATGTTCCTTTATCACCCAAGGCTTTCCACTCAAAACTGAAGTCTCGCCTTTTCAAGTATTCCTACCCTGACGCACCTGATCCTCCGCCTTCCATGTCTCGCCCGTAACGACACCCGCCTTAACAGCTGCTCTGCCTCCCTCTTAATCTGGCTATCTAGAAACCGGACTCGGACCTCTTTTTGACTACTCTCTGGAAACCATCTTTGATTTGATGTAGAGCTCGTGAATAGGCTGGTGCTCTGTGCTTGGCCTTCGAGTGGCGCTTTAGAAGTTTGCAGAATACGATTACAATTCCCTTGTCTAGCTTCTACTCCAAGCGTCTGGCCTAATGACACTAATGAGTTATCCCTGCTGACCTTTATGTGTACGAAGGCATTCTAGGCAACTATGGACCCGTCTATACCATTTCAAATCGTCATTTTGATTTCTTTCGTTAGTTCCAGTAATCGTAAGTAATTGTAATTATAACCGAACACTTAGGCCTATGTAGCGCCACTCAGATCAGTGGCCCTTAAAAAATTAGCTCTCTGTTTTTTTAAATCATAATTATTACGAATTAAGTTTAATAACTTCAACTAAACTTGGATTAGAAGACTTAGTCGGCTACAGAACAAGATCATGATAAGTCGACGACCTGTAAAACGACTATTTCTCTGTTTTTTGTCGAATATTAAGAACTAACTTTTCATTTTGTTACATTACATTTTCTTGTGTAACACAACTTGTATAGTGTTTGCTATGTAGTAAACTGAACTGTGTTAATACATCCTATAGAAGTTAGAACAAGTTGAACAACACAATTAGAGTCTTGCAAAAATTCACAATAATGTAATGTTTACTTCAGAAATTTGCTTCGGTTTCAGGTATGATCATAATTGCAGACAGACTTTTACACACCATTCCAAAACATATTTAGGCACACAAAATGCTGCTTTTATTGGCTTTAAAATGCTCTAAAACTCAAGTACGAGCATCTACAGTATAAAAAATGTGGGGTAATACCCCCGAACCCTCACAGTTCCCACTTTAAGGGCCAGGGACGGCGTGGGAAGGGTTTGGGAAGGGGGAAGCTGGGAAAGGGTGGGGACTGGACGGAACGGAAAGGCAGGGGATGGGAAGGTGAGGGGAATGGGCAAAAAGGGAGGAGAGGTAAGGATAGGGAAGCGGATAGGACGGAAGGGCAGGGGACGGGGATGGGAGGGGTTTGCCTCGTCTTGATTTTGTCTCTGGCTACGGGCCTGTTAATGTTCTTCCAGCCTCTTAGTTATAATAGAGTATTTTTGTGTTGCACTTAAAATTTTTATTGAAACGGCTTATGGCGTGTTATTCTACAGAAAGACATCAGAGCGCTAGAATTTGTTTCTTTTGCAGCAGACAATATAAAGATCTTCGTTTACCTATAGCTGGATATGGATAGGTCTTGATAGCTACGTCGGTATGCAGCTTGTCCTTAGGAAGGGTAGTCGGATCGCTTTTCGATCATGACTACGTTTCAGAGATGTGTACTGGTACGAACAGATGGTCGAAGATGACGTCGCTTACAATCTAGCGTAAAGTAAAGAATTCCATTACCATAAAATCTTGTATCTTCGCTCAGTTGCTATACGTTTACAGCAGTTTCATAAAGACTTTATGAATAGTCTGTTAGTCGACACCTAATAAACAGGCACTTCTGCATCCGTTTAGCTTTACAACACGTGTAAAGATGTATAATCATTCTTGATTTGGGATCAATAAAAGAGATGTTGTTGTCGGTGATGATGATAATCTCAATGATAATAATGCTGTTATTGCTCGTGATGATCATGATGAAGAGACGACGACGACGACGACGACGATGCTCACGATGATGATGGTGATGATGACAACGAATATACTGTTGCTGCTGCTGCTGATGATGATGATGACGATGACATAATGATAATCATGACGATGATGATGCTGTCGCTGATGGTGTTAACTGTCGGCGGCTTCCTTCTCAGCAAAACGCTGCAAAAGAAAGAGAAGAACCCTCTCTGCGTGACGTCAAATGCCTCGTAGCATGCGTAGGGATTCGTTAAACATCGTCTAAACAGACATGTACGATGTAAAAGCGCAACAATTGAAGGAGGAAAAAGGATGTACAAAGCAGTTAATAGTTATACGACTCAGTCGGTCTGGCAGGATGTTTTCTTGCTCGGATTTTTTTTTGTAGAACATGGCAGACGGTGTGTGGCACAAGCGATAGTTAAATGTATAGTCTAGACTCGCTGTCTAGTCTATTTTGGACTTACAACCCAGACGATGGGGGCTCGAATTCTTCCAGAGGAAAAGACGTTGAACCCTATCGAACTCGATCACAAAATTAGTACACTGACATCGTCAGAGGCAGACCAGAGATCATCCTCATATGTCATGGCTATAAAATGAAGTCGCTAATACTTTATACCCACGGCTGCCTCTATCAGGGTTTCCTAAGAGACTGCTATTTCTCTTCTTCGCATTGTGCCAGAAGAAACTGTTTCAGGACTGTGCCGCGTGTTAATTCGGTCTCGGGAATCCAGGCCGTCTAGTTCCGACTAAAGCCTACAAGTTCAGGGCGCATACTGTTTGGCACTGTTCTGTTCTGTTTATCGTTAATTATCGTGCCCCTCCTACTTCGGAATTCGATTCCTTCCATGTTCTCCAAGTGTCTGAATTCCCCCTTCAGGTGGAATTCGGTTCGCGGCGGCTACACGTGGTGCGTCTACCGTGCGTTGTTCTAATGCCCTGTTCCTTCGCTGCTCCGCATGTCGTGTAAAGAGCAGAGCAGCCAGACTGACGTCAGGCTCCGGTTAATAATTACTGGCCATCGTACGACGATTTGTTAAACGCCTGGTTTGTCTCGTCTGCGTACTTGTGCGCACTTGTAGGCGTTGGTCTCTGTAGTGGCGGCGACGTTCTGTAGGTGGGTAGGTCGGTCGGGCGAATTACGGGCTGCCTTAAGACAAGGGCGGACCACAGGAAGAGGGTGGAGCAAGGAAGGAAGATAAGGAGAAACGGGGTTAAGACAGCGCAGAGGAGAATGAGGTAGAGATAGACATAGAGAGATACCCAGAGGGAGAGAGGAGGGAGAGAGAGAGAGAGAGAGAGAGAGAGAGAGAGAGAGAGAGAGAGAGAGAGAGAGAGAGAGAGAGAGAGAGAGAGAGAGAGAGCGATGAAGACAGACGAGTGTTTCTGGAGACGTAATTGATTGTAATGTCAGTCTAATGACTCTAATGGAAGCGGAGGAAGTAAAGAAACCGACACAGAGACAACAACGAGAAAGAGAGGCAACCAGAGACACACATGCAAACACAGACAGACTCGGAGACGGGCGAGTGGGTCTGGAGACGAACTATGGTGGTGTAGTGTCAGTCCGAAGGCCGAGTTGTTCCGTAACGTTTAGCAGATGAATAAAAAGCGTAGAGGTGATGATGAGCTGCGCTTGGAAGATAGCGCGCGATTTAGGATCCTCGCTGCGATTAGAAATTACTACGCCCGATACAACTGCGAAACGGCCCTGGAACGAAGAACGCGAAAACACAAAGCGAGAGGAAGAAGGAGAGCACGAGGCAGAGGCAACAGGATACAGAGGAAGAGGGAGACGGAGAGGGAGAAGAGTTCGGTTAAAATTAGAACGGAATCCGCGGTCTGCGCGAAAGAAAGGCGGACGGACGGACACATATGGATGAGCAGACGGGATGGGATAGGCGGGAGAAACATGAGAGGAGAAAGAAAGAAAGAGAGAAGACATGTGCACGCCGAGATTTACAGAAGAAACACTGACACGTACTGTGGAGGCTGGGGAGGAGGACGAGGAGGGGGAAGGCACGGCTGCTGAAGAATGTCGGCCTCCTCTGTATTCCTCAGGAACCGATGAAGGTGCAAGGGTAAGACAGGGACGAACAGGCAAACGTACACCAAGACGGACTGGTAAACGAACAGATGAAACACAGGCAAACTGATTTACAGACAAACGGAAAGAGAGACAGGACAATGAAACAGAAAGTCAGGTATACTCGTACAGACAGACAGACAGACAGACAGACAGACAGACAGACAGACAGACAGACAGACAGACAGACAGACAGACAGACAGACAGACAGACAGACAGACAGGCAGGCAGACAGGCAGGCAGGCAGGCAGGGAGGCAGGCAGGCAGGCAGGCAAGTGGACAGTCACGCAAGTATCTCTCGTCAGCGGGAAAAGGAAACTAACGATGAACTGGGAAACTATAATCGGAGGTGTAAAGCTGTTGAAGTAACAGATATGTATGTGGAAGTGGTGTGCTGTAGAGCCATCTATGTGTCCTCGATACTTCAGAGATGCTTGAGTCGTTGTGGTGTGAATGAATACTTCATCCAACTTAAAGACGTTCACAGACGGAAGACCCTCCGACCCTTATCCTAATGAACATCTCCTACCAGAACTGAAGTGCTTAAGCCCTCGCGGGGGTCCGTCCGTCCGTCCGTCCGACCGTCGGTCCATCGCACGGTAGCTGCCCGCAGTCGGCGCTGGGGGTCCTGTTGCCCTGCAAAGGGGCAATTTGTAGCCGTCTAAGGTCAATCTTCTGCTTCCGGTGTCAAACGTCAGTTTTGCTGTAGACTACCACGCGTCAGCCTTCATCTGCACAAGGCTAATATGTTCCTTCCTTCCTTCTTTCTTTTCTTCTCTCCTTCCTTCTGTCCTTATTTCCTTCCTTCCTTCCTTCCTTCCTTCCTTCCTTCCTTCCTTCCTCCCTTCCTTCCTTCCTTCCTTCCTTCCTTCCTTCCTTCCTTCCTTCCTTCCTTTCTTCTCTCTTTCCTTCTTTCCTTATTTTCTTCCTACTCTCCTTCTTTCCTTTTCTTTCTTTCTTCTTTCTTTCTTTTTCGTCCTTCCATTCTTTCCCCGTTCCTTCTTTCCTTCCTTCCTTCCTTCCTTCCTTCCTTCCTTCCTTCCTTCCTTCCTTCCTTCCTTCCTTCCTTCCTTCCTTCCTTCCTTCCTTCCTTCCTTCCTTCCTTCCTTCCTTCCTGCCTTCCTTCCTTCCTTCCTTCCTCCCTCCCTCCCTCCCTCCCTCCCTCCCTCCCTCCTTCCCTCCCTCCCTCCCTTTCTTCCTTCCTTCCTTCCTTCTTTCTTTTCTTCCTTCTTTCTTTCTTTTTACCCTTCCTTAATTCCTATCTCCCTTAACCTCCACCATTAGTTCATTCATTCTTTCTTTTTTCCTCCCTCCCTCCCTCTATTCCGTTTCCTTGTCTGCTATCCTCTATACTTCCGTTCGTTCATCGTTCCGCTCTTGATGAAGTGCTAAGGCTTAAAATCCCGTCGAAACCTCCAATTCAACACAAACATCGTATACTATGCTATTCACTAGTAGTAACAGTAGCAGCAGCCCAACAGAAAGATTTACACGCATGGATACAGAGGCACTTACAATTCTAGATACTAAGATATATATATATATACATTTCTAATATATGTGTGTATATATGTGTATATATGCTGTAAATAAATGTATGTAGATGTATGTATGTATATATATATATATATATATATATATAAATGTTGGGTTCTTTGGCTCAGTAGTTGGCAAAAGGTTGCACAGAGTATCCGTTCTTCTACGTCTAAGCCCCCGAAGACATTGTTCGTTGAATGATATCTAGACCTACGTTTGGTGAATATCTACAGAGATACTAATCTCTCTGTTATGTGTTAGCAAGTGTCTGTGCGTAACTACGTACCTATGTATGTGTGTATGTATTCTTGTGTACATGTATGCATGCATGCATGTGTGTATGTGCATATACTTGTGATTATGTATGTATGTATGTATGTATGTATGTATGTATGTATGTATGTATGTATGTATGTATGTATGTATGTATGTATGTATGTATGTATGTATGTATGTATGTATGTATGTATGTATGTATGTATGTATGTATGTATGTATGTATGTATGTATGTATGTATGTATGTATTGTATGTATGTATGTATGTATGTATGTATGTATGTATGTATGTATATAATTATGTATGCATGCATTTATTTATGTATGTATCGCGAATGAATACCATAAACGTGCAACTAACATCTCGACCCATCGGATGAGTGTTTCTGCTGCAGCAACCCAGGTCGTGATCTCTTTATCGTAGGTTGTAAAGCGTTATTCAAGGACGGACATGTGGTGTCACCTGCTGTGGAAAACGTTAGCTGAATTTAGCTGAACTTATATCGAACTAGGTATGGTAATGCTTAGCGATTAGGGCTTTTATAAGGTAAATGGAGAACCTTTCGATTGCGATTCTAAGACGCGCTTGCAGTGAAAGGCTGAGACTTTTACCGACCATGAACCTGTATTCAGTTTGCCGTGACTGATGTGATTGCTGGCGGCCACTTTGTAAAGGCGAATGAAGAGAAGAAGTTCTGGCCACCCCCTTCTATCTCCAACGCTGCAACGCATCCCCACATCCTACAGTTTCCCACCAGTCCGCCGGACCCTGGCAGCCTTCTTGACACGGGTTGAACATCGGAAACAAAGACGCAGGAATCAGGCCATCACCTCATTCGCCCCACTGTTCCATTCTGGAATCAATTATTCTCTGCGTCATTCATTAGCCAAACCTTCCTCTCTTCTGCTCGCTCTTTTCTTCCCATCTGTCTACTAAGTCTCTGCGGTCGCTCGTCTGCCTTTTCTCCTCGTGTTTTTTCTCTGCACTTGCTTCCTGTCTGCACTTCATTCGTCTCCTCAAGGCTTCTCTTTCTTTCTATCTTTTTTTCTCTGCTCATCTCTGAGCCTTTTATATCTGTGCATCTTTAACTCGTTGCATCGCTTACTCTGTCTCTGTCAGTCTCTGTCTCTCTTTCTCTCTCTGTCTCTCGCTTCCTCTCACGCTCTCTCTCTCTCACGCTCTCTCTCACGCTCTCTCTCTCACGCTCTCTCTCACGCTCTCTCTCACGCTCTCTCTCTTTCTCTCTGTCTCTGTCTGTCTGTCTGTCTGTGTGCCTCTCTCTCCTCTTTCTCGGTGAAGGTACGCGTATCTATTTCTTTCGCTTTCTTACATATGCTTGCATGTCATTCTGTCTTTCCTTCCTTCGTTCCTATTTCCTATCTATACTTCTCCGCATTCATACTTTCGTCTCAGAGCATCATTCGGTCTGTCTGATGTCAGGGTCAGTCTATCTCTAAGTTTGGTCTGTCTGATCTGCTTGCCTTTCATTCTGCCCACCTGCCTATGTCTACCTCGTCTGTGTGTGGTTGTCAAAATAACTGTCTGTCTGTCAGTCTATCTGTCTGTAGGCAGGTAATTGGAGAATTATACTTTGCATATATATGTCATACTTTCTATTTCTGTTTGCCGTCTGTCTGGCTGTATCCTTCTCCTCTCCGTGTCGTGTGCTCTCTCTCTCTCTCTGTCTCTCTCTGTCTCTCTCTGTCTCTGTCTTTGTCTCTGTCTGTCTGTCTCTGTCTGTCTGTCTGTCTGTCTGTCTGTCTGTCTGTCTCACTCTCTCTCTCTCTCTCTCTCTCTCTCTCTCTCTCTCTCTCTCTCTCTCTCTCTCTCTCTCTCTCTCTCTCTCTCTCTCTCTCTCTCTCTCTCTCTCTCTCTCTCTCTCTCTCTCTCTCTCTCACACACACACACACACACACTTACATAGAAGAGAAGAGCAGTCCCTTAAGGCAGCCATGGCTATGGAGTGTTAGTATCTTCATTTCATTACCATTCATTTTCTTGATCTTACATAACTCTGCGTTAAGTGCGTCGTGAGCTGCGGCTATTTTCTCGGCCGACTGCATTTAAAGTCTCATCTTGAACTAAACAGAACACCCTACCCTACCCAACTCAGTACTTGCCTCGTTTAGTTTGCAAGCGGAGACGATGAGACGGCTCCTGGCAGCAGGGGTCAATGGCCTTGACAAAAGGTCATCTATCTTCACATGTCCTCATGATAACCTCTTGACCTTGACTTCGGCATACTAATCGAGGGGCCTTGGTACAACTATTTCATGGAGTTCATTCCAATGATCTCGTCATATAGGGACTTGATAAATCATCTATCCTACCGTCCAAGACCCTGTTGGGGATTAATAACGACGAAGGCAAAAGTCAGCAATCTCAGTCTCAATCAAAACGTTGAGGTCCAGGCGCTCGCGGATAAGCCAGATATATGCTGGTGCCCTGCGCTTGGCTTTCAAGTGGCGCGCTTTAGAAAGTTGGAGTTTATATGTATGTATGTGTATGCGTATGGTTGTTTGTATGATTACATATATGATTATTAAATATTTATTTCAGGCAATTGCATAACATTCTGTTAAGCTGAAAAACTATGATACGTCGCCAAAAACTGTCATTAAAGGGTTAACGTTCTCGAATAAATTGACATTTTAATCAAACAAGCGACTTTAATCATCGCCCTTACAAAACGATACCAGCAACCAATCTTCTAAATTATGTAGCATCCAATTAGTGTGGATCTCACCGTCCGTCAGTGAAGGAGGATCGGGAGGAGGAGGAGCAGCAGGAGCAGGGACAGGAGGAGGAGGAAGAGAAGGAGGAGGAAGAGTTCACCCATCTGTCCGTCTGTTTTTTTGTGTCTGTCTGTTGTTATTTCTCTGTCCGCATGTTTGTCCGTATGCTTGGCTGTCTGCATTTTTATTGGTCTCTATGTTGCTTAGTCTTTTTGTCGGTCTCTTTGTCTGTCTTTCGCTTGGTCTGTGTCTGTCCTGCTGTCTATGCGTGAGCTATGACGTGTATTGGCTGTCTGCGTTATGTTTGACTAGAACGCTGTTTTTGGCACACAGACCAGACAATAGATTTATCAAAGACAACAACTCCGGTGGTCGGGTGATCAGTTGATTTTGACTCGTAAAATCCGAGCCAGAGAAAACGGATTTCACTTGATGTTAACCGTTTAAAGGAGAAAATCCGCAGTTCTATCGTCAAGTGTTAGTGTTTTCATTACAGATAAGATCGAGTGGGACAGCTAAGAGGCTTCGCATATGGATACAACTGCTTAATCGCTTTTCCTGTTCAAGAACATAAATCAAATGTTCTTCACATATTGCCAAATTTTTATCTGCTTACTTCCTGGCTCACTGCATCAGCTACGAAGTTCAAAGCCCAACCCGGCGGAAATTCGTGCTCTTTAAAAACCTTTGGTAACTATAGTAATTTGTTTTAAGAGGCACGCAATTTAGCTGAATGCTGCATGATCACTAAAATGTCACGTTGACCTGAAGCGTTATGAATATTTCCCACAAATTAGTTTACTTGTGCAAATGTAGGCATCTCAGTAGGACGTTAAAGAATGAAATCAGGAAGATCTTTAAAGATAGAAAGCGATTGAAAGGTGGGCCTTAAAGAAGAAACCAAAGTTTGAAGGAAGAGAGTGAAGAGAGGACGAGAAAATGATAAAGGGAAGATCCCACATCTCCAGGAAAAGTGGGAGCAAGTTCAACCCTGCTCATTCATAATCCACTCCATGAGTTATTGGCTTTCGTTTCGGTCGATAATATTATATGGGATCTAAACTAGATGCAGTCATGAAGGCCATTAGTGCTCTTAGATCATATTAGGGCGCACGAGATCAGATCACGATCAAATAATTGCATATAATATTTTATGATTAATATAAAATGCATTTTAATGTGTTATTTATGCAGTTGGGATTGTTCCTAATGTTACATAACCTTATGCAGTGATTAATCAGAATATAATGGGTAATTTGGGCATTATTTCGATATTATACTTCGATTCAGTGCGGGTAATCTCTATTATGTAGAGACGAGGGATGAGTTAGGTCTTTATGGAAACACACAACGAGCGAGTGTAGGCCTACGGCTTAGCCTTGCCAGCACAATGTCGGCTCAATTTAAAACTCGTCACTTGCAATCTGTAACCGAAATATGTAAAGTTTATGGTAACGTATTTCATTGCCGTTCTATGTCCGAAAGTCTAATAAGATTGAAGAAGACGCATAAGGAGAAGCAGAAGAACAAGAACAAGAAGCAGGAGGAGATGCAGGAGAAGAAGAAGAAGAAGAAGAAGAAGAAGAAGAAGAAGAAGAAGAAGGAGCAGGAGAAGAAGAAGAAGATGATGATGATAATGATAATGAGGAAGAAGAAGAAGAAAAAGAGAAAGAAAAGGAAAAGAAGAAGAAGAAAAGGAAGAAGAGGAAGAAGACGACAACAAAGACGAAGTAGACGAGGAAGGAGAGGAAGAAGAAGAAGAACCAGAACAATAAGTGAAAGAAGGGGAGAAGGAGGAGGAGGAGGAGAAGGAACATGAAAAAGAACAAAACACGAACAAGAACACGAACAAGAGCCATAAGAAGACATATCAAATATCTACATGCAGTCTTATTTTAGGTAATATTTAAAGACTTTGGTAACTCGTTTGTTATCTATCCTATGGAATTCATCGATAGGCTTTTCTCGAGTTAAACAGGATCCTTTTGGCTACATAGGGCAAAGACAACCACGGCATTCCAACATAAAGATACCTTTCAGCATTCGTTAAACACATCGATTTCCAGGGAATGGCTATCTCAGCCCTGATAACCTGGCTTCTATGGATGGTCGACTATCCAATAACCATCCTCAACGTTGTTGAGCTGCATTCTGCTGTCTAGCGTCGTGTCCACAGAGACATGGCGCCACGCTATATACAACGAGTATGTACAAAATCTGCATGGCATTTAGACGACGTAAACACAATTTTATTACCATATACCTGATGAAAGGTATAAGGAATCCCTTAACCTAGCCCCCGAAATTCATGCAGTATGATGTGTTAGCGACTTCATTTTCTTAGCCTCGGCATACCATGCAGGGCGGCTGGTTAGTCATCTATCTGAATTTATTATTGACGATGAATGGTCAGTGCACTCGTTATGGTTGAGTTTGCTAGGGGGCGCAACTGAAGACGAAACCCTGAACAAAAGTTCTGCTATATAGCCAGGACAGAAATTATCTAACAGTTATGTAAGTTATTATTTATGATACTGATGTAGTCTACTAAAAGCACTGGTGGCTTTTAGAATATTTGTGAAAAGAAACTGAATGCCAAGTGTCGACGTCGATGGAAGCTGATATTATACAAGACTGAGAAATCGATTCATCATCATCGGTGATAATGGGAGTCTGTAAACGATCAGCTGTTGTAAACACTAGCAAGTGGTTGCACAAAGAGATCTGAAGATGATTTAACAGACAATACAAGCGCAACATAAACAGAATGAAAACGAAAGAGCAGAGGAAGGATGATGAAGAAAGCGAAAGAAAACAGACGAAGTGGAAGCAAAAGAGGAGTCTTAAGAGCAAAAAAAGAGGAGGTGGATTAAGAAGAGGAAGAAGAAGAAGAAGCAGAAGACGAAATAAAAATGAAGGATGAGAAGGAGGAGGAGGAGGAGGAGGAGGAAGAAGAGGAGGAGGAAGGTGAAGAAGCAGAAGGAGCGGATGAAGAGGAAAAGGAAAACGAAGAAGAGAGTTGCACAGATAACTTCGATCTGAACGACATAGCCCATTATATTCGACGTACTCACCACTTTACAAACGATACGCTTCAATTGTCCAACTCGCACAGTCTCTTATAATTCCGTAATGAATTTCAACGAAGTGATCGCGATGTATAATATATCCACTGCAGAACCGGCGCATGTATTAATCCGACAAAGTTTCTTCGCCATTCAGAGCCGACACGACCGAGAGATGGCGCCCAATGGTTCGATTTCGTTTCTTGGCAGACGCGTTAAAGCATCATTCCCAAGTCGAACGCACTCGGCTGCTGCTGCAGGATTTCCCGGCCTCATCCTTGCTCCGACTGAACAGCTTCCCTCCCTTCTCCTTCTTCTCTTCCACCTCGTCCTCCTCCTCTTCTTCCTCCTCCTCCTCCTGCTCCTCCTTCACTCCTGGCCTGCGCGCATAAACAAATAACTTCGTGGCTCGAATCCGCGCAGCCGCGATATATTTATCAATACAATTAGACACGCAGAGACTTAACCACAGCTCTCGACCTCGCAGCCTTAGGAATATATAATGCCTCGACCACTGTGCTAGCAGTTACGGATGGGCTCCAATAATTCACTTGTTTCTTTAACTTCGGCATCGTGTCCGTCTGTCCGTTTCGGTTGGATATACCTCTGGTGTCAAGAATCAAGTCGAACTGTAGACGCAAATCATCTCACTTAACGCCTCTCGGCTTCCCATACAATAAGGCGTGCATAAAGAACAGCCAGGAGACAGCCTGTATATATTTTCAAGTTGCTGGTTCTGACGCTGCTACCAGTGCAGATCGGCTGATGTTGTTTCTCTGGTCCATATATATTTGTTGCTGTCTCCGGCGATTCTTTGCTCCGGTGGGAGCAACTGCGAGCCAAGCGATATATCTCAATCTACCTCTCACCTGGCAGACGGGGCGCCAACGACAGTAAAATCATAGGGAGCGAGGGACGGGGGCGGGGGGTTTGGAAGGGAGGACGTCGGATAAGGCAACACCTGGAACAGAAAATCATTCATGGATGCCATCGTTTACAGTGGATCCTTATCATCGTCGTCATTGCTGTCGTTGTTGTCGCTTCATCATCCAGAAATGCGTTAGAACTGAACAAAGAGTGACAGCAGAAATCAAGCCATTGATTGATCTGTGGACGATAACGAGCTGGAAAAAAGGAGGAGGAGGACGAGGACGAGGATGAGGACGAGGAAATGGAGGAGGAGGAGAACGAGGAGGAAATCTAGGAGGAGGGGAGAACGAGGAGGAGGAGAACGAGGAGGAGGAAGAGAACGAAGAGGAGGAGAACGAGGAGAACGAGGAGGAGAACGAGGAGAACGAGGAGGAGAACGAGGAGGAAGAGGAGGAGGAGAACGAGGAGAGAGAAGAACGAGGAGCAGGAGAAAGAGGAGCAGGAGGAGCAGGAGGAGGTGATGGTGGTCTTTTCTGAGTTGTCAGTGTCCTCGTGCGTATGCATTGTTTTAGCCATGCTTGGTATGCTGAGCGCACTCTGGCGACTGACTTAGCACGCTGCTATACCAGTGCAACCCCCGATGAACAGGACAAAATGCCAAGCATTCGATAGATTCTTTGATGCAGTTAATGGTTGAAGCCCCATTGTGAGAACGCGATTTGTGTTTGGCTTCAGCTGGGTGAAAAAGATTTATGCTTATGGACGGGAGAACATGTATATGGGAGTTGAAGAAATATTGTATCGACAAAGGGAGATGGACTGACCCAGTGGAAGAAAACTCCCTCTTTCCCTACATACAAATGGCAACCTTTTTACAGTCGTATAGAAGAGGAGGATCAGTCCTTTAAGCTACAAACCGAGAGGCAGCCATGGGTATGAAGTGTTGGCGACTTTATTTTTATTAGTATATGAAGGCGGATGATCAGCCCTCTACCTTGCCGTCTGATCCACTCACTGACTGCGCAATCATTATAGCTGAGCTGGCTAGATGGGGCGGCTGGGGCCAGTGGAGCCGAACTCACTTACAGTTTGGAATCAGTTCTTTTCACAGGCGGGTGCTGTTTTGGCTCAGCTTTGTGATTAATTAAATAATAAAGGTTAGATATATGGTAGACGTCATCGACCCTGCCAGCCTAGGATGCTGTTGAACAAACGTGTTACTCAGAGATTCAGAGCTTTGCCTACTCGCCATATGGCATGAAAGGAACAACAGCTAGCTCTACACGAGGCACACCATTTCGATCCCTGAAGGTATCAGCCAGAATAGCCCGCAGACGTTTACCATTTGGCCGGAGCAACCTTTGGCTCAGACATGTGTTGCGGATATCGGAGTCTGTGCTCCAGAAAATTCTGTACCAGGAACAGGTGCGCCCGTATAATCGGACGAAGACGTAAGCTTTCTGCAATTGTTACTCTCTTGTATCGGATGCTTTCTAAAATCGACGTATATGACTTTAGGTGATAGACTGGAATATAAATATGTATATATTTAAATATGCAGCCATTCAGGTATATATACAATAGTCTAGGCTGCACACTTATGTATATTTAAATGTTGCATCGATGTCTATACATATATATTTCAGGCGAAATATACATGTTGAAAATGTACGTCATTCTGTATTACATGTATGCATGTCTCGGTGTAGAATGCATACGTATACATATATATACATATGCATATGTATATATATATAAATACATAGGGCAAATGTACACAGTGGCGTCACTATATAGGGTTGGTTTCACCCAGTGCGGTAAGTCACGGTGTCACCCCATGTATGGACCTCCTCCCTCAGTCCCTTACTAGACCTAGCATTCAGCATTTTTAGGAGTGTTTTTGTTTCAGTTTTAGCTAAATTGATACTAATACAGCTGGGCTTACAAAATAATTTTTGCTGTTATCTGTTATTGTCAATTTAAAAATGATAAAGTTGATAAAAATTATAAACAGAAATTTTTTGATAGTCATTTTGTCGTTTTGGTGTCACCCTCTCTGATGGTGTCACCCGGTGCGGCCCGCACCCCGCGCACCCCTGTGCCAGCTAGGATCAGATGGCCGGAGTATGGGAACTGTCAGAGGCCAATGCCATGGTATTCACAGAGGATTTAAATTTGGGGAGTTAAAACCAAAGGCGTCGACGGATAAGGACACTAGAGGTCTTAGATGTATCTCAAACATCCATCTATAGACTAAACTTGTCTGGTAATTTCAGTGCAATTTTCGTGTTTATATGTATTTGTTTACGTGTATGTTATATATATATATATATATATATATATATATATATATATTAGTGTAAATCGCATATTAGCTACTCATTTCTCGCTATGAAACATATACGCTATCTACTCTTTGTCGTTAGCTCTTCATTTTTGGTGAGTAGTTAACGTTTGAGAGCCTGAAAAAAATACTCAGAAGTGTTTCTTAACAGAAATCAAGATGGTACCCGACTCCTGACGTAGTCTGCTGCCAGATATCCCATGGAGAAACCTAGAATGCAAGTAGATTAAAAGGAAATTTTATCTGAAATTCGACCCCCTATATCAGGCCTGGTGAAAAAGAATACCTCGGATACTCAAAGTATATATTCCATATATTTATAAAATAAGGCGGCTTGTTTTTAAAACAAATTACCGAGCCTTATATAGTAACAATATCAACAAGCTTTAACGTTTTTGTTGAATTTTCTGCATAACTTTTTCAATTATCAATGTAAACTAAAAATTGTGTCCTATTTTTTTTCGCCGGTCAAATCTAGTGGATGAGTACTGAGTACCTCTGGTTCAGAATATAATTATATACTTTTTCAAAATGTGTACTGAGTAGCTATGGTTCAGTATATAATCATATATGCTGGTGTAAAAATTATACCTTGGAGAACATATAGTACTGAGTGGCTAAGGTAGTTTTAATACGTAGTAGTAATATTAACAAGTTTCAACGTTTTGATTAATGCTATTACTATAAGTAATAATTCTGTCTACACAATGAGTAGCTACGGTTCAGAATATAATCATATTCATGTATAAATATTATTATACCTTATGGAACATATAGTTCTGAGTGGCTAAGGTAGTTTTAATACCGGTACGTAGTCGTAATATTAGAAAGTTTCAACGTTTTGATTAATGCTATTATTATAAGTAATATTTCTGTCCCCACAATGAATAGCTATGGTCCAGAATATAATCATATTCTGGTCTAAAATTATACCTAGCGAATTATATATTACTGAGTGGCTAAGGTGGTTTTAATACCAGGGCCGTATTAAATCAGGTGGAGGCCCCAGTGCACTGCCGCGGTGGAGGCCCATAGCACGCCGAACTTTCTACCAGTCATTGATCAGTGTGTTACTGCTCTGCAACATCGGCTTGGTGCGTACGAGCTTATTTCGTCTCAGTTCGGCTTCCTATGCAAAATGGATGTGCCTTCATCACATACTGGCAGCGGCATCGAATCTCGTTGAGGTATATAAAGACGACCTTGATGCATGTCTAAGAAATGAGCTTGTGCAGTTTGTTGACTTTGTGGACACATTCAAGGACGAACAAGCTCAAGATGTCTCTCCAGGGAATTTCATGTATCGGCTGATAGGGGCCTTCTCCAGAAACAAGTTCAGAGATAATTTCCTAATGTGGAGAAACTGGAGATAGCACTTCGCATGTATCTGGGGCTGATGGTCAGTCACTGTAGTGTGGAACGTTCATTCTCAGAAATGAAACCGATAAAGAACAAGTAAGTAGGTAAGTATATCCTTTATTCAAAAACCAAATGCTAACCGCATTTTGGTGTACATGGCTCATAAAATTAATTTAAGCATATAACATTCGAATGACAAAAATGTTTTACGAGCTAAAGAGTCAGCATTAGGTATAATTCTATTGTATGCCCTCCCAGACTTTGCATATCGTTGGACAATGAGCAGTTGTCTCCTCTGGCTCTGATGAGCATAGAAGCTTACATTCTGCAGAAGAAAACGCGCAAAGTTTCACTAATTTCACATGACTTCATCCCCCAGACAAACTATCTTCTGACCTATTAATTGTTTCTTAGTTTTAAATATTTGAGCTAAATTGTGTCTGTGCGCACTGCACACTAAAATATTTTATAATCAGTTATAAAACACAAGTCAAATAAGTCTTGCGCCTTTGTGTGGAGACCCCTATGTGGTGAGGCCCCTCTGCACTGGCACATGAAGACCATGCCTAAATCCGGGTCTGTTAAACACTCAGTAATGAGTAGCTAAGGTTAAGAATATAATCATATTCTAGTGTAAGGATTATACCTTGGACAACATATTGTAATGAGTGGCTAAAGTAGTTTAAAACGTATTAGTAATATTAGCTGGTTTCAACATTCTGATTAATGATGTTACAAGTAATAATTCTGTTTACACAATCAGTAGTTATGGTTCAGAACATAATCATATTCTTGTGTAAAAACAATACCCTGGAGAACACTTAGTACCAATATTAACAAGTTTCAACGTTTTTATTAAGGCGATTACTATAAGTAATAATTCTGTCTACATAATGAGTAGCTACGGTTCAGAATATAATCATATTCTGGAATAAATATTATACCTTATGGAACATATAGTTCTGAGTGGCTAATGTAGTTTTAATACGTAGTAGTAATATTAACGAGTTTCAACGTTTTGATTAATGCTATTACTATAAGTAATAATTCTGTCCACACAATGAGTAGCTATGGTTCAGAATATAATCATATTCATGTATAAATATTATTATACCTTATGGAACATATAGTTCTGAGTGGCTAAGGTAGCTTTAATACGTAGTAGTAATATTTGCAAGTTTCAACGTTTTGATTAATGCTATTACTATAAGTAATAATTCTGTCCACACAATGAGTAGCTATGGTTCAGAATTTTTTTTTAAATTTTATTTATTCGGATATTTCTATAGCGCCTCTCGAAGTCCACTACTACTCAGAGGCGCTCCCGACTACAGCATTTGATACTGTGCCGGAATTTTCACGCCGAAGCGCCACGGGCAATTGCGAGTGAAGGACTTGCCCAAGGTCCGTACGCAGCGGCTAGAGTGGGATTCGAACCTGCAACCCTCCGGTCACAAGGCGCCGAGCTTACCACTGAGCCACCACGCCCCACGCGTATTATAATATTATTATACCTTCTGGAACATATAGTTCTGAGTGGCTAAGGTAGCTTTAATACGTAGTAGTAATATTTGCAGGTTTCAACGTTTTGATTAATGCTATTACTATAAGTAATAATTCTGTCCACACAATGAGTAGCTATGGTTCAGAATATAATCATATTCATGTATATATTATTATTATACCTTATGGAACATATAGTTCTGAGTGGCTAAGGTAGCTTTAATACGTAGTAGTAATATTTGCAAGTTTCAATGTTTTGATTAATGCTATTACTATAAGTAATAATTCTGTCCACACAATGAGTAGCTATGGTTCAGAATATAATCATATTCATGTATAAATATTATTATACCTTATGGAACATATAGTTCTGAGTGGCTAAGGTAGCTTTAATACGTAGTAGTAATATTTGCAAGTTTCAACGTTTTGATTAATGCTATTGCTATAAGAAATAATTCTGTCTAAATAATGAGTAGCTATGGTTCAGAATATAATCATATTCTGGTGTGAATATTATACCTTGTGGAACATATAGTTCTGAGTGGCTAAGGTAGCTTTAACACGTAGTAGTAATATTTGCAAGTTTCAACGTTTTGATTAATGCTATTACTATAAGTAATAATTCTGTCCACACAATGAGTAGCTATGGTTCAGAATATAATCATATTCATGTATAAATATTATTATACCTTATGGAACATATAGTTCTGAGTGGCTAAGGTAGTTTTAATACCGGTACGTAGTCGTAATATTATAAAGTTTCAACGTTTTGATTAATGCTATTACTATAAGTAATAATTCTGTCCACACAATGAGTAGCTATGGTTCAGAATATAATCATATTCATGTATAAATATTATTATACCTTATGGAACATATAGTTCTGAGTGGCTAAGGTAGCTTTAATACGTAGTAGTAATATTTGCAAGTTTCAACGTTTTGATTAATGCTATTACTATAAGTAATAATTCTGTCCACACAATGAGTAGCTATGGTTCAGAATATAATCATATTCATGTATAAATATTATTATACCTTATGGAACATATAGTTCTGAGTGGCTAAGGTAGCTTTAATACGTAGTAGTAATATTTGCAGGTTTCAACGTTTTGATTAATGCTATTACTATAAGTAATAATTCTGTCCACACAATGAGTTGCTATGGTTCAGAATATAATCATATTCATGTATAATATTATTATACCTTATGGAACATATAGTTCTGAGTGGCTAAGGTAGCTTTAACACGAAGTAGTAATATTTGCAAGTTTCAACGTTTTGATTAATGCTATTACTATAAGTAATAATTCTGTCCACACAATGAGTAGCTATGGTTCAGAATATAATCATATTCATGTATATATTATTATTATACCTTATGGAACATATAGTTCTGAGTGGCTAAGGTAGCTTTAATACGTAGTAGTAATATTTGCAAGTTTCAATGTTTTGATTAATGCTATTACTATAAGTAATAATTCTGTCCACACAATGAGTAGCTATGGTTCAGAATATAATCATATTCATGTATAAATATTATTATACTTTATGGAACATATAGTTCTGAGTGGCTAAGGTAGCTTTAATACGTAGTAGTAATATTTGCAAGTTTCAACGTTTTGATTAATGCTATTGCTATAAGTAATAATTCTGTCTAAATAATGAGTAGCTATGGTTCAGAATCTAATCATCTTCTGGTGTAATACTATACCTTATGGAACATATAGTTCTGAGTGGCTAAGGTAGTTTTAATACGTAGTAGTAATATTAACGAGTTTCAACGTTTTGATTAATGCTATTACCATAAGTAATAATTCTGTCCAGACAATGAGTAGCTATGGTTCAGAATATAATCATATTCTGATGTTATAGCTATACCTTGGGGATCACAGTATTGAGTCGCTAAGGTAGTTTTAATAACCAGTTCCAATGCTAACAATCAACCACTAATGCAACGTTATTTAATGATAGCATCAATTAATCGGTCCCAGTTCACATTTTCAACTTAACCATACAAAGTAATTCAATTAATCAATAGATTAACGTTCCAATGCACATATTAAACTCAATTGTTCACAAGTCAAACTGAGGAAGCAATCGCATGTTGCTGACTGAAACAGCTAATTTGTCTAGCTTTGCCAATCAATGGCAATTCACATCAATCACTAATTCAGTTGCAAGCAAATTATCAATGTTCAGGCTAAATCAATCAGCGTTGAACTTTTTCACGTCGACTAGTTCAGTTACCAGGCATGTCATCTGCCTGTCAATCAATCTTCAAACTAGTAGCAAGAACTTCAGAACATTCCGCATTAATTAAGTTAATTACTCGGCAGGCTTTTCACCTATCAATCAATCTCTAAACTAATTGTAAGAATTTCAAAACATTCCGCATTGACTAGATTAATTAATCAGCAGTATTTCCACCTGTCAATCATTCTCTGAACTAATTCAATAGATTCAGCACATGAATGCTCAACAGAAAGTTAATCTGATTTCGCCTATCAATAACCAGAGTTTCAAGACAGTTCACTAAATCAATTACGGAGCACTGTTATCTACTTGTCAATCAATCTTTAAGCTAATTCAATTGCAAACTCAATAGCAAATGTTTCAAAGCATCCACATTAATTAGTTCAAATGAAATACAGGTCGTCTGCCTCTCAGTTAATTAATGCAGGCCATGCGATATCCACCTGTAAAGCAAACCAGTTCAGAGAGTCTTCGTGAACTATGAATGAAGAGAAATTGCTTAAGTCGATATAATAGGAGAATCGTGTACACAATCGCTTACATGTAAGTTCACACAAGGCCATGATCATCGTCGTCGTTCTCACGTGGCTTAGCTGGCGCGGCGACAGGGGAAGCCATTTTTCTTACACTTTTCGCAGAGATGCTGCGGATGAATCTTGCTCCTTTCGTCAACACCAGAATACAGAGTCTTGTCGAGAGGACGCTGTCTATGAGGGTATACATTTATTCTGAACTTCATACATTCTTGCCCCATATTAGCCCAACTGCTGCCAGACATCCAGACTCGCTTGCACTTGGAACATTTGTACTCCCCGAAACATCTGTTGGTTCCTTGATATGGTGTAAGTCCGACGTCATGAGCCCGGGCCAGGGCGCACATATGGATAAAGTGCCCGGGTTTAAAGCACAAGTGACAGAGATATGTGCTTGGTGGCTTTCTCGGAAGTCTTCTGGCGAGTCTCATGAAGTGCAGTTGGTCAGCCGGCTCGAGCACTACATGGTCCTTACGGTCGTCTGTGAGACCATCGTGATGACAGGTATACAAGCGATAGGCGGTTCAGCACTGCCACCGACGTCTCCTGCGGAAGGGTTCTGAAGGATAGCGGAACCCATCAGTCCTCGTCTACTATAGTCGATTCTAGTCACAGGCCCGGTTACTGTAGACGTGTAGACATTACAACCCGTTTGACCGCCCCAGAGGAAAGCTGCGGCCGACGTGTACGCGTTGGGCAATACTAAATCCATGGCAAGCGTTCGTTCAAACCAACGTAATGTGATGCTCAATTCTTTATCATCAAACGTTCAAACAAGCCTAATATGATGCTTAAATCTTTCTCAACCAAACTAACTCAATATGATATCGGACTTTTGCTATTTTTAACTTTCTAATTCAAAATCGACGTTCAGTTCAATAATAACGCGTCCTTTCAGTCTGTGCGATTTCAAAAATACAGACATGACGTCATCGCTCGGTCTACGTAAATTACACTCGTTGACCGTCCTTGAAATTATTATACCTTATGGAACATATAGTACTGAGTGGCTAAGGTAGTTTTAATACTTAGCAATGAGTAGCTAATGTTCAGGATATAATCATATTCTGGTGTAAAAAGAATACTTTGGGGAACATATAGTACTGAGTGGCTAAGGTATTTTTAATACATAGTAATATTATTAGGAAGTTTCAACGTTTTGATTAATGATAAGTACTAATTCTATCTACACAATGAGTTGGTATGGTTCAAATTATAATCATTTTCTGTTATAAAATTATACCTGGAGAACATATATTACTGAGGGGCTGAGGTAGTTTTAATACTGAGTAAAGAGTAGCTACGGTTCGGAATATAAACATATTATGGTACAGAACAGAACATTTTTTGGTCCACACATTTGATTTACATACATTCCGTAACATCAGGTTGTTTTACCAGTTAAAGACTCGTTTACCGTTTAACAGATACTATTAAATAGTATCTGTTTTTGGTAAACCAATGTTTGTATTAAATAACAATACACACAACTAATAGTAGCAATGGTAGTAATTTGTTTATCGATGAATACATAAAAATACCAATTTGGCTTTCAAGTAATTTATCCAATTTAAGTATTCTCAAACTCAGAAATAAGCAGGGCTGTAGTCGAGGGTATACGCGGGTATACAGCGTATACTCACTTCTAGAGACAGTATACTTACCTCACAAAATATTTATATTTATTTATATCAAAATACTGTAGCGTATACTCACAAAATACTGTAGCGTATACTCACCTCTAATTTGTTTTGGAAAACTAACCGATAGCGTGTACTCACCTCTAATTTTACCACTACAGCCCTGGAAATAAGTCATGAGTATGAGCCAAATAGTGCGATTTAGTTATTATTCTTATAATCCTTCTGTGTAGTATATTTAATTTGCTAAGCCTAGAACTATAGTTAGAAGCCCATACCAGATTACAGTAATACAGATAAGGCTAAATCATAGTAAAATATAGAGTATTTAATATTTCAGATGATAGTAAGTAGGAGATTCTTTTTTATCACTCCAATAGTCCTTGCTATTTTGTGGGATATTTGTTCAATATGTTCTTTCCAATTTAGATATATGTCAAGGTAAACCCCTAGGAATTCAACCGAGTCTACCTGGGGAATTTCAGTCCGGTCAATTATAAGCTTTTCTAATGTATGGTTTCTGATCTTACCCCTTGCTGATAATAGGATGTAATTTTTTTTGTTTAAGTTTCAAGATAGTTTGTTGGCCTTAAACCAGTTACCTATTTGCATTAGTTCTTTATTAGTATTATCAAATAGGTCCTTATAGGAGGCATTAGAATGGAATACATTGGAGTCGTCAGCAAATAATACAAAATTTAGTAAGGTAGACGATCAAGGAAGATCATTGATATAAATAAAAAATAATAAATGGTCCAAGGACCAACCCCTGAGGAACTCCAAACTCAAGCCATCTAAATGAGGATCTAATCCCGTTACATTTACTTGCTAGTATCGTGATGAGAGATAATCTTGAAACCAAGCCAGTGGAAGTCCTCTTACTCCAGAGTTAAAAAGCTTTTTAATTAATATTTTATGATTCACCGTGTCGAATGCCTTCGACAGACCGAGGAAGATTCCTATAGCGAATTCCTTATTGTCAATGGCTTGAGATATTTTGCCGTGAATGTTTATTAAGGATAGGGTTGTTGAGTAACCCGGTCTGAATCCATGTTGATAGGGACAAAGTAGTTTCAGTTTATCAACGAAATCATAGAGTCTGTGGTAAATTACCTTTTCAAGTATTTTTGCAAATAATTATAAAGTAGAAATAGGCCTCTAGTTGTTTAATTCCTCCCTAATCACCTTGTTTGAAAATTGGAGTAACCGTAGACAGCTTCATTTTTAAAGGTACTACACCATTAGTCATTGGGCAGTTGTATATATTGGCCAAAGGCTTAGAAATATAATCTAAATTAGAGCCAATAACAACTGGATCAAGTAAATCATGTCCTATGCTGTGAGGTATTTTCATTGTTGAGTACATAGACATAATCTCTTCTGCACTAGTAGCAGTAGGGTACAATGCCAACGATGAAGGAGGAGAAGGCCGGAGGTAGTCAGAGAAGGAGGAGGATGTGCACTTTACCTGGGTAAAGTGCACATTTCAAACTATATGCTATCATTGCATTAATAATGCATTATCCATTATAAAGTTACCATCCCTGTTTAATGATCCTATATATAGCTGAGTCAGGTGGACTCTGGTTCAGCACCAATCAAATAGTTGACCAGGTTTTTAAAGTCATTTTTATGCTTAAGAAATTCCGTGTTATAATAGTTCTGTATAGATGGTATAACAATGGTACCTTGTGAAACATTTTTATTTTATTTATTTATTTATTACGAACATTTTTAACGTACGCAAAGTCACACAGAATGCGAACCTGATTCGCAGCAAGTCAGTCGCCAGGAGAAGTCCAGTTAGATATCCAGATGTTTAAAAGCCAATGAAAAGTAGTTTTCATGTGTTCTTAAAGAGATAGAGTTCGATCATCGAACAAGAGATAAGTAGGCAATTCCATTCCCTCGGGGCTGCAAGATGAAATGCACGTATAGTATTGAGTGGCTAAGGTAGTTTTCAAACTAAGTAGGGCGCCTAATTACACAGCAAAATTATACGTTGGAAAATATACGTATAACACTGATTATGGTTTATTTCTTGCTATAATATACTGTGGTGTAAAATTTATACGCTGCAGAGCATATATCGCTGAGTGACTACGGTTAATTTCTTGCTATAATATACTCTGATGAAATAATTATACCTTGGGGAACATATAACACTGAGCGATTATGGTTAGTTTCTTGCTATAATATACTCTGGTATAATAATTATACCTTGGGGAACATATAACACTGAGTGAGTATGGTTAATTTCTTGCTATAATATACTCTGGTGTTATAAATTATACCTTGGGGAACATATAACACTGAGTGACTATGGTTAATTTCTTGCTATAATATACTCTGGTATAAAAGTTATACCTTGGAGAACATACGGTACTGAGTGGCCAAGGTAGTCTTCTTGCGTGGTGAAACGTTGCCTACTCAGGAAAAAAACTATATCAGAATCGGCGTGCATTAGCCCCAAGGCAGTCCCAGTGGTGGCTACGTATGTCATCTATGACCTTTTAAGCTTTGCGCTATGAATCTAGCACGCATAGGGGCTGAGATACAGAGTGAGTAGCTATGGTGCAGAATATAATCATGAGTAGCTAATAGTCGATTCATATGTATATATATATATATATATATATATATATAGTAGCTCAGAGAGAGAGATATATATATATATATATAACCCACATAAGTAGCTCAGATATATATGTATATATATAAGCCACATAAGTAGCTCAGACTATATCTGATTCCACCTCAGCCTATATCTAAGGAAGTCTGAGCCTGTCCCAAATGAGGATAAAGGAGGAGGGTTCCGCCGTGGACTTGCAACCCACTCGGGTTACAAAAAAACCGCTTGCAACAGAAGAAGAAGAAGCTTAAGCTATAGCCATGAGGCAGCCATGGCTATGAAGTGTTAGTGACTTCATTTCCCTAACCTCGGCATATGAGGGCGAGTCGCCAGTCCTCTCCCTCGCCATCGACAGTGTACGGTCAGTGTACTCATTATAGCTGAAGGTGCAGGTGGAGAAGAAAACTCAAACCAAATTTCTGCCCTGGTGGGGATTTGAACCCCAGACCTCTCAATTGCCTGTCAAGCAGGCTAGCCACTAGACTATCGAGCACCCCCACAGATTCACTAGCACACTGTCATATGAATCTGAGACATGGCCACTGACGGTGCAAGCAGGAAAAGACTGGAAGCAGCACATCACAAGTGTCTGAGAAGAATTCCACATGTATCATGGCGACAATATACCAAACAAAACTATAAGAGAGAGAGGACGGGACAGGAAGATATGGAAAACATCATCAGAGAGAGAAGGTTGAAGTGGATGGGGTATGCTTTTCGTATGGATAAAGATAGAAGAGTCAGACAAGTGATGTCCTGGAATTCTGGAGGGAGAAGGAGGAGAGGAAGACCAGGTAGAAGTGGCCGGAAACCATCGGATACGACTTGAGATGGCTGCGAATGTCGTGGGACGAGGCCGAAGAGCTTGCAATGGACAGAGACGAGAGCAGGGGATGTGTTGCCAGATGTACAGACCTGCAGTACGGGAAAGACTAAGTAAGTATACACAAGTAGAATTCATTATTAAAGAAAAGTGATTATGCTTTCCAATAGACTGATTCCACTGTGCACATGGATAGTAAACCGCTAGTGTCGTCTTAAGTCATCGTCAATTGTGCAATAATTATATCAGTTAAAGAATGGACTCAGAACTTACACCAATCAAAATGTTTAAGCTTAGATATCGAGAAGTTGAGTTCTAGAAATCCTATAGTTCCTTTGTCGATTACTTCTGTAAGCTGCCCTAGCAGGGTCTGGGTGAGGCTTAGACCTTCGATCATCATTGATTTCAATGTTCTAAATAAATGCACTGGTAATTTGCATGTTTTTGAAGGCTTCACGCGTGCGCTGCTGTGAGAACAGTGCAATGCATAGGCTTATCTCCCTTTTGAGCAGCCTGCTTGCTGTACTTGAAAATATCGCTGACCTAGTCTACGGAACATGTACCAGAAATTATTTACTGAATTCTGACCGAACCCTTCTGACGGAAAATGATTACAGAGCGTGAAGAGTTGCGATCGTTAGCTTATAAGAAGGGTGCAAATAATAATGACCGTTGCGCCGATGTTACACTAAATTGGAGGGGGCAGAGCAGGTGGCAGGCAGAAAGTCTTTGCCCGACGACGTAATGGCATGGTCTCCGACTGAGGGTCTTGACTTCAGTTCGAAGTAACCACCACTCAATGCTCTGTGCATTGTAATAACGGCCTATAGAAGCTCTAGAATTAGATGTCATTAAAGTCATTTAATGATTGGACGCTATTCGGGACTTAAATTATATAAGGAATGACTGCAGTTTTTTGGGACGGAGTTGGGCTAAGCTGTTGTGGGCTAATTTTTCGTGAGGTTAAATTTTCGTTGAGGTGGTCCCTGGCTCCCTCTGGCACCGGCTATGGTACCACATTTGGAAGTGTATATATATATATATATATATATATATATATAATTCGATCTATCATCAGGTGATGCACATGGCAGTCGAAGGGAGGTGGAATTGTGTAAGAAAACGCACCGAATGACCTACCACAGCAGCAGCAGCAGCAGCAGCAATAGCACCCAGCGTAGCAGCAGGAACAGCAGCGTGCATTAATATCTCCAGCTGTTGTCTTTTCCCCGAAAACGTGACGGTTCGACTACAGAAGCATCACTCAAAACACTGTTGGCCATAACCGCGATTGCGTAATGCTGTGGCGGACGGTCTGAGGTGATTGAATGTTTTCCAAGTTCACATCGACATTTGAAGATTTTGCATAATTTGCATATAATTATACAGGGGTTCCACTGTTATTAATTGCTGAGGAACGAGTTCTTGGAGAACAGTCGTTTAATTTATGCAGCACAATTCTACGGAATCAATTCTCCGACCGCATCAACATCTGGAGGTCATTTGATCTGAGCTGTTTGTTGCTGTCTTATCAGAAGTTCCCTTCGATTGATGCTCTGGCTGAATATTCGATTCGTTCACATTAAATCACATCACATTATTTTAGATTATATGACATTACATTGCACTGTATAGCATCATGATCATATTACATTACATCACATCGCTTCATTCTACATCACATCGTACTCACATTACATTACATCACATCAGACGTTCAGACCGCATTACATCACACGGCATTGTAATTTATTCAAGGTTGAATCTGTTGAAAAGTTTCCCATCGACAACAAGGGGCTCGATCGCGAAGCGCAGAATCCTATACGACCTTTTAATGGGCAGTTATTTTTAGCCATAAAACTTTGGAAATATTTATGATGTAATTCTATCGTCACGGCGAAGACAGCTGACGTAGAGAAAGGCGATTATGTGTGTTGCTGTCTGCTCCACTGGAAGTAAACACTATCGAAATGTGTGTATCGTTATGTCTGCCGCCGACTGCCGCAGAGATTTCCAGTTATTGTTTGACTGGGGCGGAGTCGGCTGCTCGCAGGTTGACTGGGCGAAACAGCTGCACGTGTTTGCGAATCTGGAGTTCGTTAGAAAAGGCTGACAGGGCTTTCTATCATTCGACTGAAGCAGAACTTTATCAAGTGGATGAATTTCACGTGGAATAGGTCCAATGTTTTCAACTGTCACATATTAACGTTGCAGCAATCTTGGTATGCATAACAGTAGCAAACTTATTAGAAAAGATAGGGCCTACAGATATTAAAAATATTGATACATCTAAAGAAATGTACAGTGAAACTGTATCGCAAATAACTGATATCCATCGATACATCTTTGTGCAAAACGAAAGTTGACGAGGTTTTACAAAGGTAAAGGTTTGGAGTGCTTCTGACTATTACTTTTATTATTACCAGTGTTTTATCTGCACCTGAAAAATTTCGGCACATTTTCAGCTATTAAAAAATAGTTTAGTTATTTTAATTTAATGTGACGTAAGATATTTTCTTGGGGACGGTCTCACTGACGCCCTTCCTGAAACTCCACCCCAGTTTTTCTTGAGCTGCGCCGTCGATTTAGTCTCCTCCTTGTTTTCCTCCGCGGCTTCCGTAATTATTGTTCACTTCTGGAACCTTTTTCTTTAGAAAATAAGCACTGATTATTACAAGTTACAATTTATGAGATTGTGATTAACTAGTTGACAATTCGTCAACAAGTGGCGTAAATGATGAAGTACTCGAAGACAATGGACTCAGGAACGATGACACTCTTCAAGCGCCATTAAACTTAGCCTCCATCACGATTCGACACTTCTCTCAGAAATGCCTGTGAACGGCATCAATAATCAAAAGCCCAATTCGTATGGCTAGAGGCAACGGCTGATGTCAACAACATGGAGAAGGATGAGCATCAAGTATAGGGCTACATGGAATTACCATCTGGAATTACTTCAAAGAGAAGTGCACAATTTTGCAGTTTCGTTTGCTCTTGCTAAATGTGAATGTAAATGCACACGTTTTATAGCGACCGTATATCCTCGACTCTGCTCATTTTTCAATGAAAATCGAGTAAAATTCTTCACCACCGTTAAAAATGGTATGTGATGTAGGCCCCAGTGCAATGTAAATCTCCGAAATGTCTCAGCGCCACACAAAAGCCACGTCGGGTAGACCAGCTCAATCACTGGCGCTTCAGATTCAAAGATTCAGTAAGCCGAAGATATATTGAAAGACGGAAAACCGAGAATAGTCCAAACAGAGGCAAGAAAGGGTGCTTAGCAAGACTGCAAAGAGTATCGTAATTGTAATCGTGGTATTATCCTACAGAAAGTAATACACAACTTTCGCGTGGTTCTAAATCGTACAGGCGCATCCGTACTCTGTGCTGCCATCTAACGAATGAAAACTAAAAAATGGTTTAACCTGAGCTTTCATTCTGTAACAGTGAGCATTTAAACTCACATGACATGTAAAAATCATTTTAAGAAACAAATTTTCCTTTTGTGTTGAAAATTTTCTATTCATCATCAGGACTCTGTTGTCGGGCAGATTCTCGTTTTCTTTGCAGGAGAAGAATGGTCCCTTAAGCTAATAATTCTTGTGGTAGCTACGGGTATTATAGGTGTTAGCGACTTAAATTTTCAGTCTTATTCCTCGCCGTCTGATCTTTACACCGACAATGTACGGTCAGCATAATCGTTTATAGCTGAGGAAGAGCAAGGAAGCTAAAGTTTCCAAAACTCAGCCGTTACGAAGATATGAACTTCCGACCTCTCGATTGACAGTACAGGACGCTAACCATACTCGTGCAATTTGAAACAAAGGTGAAAACAACTAAACCTGATTTGCATTTTGTAGATCTACGTACACCAAAAGCTTCCGCTTTCGAATAACATTGGATAACGGCAAACAGTAGGACTACAGGTCGGATTTTGAGCGATTGGACATGTTTCATGCGTTGGAATCAGGCCAACATTAAAGGGGTGCTAAGGGTCCTGCAGCACCCGGGCCCGCAGTTTTGAGGGGCCCGCATTTTCGGAAGTACATAAATTTTTTTATTGTATTGTAATTGGGCCCCGCGCTGATGGCTGTATAGGTAATCACAGCACCCGGGCCCGCACTAGCCTTTAATGCGGCCCTGGTTGGGATTTCCGTAGTAAGTTACTCACGCACTTGATTTTATGTGCGAAAACACAGTTTGTTTTCAGCTAAAATAAGGTCAATTGGGGTATTAAGGCCCGGGAGGCAATAACTTGCCAATAAGGCATACTTGAATTATCTCCGAAGCTAGTCGTTAGATGTCGCTAGAGATGTATTTTGTCGATAGGCCTTGACCTGTGGACTAGTTTAGTTGCGCATGCGTTTTCATTTTCGGCGACATCTTTTAATTATGCAGACGATAAGATTTTTGTGAGCATTTTTTTCGTAATTAGCCTATTTCCGTGAGTAGGCCCTAGTAATACCTTAATTAATCCTCACTCTGCGTAGAGGATGCAAGTTGCTATAGTGATGTTCGTAAACAGTGAATATTGGCAGGGACGTCATTCTAGCTTTTTTCAGGGGGGGGGCAAGGACGTCAAAAAAGAGGTAAAAAAAATTTTTCGCGCTCCTCGCCAAGAAATTTCACAGTTTTTTGCTGTTTCTTCACAAATTTTGGGGGGAAATGCATAATGTACCGCCCCCACTGTCAAAGAGGTGTGATCTTGTGAAAAAAACCTATGCAGACTATTTTTGTTAATAGTATATAATAATTCCATGAATTTGAGTATCATTTTTTTTCTTTTTTACCCCTTTCTTCTTCCTCCTTTTCTTGTTCCAGCTTTTAATTTTTTTTTAAATCAGGGGGGAAATGCCCCCCAAATGACGTCCCTGAATATTGGCAAGACTACATAGGCTGAAAAACCTAATATGCACTTAAGAATTAACTGGAAATTGAATTAATTGTTTATGGTGTTGAAGTGAGGATAATAAGGCCCACCTTACTGTGGGCAATTAGGAAATGGAAGAAGATGAAGCATTGTGACGAATAATGATTTCAGGAACAGCCTGAATTAACGACACTACACATTTTCATCATCTTTCCTTTATTCCGGAAACTATAATTGATAACTACTGTATATTTACTTTATAAGTTATAGATTGTCAATAAATGAACTCAATTGCTCATTCAAATTTTAAATCGAAAATTTAAATGACAAGATAAGACTGTTTTAAAAGCTGGGCCTTAATACCTTACGTGTTGGGTAATAAGGCCCAAATCATGACCTTTAAAATCAATGATTTGCTATTATGTGACATTTAATTTGAGCGAAATAATTAATCCACTATGTAAC
>OY744606.1:56951294-57053794 GCA_963556255.1 Allolobophora icterica | reverse complement strand
GCTTGTCTGTCTGTGACACTCTGTGTGCATGCTTTCCTAGCTGCCTGCCTGCCTGTTTGCCTGTCCGGGTTTTGAAAATGACCAGCAGAAGGAAGTTTTCGCCTGACATAAAACGGGAAAGAAACCAGAGGCGTAGAAGTTCCAGAGGCCCATTGGCTAAGTGACCGTTCTAAGCACGTGCTAAATTCACCCATGACCTTTCATGACTTTGTCTGGCATTCCTTACCCTTAAGAAATTCCCAACAGTCAGGTTATATTTTGGCGTTTAGCAGAGCAAATTAATAAGAAAGAAAAAATAGGCAATAATTCCATTTAAATACCATAAATAGTGAGTAGGCCTATCGTGATGCGTAGGACATTATTTTTATTAAACGTCAATGGTATCACGTCATCAACAAACGATCTCCCGCGAAATTAATCAGAATCGAGGAAAGAATTGGACAGAAATGCATTTGCGCAACTGTTCTCACGGACAAAGCTGCAGCAGGAAACGAAATTAACTATCAGCTGATAAAAATTCGGTGATAAACCAACTTACACGAAAGGGACCGGCACTGAGAAATACCAACTCAATCACGCCGAAGGGAGCCATATGGGCAATCTGTCCCAGGCTTTAGGCTGAATGGTTCTAAGATTTTATAAGTTTTTATCATTCTATTCACTTTTGAATTCGATGTTACGTGCAGGGTTACATTGAAGTGTGAATTGATAGGCGTGTAAGTACGCCTGTCTCTTATACAGATGGACTTTTTTTTAATAAGACCTATAATTTGTGGTAGGCTAGCGAGAAGCGCTTTTGTGTATAGTTCTGAAACAGTGATATAGATACCCTCAGAATCATAAGAATGAATAATAAAGTATGAATACATGAATAGATAATAAAGTAGGTATGCAGGAATGCATGAATACATGTATATTTTCCCAATCTATTACATCTTTGTTTACTTATATTTTCTATGAACGTATACGTGGAGCCACCTATCGGATTTCTTCTGATTGCCTTCAACGGAATGCGAGTTTCAACAATGGTTTCAGTTGAAGCTACCCATCAATAATGATGTCCTGTCACGTGTATTGGAATAGCCGCACTACTATGGAAGTCGTAAATGAAGTGAAATGTATACGTTCTTCTATAGCGTTCGTATAGCCTCGACCCTGCTCACTTTCCAATGAATTTATTGGGCGAGATCCTTCACCACCTCTGCACGTTTGAATGAGTACCTCCCAATTTAAGGTTTCCGAGTAAACACCTTTCAAGTCCAAAATTTAAATCTCTTAAATCACGAACTACTTGATGCCTTGGCGCTGTGGATACTACGCTGGCAAGCACAGTGAAGTTAGATTACAACGAGCCTGGTTAGTTCTTGTTTGGCATTTGTCTATTGGATTCCAGGCATATGTGCCAACTCAGTCCTCCATCTTTAAAGCTCTGGTACTGAGCATTTGAAGATGATATGTCAATACAGGCATGTGGTCAAAATCTAGCTTGTTATGCCATCATGCGTGTAATGTAATGTATCACTGTAGCTATACATTTATTTAGTGCCTCGATGTACACCTTGATGGTGCTCACAGATGTTGTAGTATGTAAACAATGTTATGTATGTGCATATGTAATGTTCATAATTATTATATATATATATACATGCATGTATGCATGTATGTATGCGTATGTATTATACTGCATATGTGTGTGAATTAACTGGGCATTTATATAGCGCCTTTTGAGCCTCACAAAGGTAATGTAATGAGTTGTAATCAAAGATTTATATAGCGCCTCTTCAAGAAAACTCATCAGAGATATAAGGCAATTTAGAAGTGTTTCAGTGCTAGTGTTAACACTGTTTGAGTAAACTTAGACAATCACTGTGTCGAAAACTAACCAAAGACTAAACCAAAGATTGGTACGTGATTGAACGAGGGTCGTAAATATATACTCCAGGTACAATTCTATTGATTGGTTTGTCAAATCTGGTTGCAATGGACGACAACAAGTGGCCTTAGAGCTGAGGTCACGCGTGACTGAAGAAGGCCAAGTAGCAATCGACCGTTTCTTTACCTGTCGAGGAATTTCCGAACGGCAAAGATGTCTCCTGCTACAAGGCCTTCAATAAACAGCCGCAGTATGCAGAGAGTACGCTCTAAAAACCTCGGATAATTTCAGTCTGTATATTGCACATGTGGGTGCATTGTTTGTCTCGGCTAAGCTATTGTCAGACGAACATTTCAGGCCAGATCTACAATGTAGGCCTACGGATAGGAAATTGGGTATTATCATGAACAAAGCACGGTAGTTTAAACGCAATTTCATTTATTGCACGTGATGCCATGTTAGGGTAAGTTAGTGGGATTTTGAGACGCGAGATAGATCATAGAAGTGTGTGCGACTTACCTCCCAGGTGTCGTTATACGGAGCCTCCTCAGCAGATTCAAGCCCGTAATCGTTGGATGGCAGACTCTGCGCGGTATAAAAGAGACAAGGCAGAATTTTCCCATCCTTTTTTTCCCTACCTCCCAGTCAGTAGGCAAATGGGTTTGATGGAGAGGTATACGCTGTTCATTAAGTCAGACAACAGGGTTGTCGGTGAATTTAACTGATGACCCTAGTACGGTTGATTAGAAAGTTGTTGGATTTGACAAAGCCTAATTGCCTCACATAGATTTACATAATATCATATGCAGCATATGGGTATGCAAGAATCTAATGTATGTATCAATGTATGTATGTTGCATGTGCGTTTGCATACATGTAGATACATGCATACATATATAGTAAAAGTCGTGTTTTTTAAGAGATCGAAGTCCCGACTTCTTGGAGGTATTCGATCATGTTATGTAGAAACGCTGCATCTAATCTAATCTAATAAGATCTGATCTAAATGATCAAATCTGGTCTTGTCAGGTTTAATCTAATCTAATCCATGAAAATCTAATCTGATCCGATCCGATCCAACCAAACCCAACTCATTCCAACTTATCCCAACCCAACTCAATTAAATCTAACCAAACCTAATCCAACCAAACCCATTTCATCCCAACTTACCCAAACCCAACTCAATTAAATCTAACCCCACCTATTCAAACCAAACCCATTTCATCCCAACTTACCCAAACCCAACTCAATTAAATCTAACCCCACCTAATCCAACCAAACCAACTCATCCCAACTTACCCCAACCCAACTCAATTAAATCTAACCAAACCTAATCCAACCAAATCCAACTCATTCCAACTTACCCAAACCCAACTCAATTAAATCTAACCCCACCTAATCCAACCAAACCAACTCATCCCAACTTACCCCAACCCAACTCAATTAAATCTAACCCCACCTAATCCAACCAAATCCAACTCATTCCAACTTACCCCAACCCAACTCAATTAAATCTAACCCCACCTAATCCAACCAAATCCAACTCATTCCAACTTACCCCAACCCAACTCAATTAAATCTAACCCCACCTAATCCAACCAAATCCAACTCATTCCAACTTACCCCAACCCAACTCAATTAAATCTAACCCCACCTAATCCAACCAAATCCAACTCATTCCAACTTACCCCAACCCAACTCAATTAAATCTAACCCCACCTAATCCAACCAAATCCAACTCATTCCAACTTACCCCAACCCAACTCAATTAAATCTAACCCCACCTAATCCAACCAAATCCAACTCATTCCAACTTACCCCAACCCAACTCAATTAAATCTAACCCCACCTAATCCAACCAAATCCAACTCATTCCAACTTACCCCAACCCAACTCAATTAAATCTAACCCCACCTAATCCAACCAAATCCAACTCATTCCAACTTACCCCAACCCAACTCAATTAAATCTAACCCCACCTAATCCAACCAAATCCAACTCATCCCAACTTACCCCAACCCAACTCAATTAAATCTAACCCCACCTAATCCAACCAAATCCAACTCATTCCAACTTACCCCAACCCAACTCAATTAAATCTAACCCCACCTAATCCAACCAAATCCAACTCATTCCAACTTACCCCAACCCAACTCAATTAAATCTAACCCCACCTAATCCAACCAAATCCAACTCATTCCAACTTACCCCAACCCAACTCAATTAAATCTAACCCCACCTAATCCAACCAAATCCAACTCATTCCAACTTACCCCAACCCAACTCAATTAAATCTAACCCCACCTAATCCAACCAAATCCAACTCATTCCAACTTACCCCAACCCAACTCAATTAAATCTAACCCCACCTAATCCAACCAAATCCAACTCATTCCAACTTACCCCAACCCAACTCAATTAAATCTAACCCCACCTAATTTAACCAAATCCAACTCATTCCAACTTACCCCAACCCAACTCAATTAAATCTAACCCCACCTAATCCAACCAAATCCAACTCATTCCAACTTACCCCAACCCAACTCAATTAAATCTAACCCCACCTAATCCAACCAAATCCAACTCATTCCAACTTACCCCAACCCAACTCAATTAAATCTAACCCCACCTAATCCAACCAAATCCAACTCATTCCAACTTACCCCAACCCAACTCAATTAAATCTAACCCCACCTAATCCAACCAAATCCAACTCATTCCAACTTACCCCAACCCAACTCAATTAAATCTAACCCCACCTAATCCAACCAAATCCAACTCATTCCAACTTACCCCAACCCAACTCAATTAAATCTAACCCCACCTAATCCAACCAAATCCAACTCATTCCAACTTACCCCAACCCAACTCAATTAAATCTAACCCCACCTAATCCAACCAAATCCAACTCATTCCAACTTACCCCAACCCAACTCAATTAAATCTAACCCCACCTAATCCAACCAAATCCAACTCATTCCAACTTACCCCAACCCAACTCAATTAAATCTAACCCCACCTAATCCAACCAAATCCAACTCATTCCAACTTACCCCAACCCAACTCAATTAAATCTAACCCCACCTAATCCAACCAAATCCAACTCATTCCAACTTACCCCAACCCAACTCAATTAAATCTAACCCCACCTAATCCAACCAAATCCAACTCATTCCAACTTACCCCAACCCAACTCAATTAAATCTAACCCCACCTAATCCAACCAAATCCAACTCATTCCAACTTACCCCAACCCAACTCAATTAAATCTAACCCCACCTAATCCAACCAAATCCAACTCATTCCAACTTACCCCAACCCAACTCAATTAAATCTAATCCAATCTAATGTAACCAAACTCAACTCACCCCAAATTACCGCAACCCATCCCAACACAATTGAATCTTACTCAATCTAATCCAACCTGATCCAACCAATCCCTAACTTACCCCGACCCATTATAATCTGATCTGGAATTTTCAGATCTGATCAATTAAAATCTAACCTAATCTGATCAAACCCAACCTCAATCAATCTAATCTTATCCAGCCAAGCTGTACTCACCCCCATCCAACTCAATTCACTCCAATCTAATTTAATCTTATTCAATGCAATCCACCAAGTCCAACTCACTCCAGTCCAACCCATTCTAATATAATCTCTAGTTTAGGCGTGTTTAATCGATTCATGTCTAGTATAATTTAGTCTAATTCAACCCAAACCAATCCATCCAAACCAACTCACCACAACCCAATCCAATTCAATCTAATCTAAACTAACCTAATTTCATATAGTAGGCCTATGGTCTTTACTAGTTAAGTCTAATTAGTCTAGTTTAATTATCATGACTAGTTTAGTTTAGCAATTTAATTTATTCTAATCTAAAGACTTCCGTCGAACCGTTATCTTACGGGACGAGGTATTAGTGAAACCAGAACCAGTTGCCCTAATCCATCAGACGCTGACATTCAAGAGTTAATATAGAGACTACGACGGGTATTTAGTCAGAATTAGGCGAGTCTTAAGTGTAAACCTGGATTACATAAGTGAATTGACCAAGCGGACATAACCGGATAGGGATTCCTAGAGCTCGGACTGACGAACTCAGGGAGCTGTATCCCATCAGTTTCATCTACAGTCAGATAGTCAATGTGTGCGATGGTCAGGTGCAGTGTCTATTAAGCTGAGCATTTAACACTTTCAATGCAATATTTGTAAATTATTGTAAAACGATTTTTGGACAGAATTCCGTGTTCAAATCGATGCCATAGTAGAACTGCAGTGCATTACTAATGCGTGCTATACCTCTTTCCAGACGCTATAAAATTATATTGTGCACAATTAGGAGAAATATGATTATAATTACAGATCGAGTCCTCCAGATAGTGTACGATTTGTTACGTGCAGTAGGCTTACTTCCTTCGTGATCTGCGTAGGCCTATATATATATATATATATATATATATATATATATATATATATATATATATATTCATTCTCTGTTCTGAGACTGACTGAGTTTGGAATCTATTTTGCGCTTTTTTCAAAACTTAGATTATAATTATCATGTCACGTCGTGGATCATTCAGTTCAACCGCTTCACAGACGAACAACAAACACCAAAAAATGCCAGTAGACACTAAACCACCAGAAACACTAAACTACCAGAAACTCTAAACTACTAGAAACAGTAAACTACCAGAAACACTAAACTACTAGAAACACAAAACTACTAGAAACATTGAACTACAAGAAACACTAAACTATAGGCCTGGTAGAAAGACTAAACTACTAGAAACGTTTAACTGTCAGAAACTTAACGATAATGACAATCAGCGTCAAGGATAATAACGGTAATTAAGTTTGTGGTTATTGCCTAATCAACGAAAACAGTGTGACGATGCAGAAGAAAAACAACGACAGTGACGAAGATCACTGTCATGACGACGACGACGATAATGATGATGATGATCCCGACGACGACGACGATGATGATCGTGATCACGACAACTACGATGATTATGATGATGATCATGACGAAGACTGGTTGAGTAGAATTACATCAAGACAGGTGAAGATATTAAATTTAGTCAGCGGCGTGATAGCTTAATGTGTAGCATGTTGGTCTTGGGTTCAAATCCCCTCAAAAACGACAAATATTTCAAGACTTCTCTTTCAGTAGCGAAGTCTTTTGAACTCGGTTACAAAATTGGCGCACTGAGAATTTGACGATCAGACTTCTATGGAGAGCATTGACATCCCACCGACGTAATACTATGCTGGTGTAAGAGTTGTTAAGAACCTAGTCCGATAAATTCATTGTTAAATAAGCAGGGCCGAGGTCATTATTGTCGATATAGCAACATGTGTCAAATTAGATATAAATGTAAGAAACGAAATGATGTACCCATTCCATAGCTGCATAAGAGAAATTCACAATAACAGCAAGATATAACTTTTTCGATAACTCTTCGAGTTTGTCGGAGCTAATGCAGCTTCAACTGCAGCAGACACAGCCTTCCAGTTTTACGATATGGCTCTGTAGCAGTGAGGTATTCTCAGTATGAGCTGATAAGCTAAACACTCGCTGGAATAATGTGTCTCGTAAACTGTTTGCATTCCATAAATGGGAATCAGTACGAGAATTTATTGTAGGTCTATAGGCAGTTTTGACTTTATGGGAGTTATTTACATGTTTAAACTACTTAAAAATGCTAACTGCTGGTAATTGAACACTCAGTAGGGCCTATGCTGCATGTCGTTGACATTCAGTTATGGTCACGAATTTAATTATCTAGTTAATGGTCTTGGTGTGTCAGCAAAGGACAGCATGTCCTATGTCAGAACCCAGGTTTATAACGCTCACGACTCCGGGGGAGCGTTAGCTTGAGTTGGTGTTTGTTGGTTGTTGTATTTTTGCAATTTTCTTCGTTTTGTGTTTTACAATTTCGTGTTTCTGCTTTGAGCGAAATAAAGCATATAATATCGAGAGCTGAATATCTCGGTGCTGCATGAATAAACTGTTGTTCTAATTCTCAGTATAGGTCTAAGTTCTAACTGAGATTACTGTTATGTCACTGCCTAAGTGGGGCATCACTTGGCAGAGCCTCGTGAATCTTATGGAAGTCCAAAGACGTAATGTTTCACAACAGCTTCGCGCATTATACTGATCGGCAGCCAATGATGAAGAAGCGACTATCCTGGCGGCGTTGATGACGATCACTGGTTCCACTCATGGACCAAAGGCCAGCTGCCATTTCACCAAACGCCGCAGCAGCAGCCCGCATGCGTTGCTGCCCAGATTATCCTCC
This sequence comes from Allolobophora icterica, assembly GCA_963556255.1. Classification (NCBI taxonomy): domain Eukaryota; kingdom Metazoa; phylum Annelida; class Clitellata; order Crassiclitellata; family Lumbricidae; genus Allolobophora; species Allolobophora icterica. The sequence goes on along the minus strand of OY744606.1, from coordinate 57,045,610 downwards.
CATCAACTCGTCCTTCCAACTGTCCATCAGTTTAGGCGCCAACTCAGACGGTGCTACCTAAGAACCTGGCTGACCAGACGGTTCGTCTTGCTTGGGCTTAAGCCTTAGACTCTCACCAACTGACTGACAGAATGACTAACTAATTGACCTGGGGTTCATTGCCGGTATAGTATACTCACGACCTTGCACGATCATCGCAAGCAACAACAACAAGTTTACAGCGATGCTTTCTCAGAATTTGCACATTTTTCGTGAGATATGTCATGGTATAAGGGACGCACGCAGTGGTGTAGCGGTATGTTTTCTCTGCTTTGTAACCGGATGTTTGCAGGTTCGAATCTACCTCAACCCATTGAGTAGCGACCTTGGACAAGTTGCTCCACACAATTGTCTGTGAGAAAGGCAACGGGAGACCACCTCACTCATTTCATCTCCAGGTGGCATAAAGCCAATGGACTTGCCTTCGGGCAGAGAAGTCATCATCATCATCATCATCATCATCATCATCATCATCATCATCATCATCATCATCATCATCATCATCATCATCATCACCATCATCATCATCATCATCAGCAGCAGCAGCAGCATCATCATCAGCATCATCATCATCATCATCATCATCATCATCATCATCATCATCATCATCATCATCATGTTATGCTATTTATATTATAGTTTATTTGTGTTGTACTCATGTTAAATATATATACGCCAATAATGGTGTAGTCACTGTAGTGGAAGCTGAATGACTAGGCCCTAGACGTTGAATTATGGAGTTGAAACCTAGAAAGGAAAAAAGGCAATTAGTTTAGAATGCTTGCTGCGCTAGCGCCTTTTTGAGACCCGTTTTCACTGGGTTCACGGGGTTAACGCGCATGAAGTCTGCAGAAGATAAGACGGTGGTGGAAAGTGCTTTTGAGTTACTAACACTTTGTACACTCCAGGTTGCCTCTTTGCTAACTGTTATAGATAAGATAACATCAACTTTATTGTTCTATAATCTTATCCATTGCTCTTATTTTATACGCTGGAAAGGCCTTGAAACGCGCAACTACGGAGTTACTGTAGATTACAGAAGAAGAATATGAAGAAGAAAACAGTCCCTTAGGCTAGCCTGAGGCTATGAACTGTTAGCGACTGCACTTTCTTAGCCTCGACGTATGAGGGCGGTTGGCCATTCATCTCCCTCGCCGTCTCATCTTCCCACCGACAGTGGGACATTATAACTGTGTTGGCTAGGGGGCGCCGTTGGAGTAGAAATCTCAAAAGCAAATTTCTGCCCTGGAGGGGAATTGAACCCTCGACCTCTCGGTTGACAGTCCAGCACGCTAACCACTAGACCAGCAGCAGACCAACGGTGGTACGCGTACCACTAGTGGTACGCCAGGTGTCGCTAAGTGGTACGCGAAAAAAATCAAAAATTACATCCTTAAAATTAGGCTATATTAATTTTTAAATTTGTCTACCTACGGTCCTACGCTAATTGCGAGGGGCTTTTCGCGCTCGCCTGTTGTTTTTATCTGACCTTTGCTGGTGGTTCACCAACATTCAAGTTTTTTACCTGGTGGTTATAAAAATAAAGTTTGAAAACCGTTGCACTGGACTATTGCTCACCCCATTTAGATTATAGAACTAAATGCTAAATACCGATTACGCATATAGTTACATAGGCTTAATGTACAGTAACCTCGATTCCATAATAAGGAATTTATTGCCTCTTCATCAAAGACCAGTGTGTGCTCGAGGCCATACGGTCGCTATAGGAAAACGTGTAGGCCTACATTTACATTTGCGTATGCACTCAGTATAATATGAAGGCAAGAGCCCTGTGAAATAAAATTGGCTAGGGAAACAGCACGCGTGATTTCTGGGTCAGTTTATTAGACAAAAACAGTCCGGTCTGTGCAGGTTCTGGACTATTAAAATAGAAGGAGAAATCTGAGACCGCCGTTGTATGCATGCGTCGAACACGTGAAACGCTTTCTCCTTCATCTGCATGTTTAACCGATTTGAGAGTGGTTAAAAGTGTTCTGCTAGCGTTGTTAGCCAAATCTTATCCGTATTATTAGCCCCTTAACATCCATCCTCTGGCAATTGGCCAACAGACCTGTTTCACTGGAACTCAGACTGTGAATGTATACATACATACATACATACATACATACATACATTCATGCATACATACATACATGCAAACAGACAGACAGACACACACACGCATACACACAGACAGACACAGACAGACACACAGACAAGCAGGCTGTGAATACATACAGACAGACATACATATAGACAGACAGACAGCCATGTACAGACAGGCAGACAGACAGACAGAAAGGCAGACAGACAGGTAGATAGACAGGCGTACAAGCAGGCAGACACACAGACAGACAGACAGACAGGCAGGCAGACAGATAGACAGACAGACAGCCATGCACAGACAGACAGGCAGACAGACAGACAGACAGAAAGGCAGGCTGAAAGGCAGACAGACAGGCGTGCAGGCAGGCAGACACACCGACAGACAGACAGACAGGCAGGCGGACAGGCAGACCGACAGACGGACAGACAGGCAGACAGACAGATAGGCAGACAGACAGAGATAGATACGCAGAAACAGAGGAGAATTACGGAAGTAAAGTAGGAACAGTCACAGATACACGGACAGATATGAAGGACGTACGGAACAACAGGAACAAACATGAAACGACAGAGAAAGTGCTATAAATAGACACAATGATGTCTTTATGCATATATTATATATATATTATACATACGCAAACAATACGAACACACATTCATACACAGACCTACATACATACACATACGCAGACACACAAAAGAAGACAGACAGGGAAACAGATAAACAGACCTACAGAAAGACAGACAGAGGCTGAAGCTGTCTGATTCATCGGTTAATAATGTTAATTTGTATGAAACGGTGACTTATCGCAAGCGGGCGGCGGAGGCGGCGTAGGGTTAAGCGGCGGAGGGTGAGGCGGCGGTGGGTGAGGCGGCGGAGGGTGTGGTGGCGGTGGCTCAGTTTTTCTCCGGTCGTCCATCCATCAGCCTCATCGAATCCAAGTCACCTGCGGCTCCTGTTACCCTCCGCCTCCACTGAGCCTCTCTCTTCCTTCTTCTTTTCGTCTTTCTCTCTCTCTCTCTCTCTCTCTCTCTCTGTCTGTCTGTCTGTCTGTCTGTCTGTCTGTCTGTCTGTCTGTCTGTCTGTCTCTCTCTCTCTCTCTGTCGCTCTGTCTCTCTGTCTCTCTGTCTCTCTGTCTCTGTCTCTCGCTCTCTCTCTTTCTATCGCTGTCTTCCTCTTTGCTGTGCTCTTCCTCTTCCTTCTCTCTCATCCTCCTGTCTCCCTCTATGCCATTCCTCTTCTGCAATCTTTTCATCTTCTCTGTCACTTTTTTCTCTTCCTCTTCACCTTCTACTCTTTCTCTCCTCTGTCTCACTTTTTCTCTCTTTCTCTCTATTTCTTTCCCTTTCTGTTTCTTCCTCTCTATTTCTTGCATCTTTCCTCCTCCTTCTCCTCATTCTCCTCCTCCTCCTCCTGCTCCTCTCTACCTCTCCCTCTCTCTGTCTCGTTTTCTATCCTTTTCTATCCACCTGTCTTCTTCTCTCTCACTTTCTCTCTCTCATCCTTTCTCTCGCAGTCCTGTAGGGCTACGGACGCCCCTCCCCATCGCCGTAAAATCTCTTTTAATTTTCCACTGGCGGCCTGCTGGCCGTCGTTGAGCCGACGAAGGCGGCGGTGGGCCTCCCCATCTGCAACCGAGCCACCACCACCACCCACGCAACTTCAACGGCAAACACGAAGCACCAACCCCCGCCTAAAGATGCAAACAGGCCAGGCAGGCTGAGCAAAGCAGTCCATGCCGCACATGCTGACTGTCCTATTAGTGCTCAGTGAGTCACATAAGAGCTCATACATACACATAAGGCTAATACATATGTATATATAAGTACATATATATTTTGTACGAGTACTTATACTTATGTGTTTATATATATGTACTGACACAAATATACGTATACAATTCTATATTGCCTACAAAATAATGTATACATGTAAAAGTATTTATATACAGATACATGTGTGTTGCGTGTGTCTGGTTGAGCATGCATATTGTCATTTAAGCAGGCTGTAGTTTACCCTGGACTAAGTGTGCTTGCCATAGGCTATCGTGCTCGGGTTTATAAAGCTCGGTCGTACATAATGGTCCACCTTGGCTGAAGAAAGTAAACATGTCCAGTGGCTACGTATAGCCTTGGGAGAGACAGTCAGCTGTACCTGGGTACCGTGTGTGTGTGTGTGTGTGTGTGTAAACGACGGTCGTGATAAGTGCCCTATGATAAACGACCAATACCTGAGGACACTTGGACTGTCGTAACCTCATCTGACGAAAGCTTTGGCCTGCGAAGAAGTCGTTGACAACACAGAAAACATTTCTTTGTGGAAATTCGCAAACTGTACAACGATAACGAATCGCCAAAGAAGGAGGATCTTAGACAACGGCGATTTCTGTGGAGTCTTACTAGTCGGAAAATTCAAGCAGATTTCTGAAGAGGTTTCTGACGTTAGAGGACGTAGATGAAAAAGACTCTCGCGAATGATGGTTGGTTACCGATGAATTTGTTCAATAAATTTCATATGAGCGAAATGTGAGAAGGTTTAACATAAAATTAATGTAGATTATGTAATGTAATCAGACCTAAGGTAATAAGATAATTTTGAAGAGAAAGGCGAAGTACATTCATACAGGGTACAGATGGTAACACAATACGCATCGACATAGAAGCATAGGCACGCATGGATGGGTACAAGCAAGCAAGGTTGACATCTCTTCTTTTTGAATCAGCTGAAGCCTGAAACCAATGACATTTAGCATGCACATAACTTTAGTAAGGTAAGACGAGGCAAGGAAATACAAGATGGGTGGCACTGTGGCCGATTGGTTAGGGTGCTCGACCTGTAACTCGGAGAGTACGGGTTCGAGCCTTACCTGAGGGATGAAGCAACTCCGGTGTACAGGTGCACTTCTGAACTTTTGAAGGAAGGCAATATCAAATGCAGTTGCATTGTTTTGTAATTGTAAAGTATGAAGACTCAGTTGTTTGCACTGACTTTTCTAGCAGTAGAAGTATAGATGTGCTCTTAAAAGCTTAGGCTATAATATGTGTTCGTAAGGTCTGGCAGCGGACGGCTAGTTAATGATAAGGTAAATGTAAAATTTAACTGTAGGCCCTACACGTTTTTACATAGCGACCGTATGGCCTCGACCCTGCTCATGGAATAGGTATCAAGGTATTAATTATAGCTTACTGTATGGAGTACGTAATAGTCAAATGGTTAGTGTGCTAGACTCTCAGTCCATGTGTTGGGGTTTCAAATTCGGAATTTCAGTTCCACTTGCGCCCCTATCGAACTCAGCTGACACGGGTACAGTGATCGCACACCGTCGGTGGGAAGATAAGGCGGCAGAAGAGAAGACTGACCACCCGCCCGCATAAACCAAGGCTAAGACAACTGAAATTGCTAACATTTCATAACCAAAGCTGCCTCTCGGGGTATTTTATGGGACTGCTCTTCTTTTTTGTATTTCATTATACCTAATTATTATGCAAATTTTTAAGTCGCATAAAGTCACACACCCACACGCATGCACACACTCACCTACACACACACACACACACCCTAACATACACTCACCTGTGTATAAACACACCCTAGCATACACCCACTCACACACTTCAATAGTTTGATTGGCTAGAAATGTGTGAATCGGTGGCTAACGATTGGAACGATATTTAAAGGATTGATGGGAAACTTTCATAACAACTTGCAAAGGCGAACAGAAGAAGAATAGATTGACGTAACTGTAACAATTAAATCACTCGCGACGTTTATGATCTAAGTCCACATCCTCATGACACAAAGGCGGCATATTGGTGAGCTAATGCAGCTCATAAGCGGGTCACGCATGACTGTAAAGGCACACGGTGACACGAAACAGCCTAGGAAGGCCATAGTTTGCCGAACTGTTGTCTTCGAAAGCATAAATACGAAGTTGTGAGGATAATTTTAGCAAGTGTTCATGTGCAAAATAGCCAGGTTGTAATCTCTGGAAATCGTGATGCAATTAGTCAAGAGCTATTTAGACCTAAGCTTCTGTCTGATCATTCATTCTGTTGTGTTATTCGTGATCTAGTTGCCTTCGACAAGCGCTTGGTCGTCAAACTACGGACTGTCATATCAGCAGAATAACTCGTTGAACAGCCACATAGACAGAGGGACTATTCCGATGGCTATGACGACTCCTCACTCGCACTGGGGGCAGGCAACTTCATTCTCTCAGCGTCCAGCCGGTCAGGTACTCGAGAGTGGATTCGTGCCACCTGCCGTCGACTTGAGGTATCCTCTCAACGACTGGACCACTGCTGGTGTCGCTACAATGAGTCCGAGAGGAACAACAGCCGTCAAGGATGAACTGACGGACCCAAGCGACTACTCATCGGAGGACACCTGCAGCGACTACCGAGATACGGCCCTCCGTAACGATCCAACCGAAAGATCGAGAAGGAATCATGATAGAAGGAACGACAACGATGATTCGGTATACTATACACGCGCTTCTTTTATATGTCAAATTAATCGTCACAGGCTCCCTGATCTCGCATTCCGTTAAAATCATACTATATGTACAGGATGACCGTTGTTGGAATTATGACTGGCATGAAGGGTTACGGTACTGTTTGAATTACAACTACCTTTATCTTACCCTACAGTAGAATACCACATTGTGATGATATCATCAGGGCCGTATTAGGCTAGTGTGGGCCCGGGTGTTGTGATTACCTATATAGCCATCAGCGCGGGACCCAATTACAAGTACAATAAATAAGTTTTATGTACTTCCGAAAATGCGGGCCCCTCAAAACTGCGGGCCCGGGTGCTGCAGCACCCTTAGCACCCCCCTTAATGCGGGCCTGCATAAGCTGACCGTTGGTGGAATTATAAATGGTTTTAAGGGACATATAATAAGGGTACTGTTTGAATTACAATGACCATTGTCTTGGAAGGCATAACTACGCAGTTATGGGGATAATTAGAATGAAAACGATACCTTATGTAATGATCTCATCAGCATGTATGTTGAATCATGATCCTGGATCAAATCGCATTTGTAATTACAAAAGGAAAGGTTTTTCTGCAAATCTCTCCCTGCCACATCAAAGGTTTCTATTGAGCTATTATACTCTGTCGATGGATCGTTGCTACATTGGGTATAAATAATAAAAATGTTACTGTCTACCAACATTAATTTAAGAACCTGAGGGACCATTATATATCTATTTTAGGTGTAATAATAATAGAAATAACAATAATAATTGGTTCCATTTAAAGGCACCTTTCCCACGAACCCCCATGACGAGGCCTGATCCTCCAGACATCTCTGCCCCTAAATAATAATAATTTTTTTCTAAATCCCGAGGGTTCACTGATACTTCGGGTAGAAAAACAAAAACAAAAAATAATAATTATAATATGCTACAGTGATCCAGAATTTTTGGATTACTGTTATCATGTGTGCGCTTCAGCTGAGAAATCCTTCGACACTATCAACAACGAGTCTAGGGACGATAAGCTTAGATAGACGCTGAGTTAGTTTCAAATGGTGACATCATGTTAACTGGTTAGCTAGTAAAGGCAATAACTAATTTATTCGACGATTTTATCGGCTATTGTCCTCGGAACCGTACGTGGTCATGACATGAAAGATGGCTTGAAGGGCACTACTGTATCCCTAGACTTGAAGATAAAAATCTGGCAATGTTTTTATCAAACGCACGTATTATGCGATATCCTAAAGGTTACCTTGGTCGTCAGAGGATCAAACTCCAGCAGCGTAGACCTAAATGTGTAAATCTTAAAATAAGTTAATCGACTGTACACTTAGGAAAATGAAAATGCATATTTCACAACCATGACAACCTTTTGATTATTGGTGAAGAGACTGGTCTCTCTCTTCATTGACGTCTTAAGTAGGCCTACTATAGTAACAGAGCACATCCGTTTAGTGTTTCTATTGATGTGCACAGCATGTTGCTTACAAGTTTGTAACAGATCACGGAACAGCTGGCAGTAGTCTCATGTAGTGTCACATTTCACTTGATAAAATCATAGTATTATGCTACATATTCAGTCTCATATCTTGTTACAGTGAAGTGACATGATGTATGTCTCCATGCTAAAACAAACTGCATTTTATTGTCCAGTAATAAAACACATGCGTTGTGACATATAGTAGGCTATACAGGATCAATTTGGGTAGCATGGAGACATGTATCAATGCGGTGTAACACATGCTATAATATAACAGCCATAAGTATATTACATTTGTTAATGATCTGCTACTTTAGAAAAGTCATAAGTAGAACCTATATCATATTTACTACTGTGTATTAGCAATAATAACATTCTATTTTTCATTCATGAATATAATTGGCTTAATTAAGAATGTTCTGAAGCAGTCATATGTCTCTTTGCCATTAGAAGGCATTTGAAAACCATTTGCTTACTATAGGCGGACATGTAGTTGACGCTTTTTCAATTGCTGCGCTGATCGTAACTATAATGTCGTCGTCTGAAATCCGAAATATTTCAAACCATCTCTTAAGTTTTACCCACGATGTATAGGCCTAGGCCAACGCGAAATACCGTTTTGGGTTTTAACTCGGTAATCGGTAGGACATTACAGACGAAGAAGAAGGAGGAGGAGGAGGAGGAGGAGGAGGAGGAGTAGGAGGAGGACGACGAGGAGGAGGAGGACGAGGAGGAGGAGGAGGAGCAATAGGAGGAGCAGAAGAAGCAGAAGTAGAAGAAGCGAGCAGTCTTTTAAGCTGACTCCCAGAGGTAGCCATATTTATGAAATGTTATCGACGTCATTTTCCTCGGCCTCGGCATATGAGGGCAGTGTACGCTCAGTATACTCAACTGTCATAGCTGAGTAGGCTAGAGGGCGCAAGTGAATCAGAAATTGTGAAACATCTCTCAGCCCTGTCGGAGATTCTTAACCCCGACCTTTGGTTTGAGAATCCAGCATACGAACCCTTAGACTATGATCCACTCCTTAAAACACTATCGAAATTTACTGTTTCTAATGGATAACTAATAACCATAAGCCAGGTGTATTATGAGTTTGACATAATCAAACAGTGCATTCATGCGCAGCGAACGGAAATCCGATGGATATTTCTTTTTTTGAACCCCCGCGTACTAAGGCTCGGCTATACCGCTGCGGTACCTATCGCAGGCGTACACCGTCACTCGGCCGCCGGCTCTGTAACCTGAGCTGGAACAGGCCGAACAGGTGAGAGGTAGACGAATATACGTCTAGGTATACATAACATACAGTATCAATTAAGTTGAGAGCATTATCTTACATATACATGTATCCGAGAGACCCAACGACGTCGTGCTTACACAATAAATATCGCATATGTAAACGCACAAGGTAGCCTAGTTCTCCTCCATGTTGCATATAATTATAAACACTACCTCCAAACACGCATAAATATATGCTTTATAATGATAGCTCTAGGCATGCGTATTGATTCCTACCCACGTGAGGTATAAAGAAAGGTCCGTGCACTCAATTTATACTGTTTTGGCTTTTAGCCTCCAGTTCAACACAGCGATTGTCAACTGTATACGATTATACTATCCGCAATTACCTTTATGTGCGTACGTGTGTATGTCTGTGCAAATGTATCTGTGCATGCGTGCGTGCGTTTGTGTAGGGTATTATGTGACATAGGTCTGTTCGTGTCTGCCTCTGTGTCTGGCTGTGTCTGCCTGTGTAGATGTGTGTATGTATAGGTGCATGGTGTGTGCATGCATATGCTTTCTCCTCGCAGCAAGGGGCACGAGAGATTCCGTCAGCAGAACGACACTTATAACCAGAGGCGGAAATGATTCACTCTCTTCGAAGTCGCCTATTTAATTTATTTATAGCCTTCCATATCGAATTCTTCTCTGGCGACGAATCACTTTCACACAGGCATTCAGGTCTGCTGAGCAGGTACAATAGTGGCTGGACCTGAAGGACTCTACACTAAAGTTCAATAGCCCCATCCTGATGCAGTCCGTTTCACTGTTTGTGTGAGGCAGAGGGATTTTTACAATATCAAGATATTATAATGAATGATGCGACCGTGAAAACCACGTGGCCAAGTTAGTGACCACGGGGTCCACGTGGTTGATTACCTTTACAAATTTCACGAAACGTGACGCGAAGATACAATGGGTTTATATGACAATTATCTTTCAACTGTACGCCTAAATTAATCTGAGTAGGCCCCTAATTTATCTGTTTTGTTTATGCTACCAGTATTTTGGCAAAAAAGATTGACATACATATTTATTGCATAGGCCTATATTCTCTGAAAATGGACGCGATAGTGTAGTGGTATGGTCTGTGCCTTGTAACCAGAGGGTCGCAGGTTCTTTTCTACCTCAAGCCACTGCGTAGCGACCATGGACAAGTTGCTCATCGTAAAGATTCAAACTACACGATTGAACGTAACAGCCAGACTGAAAGGATTTATCCTTTATCATTCATTTGCATAGTCTATAATATATAAGTCTATAATATATAATTATATTTCATAGGCCTATATATACTGCATAAAACATATCATGTATAATATAATTACTCGAGCTCACGTGCCGAATTACAAAGCAGTACAATTAAGTAGTGACTTAAGCTATTAAGTACACGTTTTTGTCATGCGATACCCCGTGTATACAGGACCTTCAGATTCGTCCATTGTCTGCTCAAGGTCTCAAACGGTCTTCCATACGTTCTACTACAGACACGACTCACGAGTCTACTTTTTACCTACATTTACTATTTTATATATAGGCCTATTAAGTCGGGTTTTAATTGTAAAGTGCGGATTTTTTAATTTTCAGATGACACCGGATGAAGTTGAGAAGCGTCGAATACGAAGAGAACGTAACAAACTGGCTGCCGCAAGATGTCGCCAGAGACGCGTAGACTTAACAAACCAACTGTTGGCAGTAAGTCACTCAGTTTATATCTACGCCTGTGTCTGTGTCTGTGTCTGTGTACGTGTGTGTGTGTGTGTGTGTGTGTGTGTGTGTGTGTGTGTGTGTGTGTGTGTGTGTGTGTGTGTGTGTGTGTGTGTGTGTGTGTAGGTGTGTGTGTGTATGTGTGTGTGTGTGTGTGTGTGTGTGTGTGTGTGTGTGTGTGTGTGTGTGTGTGTGTGTGTGTGTAGGTGTGTGTGTGTATGTGTGTGTGTGTGTCTATGTTAGTGTCTATGTCTATGCCTAAAGGAGATAAAATCTAAGCATCAATCGGGCTAAGAAGAAGAAGAAGGCCTGCATATGCCACAAGAACGGGTTAAGGTTCTGACTCAGGCTTAGGCTATCTATTATACCAGCAGTCCACCAGTCAACATTCGGCGGTACCTATTGACTCAGCCGTTGGCTAAATTAAATCGGCTTAACTCGACTATTCATCATTCTGCTCAAAGGCAAAGTTTCGCCGGATGGTTTTGTTTGAATCAGCTCCGGACTTTAGCACAGCCACGTAATTATAGCCATCTTGCATGTTTATATGCGTAGGCGTCTGTACGTGCTATGCTACATATCATATGCTATATATAGCCTACTATAGTGTATTTATATAATTATGCGTACATAATAATAGTAAAATGATATGCCATATAAAGAGCCTATGTAGTATGTATACATATACTATGCTATGCATACTATGGTACATACCTATATATATAGTGTAGGCGCTTTATATAGGGGTGCTCTATAGTGTAGTGGTCAGCTTGCTAGACTGTCAATCGCGGGTTCAAATCTTGCCAGGGCAGAAATTTGGTTCGAAATTTTTGCTTCACCTCCACCCCCTAGCCAACTCAGCCATAATGAGTACACTGACCGTACACTGTCCGTGGGAAGATGAGACGGCGAGAGAGCATACTGGCCACCCGCCCTCAATATACCCTGGTTTTTCATTTTCGTCCAGTGTTTGAGACTAGGGTGTCACCCTTGATAGTACCCTCTCGTTTTTTGAACACCTCTCCCACCTGACACGTTCCTGTAATCCTGTTTCTATCACCTGAGGCGTTTGAGGCGTTTGAGGGCTGTAAGAAGATCAGTTTCCCCTTCAGTGTTTACTACTATGGTCCATGCCTTCATTTGCTGCCGCAAATTACTAGCTCCTAATTTTTCTTCAACCGATTATATTGAGAACTATTATCGCTATTACTTCAAATTAACATTCTAATCCTCTTGTTTTACTTATTGTATAATGTATATATTAACCTATTGTAAATAGTTGCGTTCTGACAACTATGTATTTGAATAAACGAACATATATATATATATATATATATATATATATATATTAACTATTGCAATTCATTGTTTGCTGGGCTCCCTAAAGCGTGCCTTTCATCTCTGCAGTCTGTTCTGAACGCGGCTTGCCCGTTTCCCTCGCTTCTCTCACATGACTACCTTTATGATTGATGCACTTCACTGGCTTCCTGTTGCTTCCCGCATCCAATACAATGTCCTTCTCCTGGTCTCTAGGACTCAACTGGGAAAGCTTCTAAATATCTCTGTGACCTAATGCGTAAACCTCTATCTCTTCTCTGTTCCCGCCATGTTCGGTCTGCTGACCGCCTTGATCTACTTGTCCTCGCGCAAGGACGTCGATGGCTCAGCATCGTGCTTTTGCCATCCTTGGCCCTCTCCTATGGAATGACCTGCCCCCTCTCTCCGTAGCGAGATATTGCTTGGGATCTCGACCTCTCTCTCCACCGCCTAAAGACGTTTCTTTTCCCTCGGGCTGACACGCTGGGAGCGCCTCTGAATAGTCTATGCTTGAGAGGCGCTTTATAAATAATCATATAATGATATAAGATAAGACAAGATATGCCGAAGCTAAGAAAATGAAGTTGCTAACACATCATGTCTAGGGGCATTCTTCTTCTTCTACTTCTCCTGCTCCTGCTGCCGCCGCTGCTCCTCCTCCAACTCCTCCTTCTCCTTACGCTCCTACTCCTCCTCCTCGTCCTCGGCCTCGTCCTTCTCCTTGTCCTCCTTCTCCCTCGTCCTCCTCTTCTCCTCCTCCTTGTCCTCGTCCTCCTCGTCCTCGTCCTCCTTGCTTTCGTCGTCGTCCTCCTCCTCCTCGTCCTCCTCCTCGTCCTCCTCCTCGTCCCTCCTTCTCCTCGTCCTCCTCCTCGTAGTCCTCGTCCCATCGTCCTCGTCTTCGTCCTCCTTCTCCTCGTCCTCTTCCTCGTAGTCCTCGTCCTCCTCGTCCTCCTCGTCCTCCTCGTCCTCGTCTTCGTCCTCCTCCTCCTCCTTCTCCTCGTCCTCCTCCTCGTAGTCCTCGTCCTCCTCGTCTTCGTCTTCGTCCTCCTCTTCCTCGTCCTCCTTCTCCTCGTCCTCCTCCTCGTAGTCCTCGTCTCCTCGTCCTCGTCTTCGTCCTCGTCCTCCTCGTTCTCGTCCTTCATGTCCTCGTCCCCCTCGTCCTCGTCCTCGTTCTCGTCCTCGTCCTCCTTTTTCTCGTCCTCGTCCTCCTCGTCCTCATTGCCGTCCTCTTTCTCCTCCTTCTCCTTTTCCTCCTCTCCTCCTCCTTCTCCCTCTCCTTGTCCTCGTCCTCGTTCTCGTCATCGTCTTCGTCGTCGTATTCCTTCTCCTCCTTCTCCTCCTTCTCATCCTTCCCTGCCCTCTCCTCGTCCTCCTCTTCGTCCTCGTCGTCCTCCTCCTCTTCCTCATTATCATCGTCTCGTCCGCCTCGTCCACGTTCTCGTCCTCCTCCTCCTCGTCCTCCTCCTCGTCTTCCTCCTAGTCCTCCTCCTTTTCCTCATTCTCCTCGTCCTCGTCCTCCTGTTGTTCTTCCTCCTTCTCCTCGTCCTCATCATCGTCGTCCTGCTTTTCCTCCTGCTCTTGCTCTTTGTCTTCCTCCTCGTCGTCCTCCTAGTTTTCGTCCTCCTTCTCCTCATCCTTCTCCTCCCTCGCTAAGAAATGTTATTAAAACATGACGGCTGCTGTGTGTACGTATGTATGTATTATATATATGCATGTATTATAGACAATTACAGTCGCGCCTTTCGGCGCGTCATAAAATGCTGCCTGTTCTAATCTAAATGATGCAAACATTGTTATGAACAAAATTAATCAATAGGCGAACAGTGCTCTAATAACTAGAAGAGTCACCACAGGCGAGCTCCCGCAGACTTGTAGAGCCCAACAGACGACGGATTCCCATCGAGGGCTGACATCAGACACTGAGGTCTTGGACTAAGTAGCGACGAAGAAGAGGAACGATGACAGGAGAAGAAACTCGCGGCACAGAGACCCCATCAACAAACGGTCCCTGGCAGATGGTTAAAGACGCTGCGTCCGTACATTTCTCTTTCACGGGGTCTACGGTGGCGGGCGGCTTTTGTCACAGCCGGAAACTGGTCGCAGAGCGCCATCTCTGTAGAACGGTCAGCTACAATCAATGGACTCTCTTGGTCTTTCCAAAAGAAGCCAGAAACTGTCCAGATAGTAAGCTAAAACTCCTGAGGATGGACGAGTCCCTAGTGCGCGCAAAACTCCGACAAAGAACAGCCGAACACCGTACAGAACATTCAGAAAGAGAAATAACACAATAGGTCACATTAGAAGTCCGAACGAGCGCAAATTATCGAGCAAACTCTGCCTGTGACCAACTAATTGATGAAAAGTGACGCGCTAGTGAAACATGTGACCATCTTAATGGTAGTTTAACAATTCTATTAGGTTAAGCGACACAATTCGGTTCAGTAGTATCATGTCTGCGTTTACAACATCGTAGTTGCAACCTCTAATTGCAACTGCAAATTCATATAGGCCTAGCAAAGTTTAGAGAGAAGCTCATCAGAGGCGCCTCTGACCTGACAACATATAACAACGATCGAATAGACTGGGTTGTAAGCGATAATAATAATAATAATAATAATAATAATATTTATTAATTAATTAAGCGCCTGCAAACGCACTGCGCTGTACAATGTACATGTACATGTTATGCGATAAACCTTAACTACTAACAGAACAGACAGCCTGCAATACACGGCGCAAATTGCAGCCTACAAAGCATGTCCGCCTATGGGACTCGATCTCTGTACTTCTCGCACTCTACGCCAGATGTTATCCAATGCGCTATCGGCCCCCCCCCCAATGGAAAAGGAATAAGAGAAGGCGAAGGAGCTCGTGTCGCAGGTTGCTAGGAAACTTATTCAAAACAATGAGCCGCCAAATGCGAAGTTTCTGTGCTGGACGCGGAACCTCGGACCGGAGAGACAGCCAAGTCACCGTGCGCAGTAGAGCGAAGAAGTCTGCAGCCAAGCATGGACGAGAGCGTCATGCATAGCCCTCTAAGCTAAGATGGAGTACAACTTGCACGGTAATTATGCGTGAGCATTAAGGTCTTAAACTCAATGCCTGTTGCATAGATAATCAGCCCAATTTTCCCACATCAAGGTGGGTATATTATATGCCCAAACCTAGGTATACGCTGATCAGCCTCGCTGCACCATTTAATGCAAAATGTAGGTGATGAAGGCGGGTAAAGTTAGGTATTAAACGTATAGTCAATCGTGGTGCAAATGATTGCGTCCATTATAGTCGTGGCGGCTTCAGTTATAAGCGAATGGAGCATTAAGAAGCATTTTATTGACATCACCGCCATGTGATCAAGTAGAAAGGACGGACTGAATTCGATCGTCTACAAAAGTTTACTTAACGAAGAAGCGGATTCCATTGGGGTTATCTGGTAGAGATACCGAATAACGTCGATCTCCTTTGATACAGAGCGTGGTTATACAATAGATCTCCCAAGAAGAAGAGAGACGAGAAACAGAGGGAGATGGTGATAGCACAAAACAGAGCGAAGTAAATAAGTGCAGAGTGCAGAACTTAACGCAGCAGACCATAACGAGCCGAACACATAGAAATGTGTTAATGTAATGCGATAATAGTTTACAGAATTGAGAAAAGTCTTCGGTTTCTATGACCGTCGCATTTTCCAATCTGATTGCACTCGGACAGTTACTTGTCAATTGCAGATGCCTTCAAAAACACATATGTAACGATATAATTTATGGCTAAATATAGTTCACATGTAATGAGTCACATTGCGGAAATAGTAATTACAATCATACGGCCTGTTGATTATTCTACGCAAATGCGTGAGGCTAAACGAGGTTAACACGGCAGGCCTACAGTGATCAGATAGCCTGCGAGAGAGTAAGCGTTTCCAGCGATTATACACTGACACGAATCGTGACGTAATACGGATATTATCTTGGTCTACATTACGACAGACATCAGGGCTAGACTTCCCGTCACGCCCATCACTCGAAATAAATCCAATTGCGTACGCATGTACAACGTGGGAGTTCGCAACACTAATTATGCGACATACACGCGTCATTAACACTCCACATATCCTTCCATCTATCGCACCATCTCTACCTCCCTCTCATTATTTCCTTATCTGCCTACCTAACTGTAACACAAGACTGATGATGATTCCGGGTTGCAACCGAGGAACATGTACCCCACTACTGAATCACAGGACACACCCTATGTACGCCCCATAATACTGACTGGACTAAAGTGTCATTATCTCGAGTATTTCCTTCAAAAGGCATATACATAGAGCCGATGCCAGTTAGGTAATCGACTTCAATATACATAAGCCACACTGACAATTTTGTGTAAAACCTCGATTTTCTTACGTCTCCCCATCCAGTGTGATTCTCGTTAACGCTAACGATAACGAAAATGTTCGTTAACGAACAAAAAATGATTTCGTTAACGATAACTATAACTATAACTAAAAAAATATCATTAACTATAACTGTAACTATAACGAAAATAACACTAACGAAAATTCATTGCTATTTTCGTTAATGAAATAAACAGTGTAGGCCTAATATCTATAAACACGGGAACGTGAAAGTAGGCTACGCTACAACAGCTTATGTTCGCCAGGATTTTGGATTTGTGAATTAACCCAGTAGGCCCTAGTTGTGGCTCATTCATCGGTATTTATATTCTAAATATAGATATCGATGCGCTCATTTTATTAAGTGTAATTATTGTGTAAACGCTTCTATAGCGATTGCAACCCAAGTTGACTACAGCGCAAATTCACAAAATTAGTAGTCATATTAATCTTGTAGCCAAAATGTCTCTAAAGATCTTTTATTTGTTTTAAATTATATTGTTTATTGTTCCCAGATAAAATGAGAAAATGTGCTGCATATTCTCTTTGCGAATATCCTGTTTTTTTTCTTCAAAAATCAAAATATTTCAAGTTTTTTTTTATGGAAAGATGATATTTTCTTTCAGTTGTTAATATTAAAGAATGAGAAACTTGTTTTGATTTTAAATAAAGAAGTTATTATGTTGATATTCAAATTAGAAATGTTCATAATAAAAATCAAATTGAATAGCCTACACATTTAAAAGAAAACGAGATTGTATTTTTGAATGGAAAAAAACCCATTAGCTATTTGTGACAGACAGTGATTACACATGTACTGTAGCCATTATCAATTCAAATCTGAATAACAATATTTTTTCCCGGCAATTTCAGTGTTTTGCATTTGTTAGAGGCATAGAAATTTTATGAGGTGGGGTAATCCTTCTAATGCTTGTGTCATTTTCTTTGACATAATTTTGTTAGGGGTCCTTGAATGTTTGACAAGGGGAGGAGATCAAAAACTGTCTAAAATTTGTTGACATAGGCTATTTAAACGATGATCCCATAGGGACCAGGTGGAGCGCCACTGGAGCCAGTTGTAATTATATGTACTAACTAAGATTAACTGAAATAAAAGTCCAGTAACTATAACTAAAAAATAATACTAACTATAACTGTAACTATAACTAAAATGAAAATCACTAACTATAACTGTAACTATAACTAAAATAAAATCTGTAAGGAGAATCACACTGTCCCCATCAATGAAACCAGATTGTCTCAGCTACTCCATCATTTTGTATTTGCAGTATTTATTGACGCTGAAGAACATTTACATCGTGGAGTAATTTAATTAATGGATCGATCTGCCTGCAGTTGCAAAGTACACTTTTCAGTGTTCTTATCTTCAAACTGAACGGTGTACATCTCTGTCTGTCTATCTGTCTCTCTGTCTGTCTGTCTCTCTCTCAGACACTCTCACTCTCACTCACACTTTCTCTCTCTCCCTGTCTCGGCCTGTCTGTGTCTCTATGTTAATATCTCTCTGTTCTGTGTCCATGTCTCTGTCTCTGCCACTGTCTCTGTCTCATTCTCTGTCAGTCTGTCTGTCTATCTCTCTCTAAAAAGTACTTAAACAATTAATCTACATACTTTCGAAGTATTTCAAAAATAAATCTAAATACTATTCAGTACTTTAATAAAGTATTTTATTAATCGCTGCTTTTAGGCCTATGAAATACCATTTGTAATTCCAATAATACTAACGATATCATAGCGTCGAGTGGGACGCGGTGGTGTAGCGGTATTTTATGTGCCTTGCAACCGGAGGGTCGCAGGTTCTAATCTACCTCCAGCCACTGCACAGCGACCTTGGACACGTTGCTCACCACAATTGTCTGTAAGGAGGGCAACGGGAACCCACCTCACTTATCTCATCCCCGAGTGGCATAAAGCCAATGGACCTGCCTTCGGGCAGAAAACTCATCATCATCATCATCATCATCATCATCATAATCATCATCATCATCATCATCATCATCATCATCATCATCATCATCATCACCACCACCACCACCACCACCACCACCACCACCACCACGACCATCATCATCATCAGCAGCAGCGCTGCAGCAGCATCATCATCGTCGTCGTCGTCATCATCATCATCATCATCACAGCGTCATTGAAGGTCATTTAATATGTCTAACATAATTTCAGGAGACGGAGACACTAGAAGACGAGAGAGATCGGTTGCAGAAGGAGATTCAGCATCTACAGAGGCAGAGATCACAGCTCGAAGACCTGCTCGGTACGCATGCACCGCGATGTCAAAGCCGACAGCAGATGGTTAGCAGTCATCACGTGATGGACATCCCACCAATCAAGGCCGAGAAGTGCGACGATTTCTACAACATGACCGACACCGGTCTATGTCGGGCGCCGTATAACTATTCGTTACCATCAACAACGTTTCAGAGCTGTAGTCGCCCGGACTCTCTGCCGCTGTCCCGTAGACCCGGCGGACATCATTCGTCCATGACCCTCTTGAATATCCCAAACGTGACCAATTCAACCTCAACGAACATTGCGGGTATCGCCAACCTCGGTCTGGACTGCATGCTTGATGGACATACGGGTCTGACGCCAATAACCGGAACGCCATCTGGCTGTGATCACGTGGTTCGTACTCCTCTTGATTGTGGCGCGCCCAGCGGTGGCTACTCGCCAACCACTCTCATGACTCTGTGAATAACAGCAATGCTGCCAACGGTGTCGAAAATCTCCAGAAATTCGTAATTTTTTGTCAGTTTGCAATTTTAATCTGTTGTTGTACTGTACTTATAAACAGTTGTAATTTTTAAACCGTTTATCTGAACTATCGAGCGAAACTGTAGCAGTCGCTCTGGTCGAAAGGATGAGGATCGCGTTGACATAAACAATCGTAATCGAAGGCAAGTAACCTGACGACGATCCTTTACACGAGAGAGATGCAACAGCACATGCAGAGGGGCAGAATGGCAGAAGACAGATACATGAACACAAATCATTAGTTAAGCTAATCTAATAACTTCTTTAGCGCTGTTATGAAAATGTCAGAAACATCAATTGATGGTTGTTTCGAGCGAAGTCACAATCAACAATTACAATCCATTGGAAAACCATGTCGAAATGCGATAGATCAGAGTAACGAACAGTGGTGTGCGTTATCGTGCTACTGTAACAATTTATCATTTTGTGGTAACTTTTATGGTAGGCCTAACTAGTTACTTTAATAAATAGTAAAGCACAGCGGTAACTGGTTTCTTCTACATGAGGTAACGCTAACGCAAAAATTAGTTACTTTGCGTAACTTTTAAATCAACCTATGTTCGTATCGTTGAGTTCTATTATGGCGCTGTAAATATTATTAAAGATGTTTTATGATCAGCCTGCAAATTCTTTGGTTCACGTGCGTAAAAGTGACCCGGTCATTTCCGTTTCCTTTTATTCGTCAATTTCAAAGTCTAATTTCACCATAAAGGGAGCTGACAATCCAAGTTAACATTCTCACTTAAAGTAACTAAAGATACCTTGTTACTTTTTCAATGTAACTGTCATCAGTTACTAGTTGCTGTTTTAAAGTAACTTTTGTAGATAACTAGTTATTTTTCTTTTCCAGTTACTAGTTACTGTAACTGTTTACCTTTGAAAAGTAACTATCCAACACTGGGAACCAGAAGCCAGGCTACGGTGAATATGCAAGTTGAAAGAGAGCAGCCTTAAGTTTGGACCAGAGTGACATCAACAAATGGAAAGAACGAATTGAATTGGGAGCGAATTGCAGAGCTTCAAACCAGCGACCGGTGGAGCCCAACACTTCAGGGCACAACAAATGTTAAATTAAATTGAATAAATAAGTCATATAATAATAGAAAATTATTGGAGGCGGACTGGTTTTAATCTCTGCATCCCAGGATCGGTGGGATCGATAGACTGCATGTCGACTGTGAGCAACATCGAGTGGCCACCGTCTCTGGTACGCATGTCTGCTGAAATAAGACACGCGCAAAATAACTTAGACACATCTGCTGAACATAAACTAAACTGTGTTCATTGAAAATGACTGAGATTGTCATGACCTCACAGCATGGTTTCTGCGCTTCTTATCAAGGATTGTTGCTTGAATAAAATATTTATCGTTGCTGGTATCTATGTTGTGCCAAACAGTTAGATGGAAACAAATTGGAATTGCATTGAAATTGTAATTAGAGATTTTATAGTGCTACATAAAACTTTAAGAAAAAACTAATCTGTGCTAGCATATATGATATGCAGAGTCACCAATGGCGGTCCCACGCACACCCGTGGCGCCCAAACAACAGATCCCATCCAAAGTTGACAGATAGCATGATATGATGCTCTCAGTCTCTGGACCAAGCTGCGTCGAAAGTTTGGAGCGACGGAGCGTATTGTTATTCTTTAAATGAAAACCCATCCTATACCTCCTAAGTTAAACTTGTTCATTCTAAAGTTATAGGCCCTACTCATTATCTTGTACGCTTATATTGACATCAGTTCTAAAGTCTGTCGCCTGCATGTTCACACTGAAAATAGACTGAAAACAACTTTTGATAGAAATATTTTCATACTAAACCGTGTTACTTACTAAATTATTGTTGGTCGCATTGACCACATTATGATATACGTTATCCTAAACCGACTGCTTGAAAGATGGCATAATGTCTGTATTTGTTGGTGACTGCGCTGCTGAAAATCCTGACCAGTTGAAGCTGAATTGAGTCCTTAACCAACGCCAGGAGATTCAGTGCTATATCAAATTATTCGTGTGAAGAACCTTTTACTTTCAGCTGCATTCAGAATAAACGCCTTAGTTGTGCTATTGCTTGTGTTTCGCAGTGTATACAGTTTTAACAGCAACATCTGCCAACAATAACGAGAGTAGGCCTAAACTACGTGTGTGGCCAGAATTCTCACAGACAAATGCTTATGTTAATGAATAGAGCTACTGTAGGTTACCATATGAAAGTTTGTCTGGTTAATATAAGAAAGTCTTCCAGTAGAGAATTTATCGTCGGGCATTGTTGCCACCTGTCTGACTATGAATTTAAGAGTGGGGATGGCGACAGACACTGTCTTGACTGCCGAAGAAGCATTCGAATGGGGGTTTAAAGGACACATGTAGAAAGTTATTTGGAAGAAATGCCTACTATCATTATAAAAATTATCATGCACCGATGGCGGTGAGCAGATTTCTTAAAAAGCCATTATATAAACTGTTCACAAATTCAGTTACAGCACATGACTATCATGATTTTCACAACAGTTCTCTTGATAAGAAAGAGAACTATCGAACTGCCTCGTGTTGAATGAAAAATAGACATGGTAATGGTTAATTTATTCCAGCGACTATATCAGCTGCATATTGGCTGGTATACGACGTCTGAAAATGAAATCATGTCGCATCAGACAAAATTGTCTGGCGGAACATAACCCACAATAACTGTGTTGAGTTGCTTGAAAACGTTTTTCTGCGAGAATCCTGGCCACACTCGTATTGCACTATTGTTATTATGGGCAGGTGTATGACCGTGTATCTGTTAAGAGTTTAGACATTAAGACACTGTGAAACATTAGCTGTAGCATATGCTATAGCTGGTATCATATGGCCGCTTAGTTCATGTTCATGTGACGCTGGCAGGCGTGGTGAAGTTGAAAGCAAATCGAGCCTGGTTTTAAACGGAAGTCCGTTAAATACCACCCACCTGGCAGCCACTCAAACCTCGAGCCTTTGTTGGCCGGTAAACAAGTACCAACGCCACTTGGGAGATTATTATATATGGCGTTCTGTTGTTGAATAGCTGTAGTTGCGTTTGTGCCTTAGTTAAATGATACTTCAACCTTCGGACCTACCATGGCTTCTAGTGAACTTCTGTAGAAGCCTGTATATGTTTACCTTTCTTTTCACCGTTTTACTTTTACACGTTTCTTATGTATTTTCACAAGACCAACTTTTTGTCAACTTATTTTGTATTGCATCTTTGCGGCTACGGATTATGTATGGACTGCCTCCCGTGCTTACACAATTACTAGCCAAAAGGAAATCAATGTTTAGTTCTTCTTCTTTTTAGCCAAACTTTGTTTTGAGATGTCATTTTTATCGTGAATTTACTACACCTTTTGTAATATTTAATGTAACTAATCTCTGCAGCTACTGATAAAGACACTTGCTTGTACATTTAGGCTACGTGTTAACAGCAGTTAAATCAATTGATTGACTTTTGGCCTGAAATATTTTATACTATATTCTAATATATATATA
Source organism: Allolobophora icterica (assembly GCA_963556255.1). Taxonomy (NCBI): domain Eukaryota; kingdom Metazoa; phylum Annelida; class Clitellata; order Crassiclitellata; family Lumbricidae; genus Allolobophora; species Allolobophora icterica. The sequence continues at coordinate 57,022,498 of OY744606.1, read as the reverse complement.
TTATATATACCGTATATATATTCGTTTAATATTTTCAAACTGACAATTACGCAGTATGATTACAAATCAGTATGAATGGATCAGGGGCGGATCCAGGGGGGGCCAATCCGGCCATGGCCCCCCATTTGAAATTTTTATTTATTTTTAACATGTGTGTTATGGGCGTTTTATGATGTTTACACAGGCGTGGCCCCCCTGTAGGTGTGGATGAGTAAAATGTACACAGAACGCGGGTCCCGTAGATGTAGACTGAAGACATCAAAAACGTTAATGACTAAAAAAAAAAAAAGGTCATCAACTTTTTGGGAGATGACTATAAAATTTTTGGCCCCCCTGACAGAGCTTCTGGATCCGCCCCTGGAACGGATGATTACAAGTTACAGGAGTCGAATTTAACTGTAAACGGCAGCCATAAGAGGCGCCCATCACGTCCTACATCTCAGTTTTTAACAATGTGCCATCTCGCAAATGAAAATAGGCTGAGTGGACCTTTTTGAGAGGGTTGCGGGGAGCGATCCCGCTACCGTTTGCTCTTCACGCCAGTGATGTTGATCGACTGACTCGATCGATCACGGGGTATAGTTACCACTAGTCTATGGACCACCCGCCCCCATGTGCCTTCATGAAATCCATAGAGGCCCAAGTTTAAGCTTATTGTTAATTGCGTATATGTATACTATTTGTTAGACAAGTTACACAGCATGGGACTCAATTGAATCATATCAGTTGACGTTCTCTGGGATAGCTCCTTTTTTATTTGACTATCGGATATTTGTGACATTCAAAAAGGGGCTTTACTTTTAAGGGCACTTGTGATGAGTCTGTTTTTGAGTAATGTCTTGTCTGTAAGTTTAATTAAATAAGTTTCTATAGCTATAAAAGAACTGAAAAACCTTTCGTCACTTGTACTGTCTTTATTTCGAAAAGAATGAATTGCAGAAGGCTTTGTCTTCAAGAACTTCTGTAAATCTAGATTTTTCTAGACTGATCGAACTGTTATAAATGTCAAAAGTTGTTTTAGATTTAGCTTCTAACAATAAGCAGTGATTTATGTATCCACTGCCATTGCATCTATGTGACGTCCATGGAATGTGTGGATCGGCGACCGACCATGCGAGAGACGAGTACTGTGCACAGACTGTGCATTCTACATCACCAGGTCCACTCTACATCACCAGGTCCACATCACAACTCTATATAGGCGTAGTTGATGGATCTGGAGCAATTAGAAACTCATACAAGTCTAATAGAACATTATAAGGTTAAATTGATAATGAATTCTCTAGTTCGACGTAAATAATTTTGGAGCGTTAGTTAACCAACGAGGTTTATACGCCTCTAATCAGCTTGACATGTTCACAGGTTTGTGGTAGCCTAACTGTTTTTGTAATGAATAATATTATACTACATGATCTACGTTGTTTTGGTTATTACCATCAAGAGAATTTGCTACATAAAAGCGTGAATCTGAGACGCGGATTTTTTTTATATCGTGCAGCAATTAATGGCAGGACGTCATTCGATGGCAGTAAGAATTAGAATCGCGTGTAATGAATCTTCTATAAACTGCGAGGGACTGCTTGGTATTGATTGGGATTGGTGCGTTGCGAGCCTCGTTTATCATCACACTTCTTCGTCACTACGTTTAAGTTTCTGAGGCAGTGGTCGACTTTGAGCCTTGAAACCGCGCACTATTCTGCAAACACGTAAAAGTTAACACCTAGGCCTGCAGGCGCTAGTCTCAGACGATGAGCTATAATCGGTTAATTAAGTCTATCGTAATCTAATGATTTGTCAGCGCCCAAGAAATCTAACTCGCGGAAACAAGCTTAGGACGATCCGTGAAGAAAATTGGTTAGACAGTCGAGATCTAAGCGTAAGTTTAAAGCACGTCTTAATATGTTTTTGAAAGGTCAGAAAATCAAATTCGTAAAGAAGTGGGCCTAATCGCTGTATTGATATAAATATTATAAAGTTAAATAGTGGCGTAGCCAGGTTTTAGCACCAGGTTTTAGGGACACATTAACACATTAAAAGGCCCCAATAACCGAAATAAATAATTAGTTACATTCATCATGATTATGAATATTTATTTTTTTGTATTTTAAATTGAAACACTGAAACACCCAAGGTGGCAAAAGCAATATGTAGGCCTATGGTAAATGAGTAATAGTATAGTTTACTATAACATAACAGTACAAACACAAACCAATTACAACAGCCTTTTTCGTATAGGCCTCATTTTTAGCAAAGTTATCGATTACTTCATTATAATCCATAACTATCTAACGGGGAGGCCGAGAAAGACTTGGCGAAACACGGTCATACAGGATTTGGACGGCGGCGGAATGACGTGAGAAGAGGGTGAGAAGACTGCGGAGGACAGAGTGGTGTGAAGGAGCTGTGTCGCCCGATACCAAGCGCAGTTTGGTGTTACTTCCTTAGCTATTCAATGGATTGCCTCGTTCCTTTCCTTGAGGTCTCACAGTATCAAACTCGGTGGGTGCTCATCGAAAATCTTTTCTGTCCTCTTCGGCGTCCCCCAATGATCCATCCTCGGTCCACTTCTCTTCATTCTATGCACCTCCAATATTGTTAACATTGCATCACAGCACGATCTCATGATCCACCTATATGCTGACGACACCCAGCTCTACATAAAGCTCTCTGGAGAGAACATTGTCAACATCAAATGTAAAATCGCGGCATGCGTCCATGATATTCAATCCTGGTGTGCGTCCATGCGTCTGAAGCTAAACGCCACTAAAACAGAACTGATCTGGTTCGACCGTCGAAACAGTTCTGATGATGAAAAACTAATCAAAACCCTTGACCTGGACTCAAACTGTTCCATTCCATCCTCCGACGTGGTCCGCGATCTCGGTGTGATGTTAGACTGCAATCTCAATATGACTCGTCACATTTCTTCCATTGCCAGAGCATGCTACTTCCACCTTCGCCGAATTCGACAAGTAAAACGCTGCCTAAATGAAAGATGCCTCCGTATTCTTGTTCAAGCCCTCGTCATCTCTCGCCTCGACTACTGCAACTCTGTCCTGTCTGGTCTTCCCTCATCAACACTACAGCCTCTGTCATCTGTTCTTCACACGGCCGCTCGTCTTATAAAAGGTATTGGGCCTAGAGATCACATCACACCATCCCTGCAACAACTTCACTGGCTTCCCATCCGTGCCCGTATCGCCTTCAAAATCTGCCTCCTCATGTACCATATCCACTCTGGAACCTCTCCCATGTACATCCATGGTCAAACCGTGTTCCGCTACAAATTTCAGAGGACTCCGATCGGCTCCACGAGGCGATTATACCTTACTTCGTACCAACCGGAAGTTTGGTAGTCGTGCTTTCTCGGTGTCAGGACCCGTACAATGGAACAGTCTGCCAACTACAGTCCGTCAATGCACATTTGTTACCCAGTTTAAATCCAAATTAAAAACTCATCTATTCTCATTATATTATGACTAGGAATGTAGCATAACGCGCTCTCGTGCAAGACTTGTTTTGTTAAAGCGCCATATAAATGTTTAGTTGTATTGTTTTGTATTGCACGCTGTCAGCGCGTGGAAGGACTAGGTCTAAGGTAACTAGCTAACTGTCTTTCGATGGTAATAAGGCTAAGCCAGACAATCTGTCCTCGCCCAGTGTAGAAAGTACGTACGATTTTATGAGTTTGAGTCGGCTGAAAGATCGTTCTGCACCAGCGCTGTTTATTGGCAAGGTCACAAAAATGCGATACATTGTGGACAGGTTAGGATAAATGGAACACAATCATCATGTCATTGGCGATCATCAATTTTAGTACGTTGTTGATGGTCACTTCTTCGACACTGGAATTTTCCTTATTGATTATTTCCTTGTATATGTCTTTAAGTGAAAGAAACTCTTGCACAATTTCACATCGACTTTTGATGACATACGAGTAGGCCTACATGCCTGCCAAAGATTCTTATTTCGTCACATTATCGGCATTCAAACTGCGAAAATGCTTTGGATCTAAACAATCAAATTTGGAAGCCACATTTGTAAAATGCTAAAATCATTTAGTTGTACTATTTATGACACAATCTAGTGACACTATGTAGGTTTCAACCATGAATTTTTTCTGGAATCAGATATTCCATCATTCACTGACATTTCCTCGTGGAATATCTCTTTCTTTTCCGAACTCAATGTTGCTTATAGTCAGTAGCAGTCCTAATATATTTTGAGCCAGCTCGGTTGCTTCATTCTCAATCGTTCAAACTCGGATTCAAGTTCATTTAGCATGTTTTTTATATCGTTTTCAAATAGTATTACTTCTTCGAGATTGTCTTAAACAGTATTGTTTCTGTGAGATTTTGTTTTCGAAAACTGTCCAGTACTTCTATTACTCGATGTTCATACTGCAACTCGTAACTTAATCCAGGCGTGACATGTATGTGAACACTTACCATATCGCCTTTCAAGTTTATAAAGGTATAAACCGTCTTAAACGGCCCACATGCTTTCTTCGAGCTAATATCTTAGACGGAAGTAACTGCTTTGTGAATAAGAATGGCAGATTTAAGATATTGGCTTCTGCTCATTTTGCGTAGGCGTTTAGACATGCAATTGATGTTTACCTGTTTTACAAGCGATTGACCCCGTTTCAACGTTACCCGAACCTGTTAACAAATCGACATCGGTTATTAGCGGCTTAATAAATATTTAATGTTCAGTTTAATAAATATTTATTCGTCCTCGCCAACCATGAAGATTACACTTCGGTGGTCCACAATAAGAATTTCAGACTGACTTTTATCGACCTCTCGAGTTACACTGACATAAGCTTGCGTCTGTATTGAATTTTCTCTTTTGTGGTTGTGAAAGTAACTTTCTGCTGGTTAGTCAATAACTTTCAAGTACGCGTTTGGGTGGGAATATTTTATGACATAACAGCGATGGGTCATTGGATTGTAGGTTACTTGGTGCATCAAGCTGACAAGCAGGGATCAAGGACCTCGCCTTCCTGGATGCGTCTAGCGGGCACGCATCGAATGCTTGCGGGGGCGTTTGACGGCGGCTGCCATATAATCTATCACGTGGCGCTCGCTCAGGAAAGGACGAGCTGACGTGATGAGTCATGCACCGGTTTAGACCAGTCTTATCTGGTTTGCTGTCTTGGCGGGAAAGAGTCCCTAAAGAGTACCCAAGACCTAAGTGGGGCGTGGTGGCTCAGTGGTAAGTTCGGCGCCTTTTGACCGGAGGGTTGCAGGTTCCAATCCCACTCTAGCCGCTGTGTACGTACCTTGGGCAAGTCCTTCACTCGCAGTTGCTCGTGGCGCTTCGGCGTGAAAATTCCGGCACAGTATCAAATGCTGTAGTCGGGAGCGCCTCTGAGTAGTAGTTGACTTCGAGAGGCGCTATAGAAATATCCGGAATGAAGACATAGGACCCAAATGCATTGTTAGAAGAACGAGACTAGGCCTATATGCTGTTGATAGTTTGAATTATGTATTATGCTTTTAATAAAATAGATCTTTACGTGTAGAGAATTGTATGTGGAACTCTAGTACTTCTGACATTGAACTGCTTCTTTTAATTAATATACAGTAGAAAAATCAAAGTATTATATCGAGTTTCAGTTAACATTATACTGAAAATTAACCTAATCGACGGTTCAAAGCCCAATCAAATCGAAGGTCGTTGAAAGTTGAAACTGTTGGAACTTCTCCTGTTTCTGGTTGTTTGCTTTCTGTACATTCACATGTAGAGTAACGGATTCCAGACAGGCAAATTGTTCCTAGCTAAAACATTTATAAAAATATTGTATAGTGCAATGCTACTCAAACTGTGGTCCGCGGCCAGGTACCGGTCCACGAGTGATTGGTTGCCGGACCACGGAATGATAACCGGAATCACAGTATTATATTGATCGTACTGAAATAAAATATTAAATTGCATACACTATATGAAATGTTTTTGACTTTAACTTACACAGTAAATAGTTTCAAACATGCAACAATAGCAAAAGTAGGGGTCTAAAGTTGCAATGAACAGTGACAATATTATGAAATTCGAATTTTAATATAACATGTCATAGGCCTATATTAGAAGCTGATGTTGAAAAGCACCGATCCGAGGTCGAGGTAAGGCTGGTAAAACAATAAAATTGTAACCGGTTTGCAGCATAAGAACGTTTGAGAAGCTTTAGTCTAGTGTTACAGTAGTGTATTAAGGTACGAAAGTTTTGGACTACAACAACTAAACTTCTGTGGCTCCCTCGAAAAGGCTTTAATCATTATTTTCAGACAGAAACCATGAAATGCAAATGTATATGTTTTTCTAAAGCAATCGTGTAGCCCTGATCCTGCTCATTTTTCAATGAATTTATCGGGTGACAGCCTTCACCACCGCTGCCAGTTTGAACGGGTGCCACGTCATTTAAGGTTCCCATGTTAGCTCAAGATTCAAATCTCTAATGCTTGTAGGCGTGTTGAATGCGAACAAATTATTTATTAGAGCTTGCTGTCATTAACAGCTGGATCGTTCCGAGAAAAGTAGTTGAAACACCACGCAGTCACCAGTGATTGTTCAGTCATGGAAAATTGTGAGATAAAGGACAGCTATGAGAAATTATTCGACAAGTAATACTATTCAGCGTAACTTCACGCAGTGTATTGCATTGTAGACAACAGTATACGCTTGGTCAAAACTGTTTCGCTGATTCAATTTTCGTTGTATTTCCGTGGCTATGCATGCGCTTCGGAGGAATGATCATGAGGAGCATACTTTCTCAGGATTGTCAATGGAGCCATTTAAACAAGCATGTTAATAATCGTCTTTATATCTCTGACATATCATGACATGACTTTAGCCTGTCTAAGTTGCATCTGTGTCAGCTTAATGTATGAATAAACGAATTTGATTGATTGATTGATTGATTAACATGGTTTACTATTTCCTACAGGATAAAGCCTCTACATACGGTTTTGTTGGTGAAAATGTTCTATAAGAATCGAGGAAGTGACATTTAATAAGTTGTACGATAACCGCCGTTATGCATTCTTGCTGCTGCTGCTGCCGCTATTACTATTGCTATTGTTAGGCCTACTACTACTTCCCCTACTAGGCCTACCACCACCATCACCACACACCACCACACACCACTACTACATTATAATCAAAACACACTTAGGCCCTACTTAAATTTAGATCTGAGTATGTATTGTGCTGTATTGTACCTAAACGTAAACGCAAATTTGAATGAAGTTTCTAGTTTAAACGAGGACGAGGAAGTGGAGATGAAGAAGAAAGTAGCGGAGAAAGGTTATGCTTCATTGATCCGCTTGGCTGTACCTATGAGCGTCTTCTTGAGAAACAAGGCATCCGTGTTTCGTCGAAACTTAACAAGTTCAACTAACCGTGACTCTTGCCTGCTTACGAAATACTGGATACAGATGACTGCAATTGCGAACGACCATAACTTCGGAATTTTTACACATTTCGAGTAACAGGAACTTCAACTGCTAAATGGCCATGCATTCAGATTTAATGTTTACATAGAATATTAATTTTATATGAACGACCAGCCAGAAGAGCTGATGGCAAATCGTCCACAGCTGAGCGTTTCTTCAGGGCAGCAATAATGACAGAAGGCAGTGACACGTATGAAACCGCATAGCACCGCCCATTCGGCTCGTCAAATCGCGTCAACCGCAAGGCTAGTCGTCCAAGCCTAGTTTTTACCTGTTAGTTGCCCTATGTGTCATAGAAACTATTACTCCTCGCTGTTTCCCGAGCATGTTACAATAAGCCGCTCTAAAATTATCCGATGGCACCATCGTGAACTGCGAATTCACAAAAGGTCGAAATCGTGAATGCAGGACAGCCAATCGGAAGGGAGATGAAAGGCGTGGCACCGCCCACTCAGCCACATTGAAGACTGTCACTCCCAAATACATGTCTATATGTCTCCCTGTCTCTGCGTCTGTCTATGTCTCTCTACGTTTCCCCGAAAGCGGCTTCTTTGACGGATTGAAAACATGTTTCAAGCAGTCTGTATGTCTTAAACGCTTGATGATGCCGTCTGCAAGTGGTTAACCTTAAAGACCACCGTAATTGTCATCATTGTGTCATTTCTACTGGATCTAACTGTTGCACCGCATTTCGATAACGTTACACAGAGTCAACAAGCACAACATGTTCAGGTATAAGCTACGTGGTACTACTTATATAATAATTGATTTTCATCTTTGATGTCCAGGTAGGCTAATTGGCAGTAGGGCCTACACACATTATTTATGCATGATGCTCAGGTGTGGGTCATTAAGGCCTACGGACATACCAAGGTATGTGGTATCCGAGAGAATGATGAGCTATATTACATAGGTCTCTTATTAAACACATATTCATGCATACTATAGTATCTGGGAATCATGTTAAGGTACGCTACTCACCATAAGTGCGTGAAACTTATCATTGCTGATATATAACAATAGTTTATTTATTACTCTTTCCATGAGAAAATTCTATCTAAATCCAAATACGACTGAATTGCTATTCAGCAAACGATTGCTAAGACTGCAAACAACATTGCTGCCCCTCTGTACAAATATGTTCAGCCTGCAAATATTTCAACTTTGTTGACCAATGCGTCTGTCGGAAGTTGAAGAGCGATTAATCGTAAACTGGCGATGACTGGAAGGTTGACGACCGAATTCAGTCGCAATCGAACGTTTCTGTGCACTGCTGTGTGTGCCAGACATTAACGACCTCTCAAATGCTCTTAAATATCTTACATCTACACAGGTGAGACTTTCATAGGCTGTTACTGGCAGGTTAATACAGAGTTTCAGGAGGATTCCAGAAGGTCGGTCTAATACACGAAAGGCCAGAGATGCTTGCGTCGTCTCACGGGAGCGCGGGACCAACAGCTCCCCATGAGCTGCAGAGCTCAGCGAGCGTCAGGTTCGATGCAGGAACAACAAATTATCGGATGCAATCTGTAACCGCTGGGACTATCCATGCTGTCCTCATAAGAAAAGTCTTGAATATTGCTGCTCTCGACCGCGAACCAGTATAACGTGCTTCACATATAATCAGATAACTATTGCAAGGTTTCCCATAATCCAGACGCCGGAGTAGCGGATGGGCTGCATTGAGGAACCTTTCTATAGAGACTATGGCAACAGTGTTGCAAATATGCAGTGGTTCTTCCACCCTTCTTATATTCTTCATGCTTTTGGTTTATAAGTTTTGGTGCTGCAAAAGTTTGTTATTAAAAGACGAGACTGGTTTCACGTATGCCAGTCCCTCTGCGCATGGTCAGTAGATAGTAGATACTTACGGTACATAGATTTAGATGTTCTGTTGTTCACAAAACGAGCGGGGAAGAGTTACAGAGCCATCAAACCTATTTCGCCCATATCACAGCCGATATGAAAGATATTTCGTCGATATTAAAAACTCTACAGCAGGATCAAAGATATTTCGCCGCAGACCTTGAGGCACTTAGTAAAAACAAGACCACTCGAGCGAGTTAAAATGCTCCGTCAGGGATAATCCTCATTCTAGAAGTAAACCTACTGGCCTATTGAGCAATGCAACGATATTGCAGTAGCTATGCAATACTCAAAAGGCTTCATACCTTAACTCAGAATGAAATAATATGCAAAGAACAGATTTAACAGTTACGATAAACTCTACACCAGTTGAAATTAGCCTATAAACATAATATCATCATCATATTCGTTTTTATTATTGATCATATACTGGTTGACACACAAGAAAAACTATGATTGAACTAGCCTGGAGGACTAGCCTGTCTAAGTTGTGTCTGTGTCAGCTTAATGTATTGAATAAACGAATTTGATTGATTGATTGAGAAAAGAACACTAAAATGTGAGAAATAACCTATAGACTGTTGTCGTTAAATTTTGCAACGTTCAGTAGATATCTTTATAGACACATGCAACTGGTTTTGTGTTTTCTAGGTCGACGAAAGGCGCATCGAAGCAGCGTCGGAACTTAATCAATGCGGAGATCTGTGCGTTGAGAGATCTACTTCCCATTTCCGACTGCAGTCGACAGAGACTGTCTCAGCTCCAGGTCATGTGCTTGACCTGCGTCTACATTCGCAAATGTGAATATTTCGGCAAAAGTAAGTTCCTCCGATAGATATCTATGCATTGTCAGTCACACTCATTGATCAGAAAGCTATAGGCCTACAGTTGTGTTTGGAGAGGATTTATTACAAATAAATTGACACTAGACTCTTATTGGTTCAGTAACCTTTCCTCTCTGTGATAGCCTGATAGACCAACTGCGATGTTTATTCAGTAATAACTAACTTGTCTTAATTTCCTATGTTTGCAATTTAAACAAATAATAATATCAATAATTACAATGATTGTTATAATAATACTAAAATAAACAATTTTCAACACACTATGATTTATCCTCAAGGTTAAAATAATAATAATAATAATAACAACAATAACAATAATGACAAGACTGGAGACAGCAAATTAACTACATTTCTCTATCAGCTCTTATTATGTTACCATCCAACGCTTCCATTGGCGTCCGGAGGGGAGCAAAGGGGCATTTGCCCCTGGATTTTGTAGATATTTTACAAAAATAAATTTTTTTATTATTATGATTATTACAACAGTCCCAACACGATTTTAGATGCTAAAAATCACTTTATTATTTAGGTAAATTCCTTGATCATTATGTATTTTAAATTTTTTCTATGGAAAATTTTCTATACAAAAACGTCATTTTTCCCCCTACAAATTTGGCCCCCCTACATTTTTTGACACCCTAAAAAATGTATGCGGACGCCCATGAACGCTTCAACGCAATCGCTTTTACAGCACTTTCGGCACTCAGTACGACTAGCCATCTCAGAATAATGCTATCTCTATTTTTTTAAATCCTGAGGTATTACATGTAGGCCTACTTCAGGTAAAAAAATAATAATGGAACGCTAATCCATTCCTTGTTTGTCTGCCACTTAAGCAGTTTTGTTGAAACCGTTTAGTCCTCGGCTATCTAGATGATCTCACTCTGGGAGTGGAAGATTGGTGGCGATTGCAGATTTGTCAATATATATGATTAAGTGGGAATGTAAGAAACTGGGCTTGCCCCTTAATCGTGGCAAATGGGAAGAAATTTCGCAGTGCACACTTACGCCCAAGTAAATTCTCTGAACGACTTCGTGTTTTAACTTATTAGGCCTTAAGGTTCTTCTCTTCCTGGTGCCCACTTTCTAAGGCGTAGTCTCTTGAGCATATTCCTAAATCCCGGTATCCTGTCTATCTCGTACAACCGATGACACGAGAGAAAGCAGTTACAGTTTCGAACGCATTGCTTTATAAAGCAACGCCTTTACGCCATTACATTCCACGGCATCTTCATTCCACGGCATCTTGACACTTTCCGACGGTCACATAATTTTATTAATATATATTCTCCAGGAAATATTTGAGCTGATGTAATTTGCTCGACCAGAGCCAATGTAGTGATTCCAGGTAAAGAATAACGTGTTGATATATCTTAACGTATCTTATAAGTTATGGCTTCGCATAAGGTTTTTGGAATTTCTCTACCACCGACAGAGAAAAGAAGAGAAAACTAAAGGCGCTACAGAAACTAAACTCGGCTTTGACATCTAAAAGTCGAGTTCCGTAGAAAACTATTTAAACTTTTATGAAAATCCGAACTCTGGCGTGTTCTACGCTTTCAAAGAACGCTTTGGCTTTTCGAATATCGCTCAGGATCTTAAGATCTTCTGTAACCTGTATTACGACACACCGATTAGAAATTCAACTTCTTAATTATTAAACTATACATCATATAAAAATCATCACTGGTGAGACATGAAAGGTAATCCGATATGCTGCATTGCTTATGTGTAGTGGGAAAGAGCCAAATGTTACTGTCTCAGATGTCAGTGTGCATGGATAAATGCACGTATCTATACATAAACCCTGTTCTAATTATGAAATGGATGTAGGTTAAAGCATGAGTAAAGTCCGACACAAAGACACAAGTTGTAGGTTCCTTGCTCTGAATCTTCCGTTGCATATTTCTTCAGCTTAGTATGTTACCGCCCTATATCATCACGATTCAGTCTTTCCCAGATCATGCGAACTCTCCTTAGTCTAGGCATTAACTGGGTAGAATTTGTCTGAAACAAGTCCTTCATTCTGGTTTTATCTGCGCCGTCAAATCAATGATTAACTAACGATCGCCTGTCAGCCGACACACGTTGGGACAAAGTTGGACAACGTCAGGACAGTATTAGGCAAAGTTTGTCCAGCATTGTTCACTGGCTGAGATCGTTATCAATTATTGCAGAACTGATTAGATTTTGAAGGCACCAAGGAATACAGGTCTATGACGATCAGTGTTTAATCTAGTTCCCCTCTTCATGGGGGAGGGGGAAAACAAGGTTTCTGGAAGCGTTGAATATACGTTGGTTTCAATGTCTACGGCTAGCCGACTAAGTCGCTAAGTCAGTCAGTAATTCCTTAGCGGCTGATTCCGGGACTAGTGGGACACACGTCATCCACACTAAGGAGGGATTGCCGGGCGGTGGTGTTACTGCGTATAGCGGACGCCAACGCCTGTCGTTGCTATAGATACACACTGTCGACGCAACTGGGAAACCCTGAACATGATGTAATCTGTCAACTTTTGAATAGAAATCCATTGCATGGGCTCCAACGTTGTTCCTGATCCCACCGCTGGTGACTCTTCTAGTTCTCTCTGCATAGTTTGCTAATTGAAGAAACGTCTGTCCTTAAATGGCATTTAATGTCATCTAGGGGAGCGTAGTTTAAAGGGCCTGCATACATACATGCTATATTTGGAAACGTGTAGGCTATAGCACAACATCGATCAGGAAGATCCCTTCTACACAGTTGTCTGAAAGGTTTTGCGTGCCTGGTCCTTGTATGAGTTGGCCTTGTTGCCTCGATTGAAATTAATGTACATGGCCCACATCACGAGCGAGCCACGTCATTCTATCGTAGGAGCGAAATCACGAAATCTTCATTACTGAAAGAGACCCAGTCCGTCACGTTTGAGGAATGCCTCGTCAGTGAAACACCTATACTCAACTTCTAGAAACATCGTAACACCTTGAAAAATGATTTCTATTTCTTGTTATCAATGGCAGTGTTGTCACGAACATGTCGCTATCATCACCTCCATCACCGTCGTCACAATCATCGACATACTCGATAAAAGCATCACAATAATTATAATTATCATCGTCGTCATAATCATAATCTTCATCATCATCATCATCATCACTTTTCGCCCTTATCTTTACCATCGCCATCATCATCGTCGTCATGACCAATTCCACCTCCATCCATTTATATTCATTATCATCGTCATCTTCTTCATCATCATCATCATCATCATCATCATCATCATCATCATCATCATCGTCATCGTCATCATCATCATCATCACCATCATCACCATCATCATCATCATCATCATCATCATCATCATCATCATCATCATCATCATCATCATCATCATCATCATCATCATCATCATCATCATCATCATCATCATCATCATCATCATCATCAATAGCAACAACAAAATCACCATTATCGCCGATATTATTATTGTCATAGTCACGAACAACAATCATCAGCAACAACAACAATAATCTGATCATGAACGTCATTGCCACATCGTCATATCAACATGGTCATAACATCACAACATTCCTCGCCCTAACGGCGCTGCGTAGGCTCTTCAGGATGCTAATAGTCCTAAGGTAGTTGAGAAGGTCAGCTTTTGCACAATTTCTGATGAGAAATGACTTTAACGCGGAATATGATACTGAGTTTGCGATTTGTCTGAGAGTCTTTGTATAGACAGAGCAGATCAAATGTTCCCCGTCTTTTGCACAAAGCGTATCGATGACTGATCGCTTCGCTTATTTTTATAGCTTCTATTTACGGAGTGTGCTGCCCTTTGTCCTCGTACTTCCCCACACACGAGGACACGCACAAACCTTAGCATGCGCCTTTAAGTCTCCATGTGCGTTACCTGGTCCACCGGAGATAGGCCTTAGAAAGCGCCCTCTTGGCGTGGTAACAGTATGACTGGCAAAATCAGCCACTGGGCGAAGTTCACTGAAAACATTCGATTCGGTTACAGAAGTGGTGACTGAGCCACTACGACTACGGACGGCGCTGGTGTTGGAAGTAGGGTCAGGTGAAATGACTGAACCTTCTCTGGCCTCCGGTCCTTCCGATCGCCAATCGCCTGGTACGATACGCTCCGCTGCACTTTGTAGCCCACATTCGACAACTCTCTGCTGGCTAAGCTCACGGCGGTCTCTCACCCACACACACACAGACACACACACAGACACACACACACACACAGACACACACACACAGACACACACACACAGACACACACACACACACACACACACACACACACACACACACACACACACACACACACACACACACACACACACACACACACACACACACACACACACACACACACACACACACACACACACACACACACACGCACGCACACACTCTCTCTCTCTCTCTCTCTCTCTCTCTCGCTCTCGCTCTCGCTCTCGCTCTCTCTGTCCCTATCTAGGTCTGCCTGCTTCTCTCTGTTTATATCTCTGTTTCTCTCTGTCTCTTTATCTCTCTCGTTCTCTCTCTCAGGTGTGGGAATTTCGACCATAGCAGCTGAGTTTTAATGAACCTCCTGTCAAGTTGTGGGAGAAAAATATTTGAATAATAAATGATTTTCCTTTAGTTTCAAATTTTCACTCGTTGAGTTCAGTGAAGCAAATAGGATGTCATAAAACCGCAGCGATTCGGCCAATCTGTCAATCGGTTATTCACCCGGTCCAACCAACGACCCAGTCAAACACTCATTCAGTCGAACAATACAAAGGAACATGATCGTTGTGCACATGATACTCTGCGAATCCCAAGTAAAGGAATGGCTACAAAGCGTGTTACTTATTTATGATAATAATGACAATGAATTAACTTTTAATTAGTATCTTTATTGTAATGGACAGAGACAAATCTATATATATGGTAGCATCAAGGTGAACTCGTATTCATAATCATAATTCATTCAAGAAGAGAAGTTCAGTCGACGTCCGATATGACTGAGAAGCCTGAAGCCAAAGTGTAACCAACCAAGTCTTAAGTTTGGCCCTGGTATATTATAATATTATAAAAAGAACTTATGCAGAGCAGACAAACGGGCAACGAGTTCTTAAGTTTCAGGCCACCCACCGTGAACGCCTGATCGAGGCCCCAACAATGTCCTAGTACAAGGCACGACATCTGTGAAAGTATTCGTTAACATATCGAGTGCAGCATTTGTTATGATAAGTGACCATTTGATCAACATTTTTTGTAACCAGGGCAGTCATACTGTCAAGCAACCAGTGCAGGGGGCGATTATGCCCGAACGAATTCTGGGTAGGGCAAAATTCTGACAGGGCAACGACCAGGGCAACGCTCTTTTACCCTGCAGGGCATTTGCCATGGCTCGCCCTGGTGTAGCGCTGTCACCTTAACTGATTTAAGTCCCACCGTGTGAACTAAATTCAACAGATTTAAAATGAATTTCAATTTCTGCTCGATAGTAATCCAGTGTAGTGAATGCATTACGACAGTAACTTTATGTTGTTACGTGGAGACTTTTGTTATGGCTCTGGATGGGTGATTCCCAACTATGCCTATAGTTTCTGCAATTTCTGTTAGCGATCCCAAAAAGAAGTGAATTACAGACGTCGAGGAACATGTAAAATGAAAGGCTCATTTGATATCGTCAGCATGGTAGTCTAGAGTACTCTAGACTCTAGAGAGCTCGCAGTGAGTTGTGAACCAAGTGATGCTGCATAACGTGTACACAAGAACTGACTCATTGCAGACCTTGTGGAACACCGCAGTTCAATATAATGGGTGCCGAATGAGTTTACTGATCATACGAAGTGATTGATTATGAGGATGCAGTGTTCGAGACGGTTAATGAGTAATTGTGTATATATCGTAATTAATAGATCATAGCAGAAATTAAGTCTACTTGTAGTAGCGTGACAGATATTGCTTTTCTTTGTCCATGGAACAGCTGATTAATTATGGTATTGCGCATGATAACTAACTCAGTTTAAGAGGAATGGTATAAATAGACTGGAAATTGGAATGGAGTTGCAGATTAATGGACAGCAGTCCATTTGATAAGCGACTGTAGTTCCAAGGTCATGGAAATTAAACTGAGAATAGAGATAGGTCCAAAGTTTAAGAAAGACTGGCGGGGAAGCAGCCTTCAGAAAGCGAACGGCTTACGAAGAATGAGGCGATTGAGGCCAAGATGTTGTAGCATTTTTTTTCACAAGTTGGAATGTGATCCAAAGCATGCTGTTTATCAGAAGATGAAAAGATAAATTCATGAATCTCAGCCAGATTTTGTGA
Organism: Allolobophora icterica; assembly: GCA_963556255.1. Taxonomy (NCBI): domain Eukaryota; kingdom Metazoa; phylum Annelida; class Clitellata; order Crassiclitellata; family Lumbricidae; genus Allolobophora; species Allolobophora icterica. The sequence continues at coordinate 57,006,014 of OY744606.1, read as the reverse complement.
TCGGTGTAAGAAAAGATCCAGTGTTATGGTATGATAGGTCATCATCAGTAGGAAATTGGAAAACTCGAGTCGAAGTGGTGCGATATATTCACTTAATACTGTGCCAACTATCTCGTCAGAACTATATGTTAATGTCTGAGTTTAATAATAATAATAATAATAATAATAAAAATGATAGTAATAATAATAATCATCATAATCATCATCGTCATCATCATCATCATAATCATTACCGTTATCATCATCATTGTCGTCATTATTATTATCATCATCATCATCATCATCATCATCATCATCATCATCATCATCATCATCATCATCATCATCTGTGACGTACTCCTCTCTGAAGCGTTGCCGTTTCCACGACATCAGCTAGCCGTTTGTTTCCATTCTGGGCTCGCCTCTTTGCAACCCAAAGTTCAGTGAACACAGGTAAACCCACCTCCCCACCCCGTCGTTCTTGTCCATGTGTGACGAGGGCGTCTAGCAGGTCTCTTCCAACCTCTTTGAAAGACGGAAATCATTGCTCACAAGGCCCTGGCATGGTCTTGGTCAACATCACATCGTGAGATGTTTCCAAACTGCAAGAGCCTTCTATCATCTCCGACACTAGGATGTACTTCGTGTGACGACTCAGTAGAACAGAACAAAACACAATCACGAGTATCAAATTCCCACACATTTTTTAGCCGATGAAGCTGTTGTGGTCTACGACAGGGCCTAACTCTTTGGTTGCAGGTGACTATGAAGTCTAATACAATCAGTTTTAAAGGCTACCAATCTGTAAACATTTTATGATTGTTGTAGTGTTTACGAACAGTGTGTCGGATTACAAGTGCATGTTCAACTTTTTTCAGGTAAGATATGTCTATTACCTATTTCTTGCAAGCATAATAAATAAATACATTAATATACAAGTGGATATATGACTAGCCAAGAAGATGAGTTAATTGTTGTGTATGCGATTGTCTCAGAATGATGAGAATGAGAGGTTTATTGTTCACTACAAGTAAGGAGTAAACTTTGACAATTTATTTAGGAAATTGCTTATATGTTTGACGAATGTACAAACTAGCTGTAGGCCCTATGGTATATTTAGAGATTTTAGATATAGTATGCGAGTGGAAACAATTAAACAGTTCGGAGTTGCATTAGTTCTGCTTTACGCGAAATAAAGTATATCTGTTTTCGAGAGAAGCTAATGCTCATTAAGGAAATTAAACTGATCGTTGTTTTTACAAATGTATTTCATGCATAATCGTTTGATCGCACTCGCAATAATATTCCTATCAACTTTCCATGAATCTTGTAGTTCCAGAGATACAAGCAAACACATGTAATCGCCGCATTCTGCTTTGAAAATTTGGTCTAACCTTTGAATCTGGACCTGGGACCGAATCTGACCTTACGTAATTATCGATTAGAACTAAACCCAGCAGATCTTAAAATGAATTTGAATTTCTGCTCGATGGTAAACCAGTATCGTGTTGATTGCACGCCTGTAAGTAAGCTGATTCCCACTTGGTTCAGTTTTGGCGATGTATAGAATTCTCGAAATCACGAATTGCAGATGATAAACATTTAGACGGCTGGAGATGAAATAACGGCAGAACTCTGGTACCATTGATTGATACATTTATTTATTTTATTTATTTATTTATTCTGGATATTTCTATAGCGCCTCTCGAAGTCTACTACTACTCAGAGGCACTCCCGACTACAGCATTTGATACTGTGCCGGAATTTTCACGCCGAAGCGCCACGAGCAATTGCGAGTGAAGGACTTGCCCAAGGTCCGTACGCAGCGGCTAGAGTGGGATTCGAACCTGCAACCCTCCGGTCACAAGGCGCCGAACTTACCACTGAGCCACCACTGAGCCACCACGCCCACACATTGTCTGATAAGGGCGCAATAGAAGTCAATGGAATAGATTGGAAGTTGGAAGTAGTTTGGAACTAGAACATAACTGAGTTGTCTGCATGAAAATGTGAACTGAAACAGCAGCTGATAGATACAAGCTGTTATGTTGGAATCTATTGTTTCACAGGAGAATAGCATATAACGCGCGTTTTTCACTTACAAAAAGAATCATTGTTGTTTGAATTTACGATTCTTACATACTTAATCAGGGATAGATAGGATTAAGAACTCGATGTATCGAAAAAGCCAATTATAATTATCCCATATATTGAAAATGCCAAATATGTGCTTGTAGTTCACTGAAACGAGTTCAGTATTTCCTCAGAGCAAACCTTTGACTAAATTCTGTCTAGGCCTAATATGATGTTGAACGTAATTCTAAAAAGTTCTTTGGTTTCCCGTTGTGCTGCTCTAGTTCCAAAACATTGTATGCCCTCTGAGAATGAACACGCGACAGAAAAAAACAGGCTATAAAATTACTAGCACAGCCTACTTAGTAAAACCTTTACGTTTTGGTTTCAAAGCCCTTCCATATAATCGAAAAAGCTTTTCTATGGCTACCAGTCTGAACGGAAAGATTTGTTGTTTGCAGTTGTTTTGCGCGTAGAGGGTGGCTAATCGTACAGCAGAATGAAAATTTTGCAATAAGCGGGCGTCCTGGAGAGCGACACTGGGCACAATTTGCATAATACCGCGCTCGAAGCAAGCCCCGCAGGTATAAGAAATCCCGGTTGAGCTTTGTTTGAAAGGCTTCTAATAGCTTTAATATAGGCCTACTGATCGCGTCATTGAACTCGAGTAATCGAAATGATTACAAGGCATACTGTTTGAGAATTGTCTAATACGCTGATGTAGGCCTACCAGCATGGCCTACTTATAATCCGGTAGGTAGGCCTACTGTTCGTAGAATGGTACCAATTATAAAACCATTTGGTGAAAATCCGCGTCTGTTATGTTGGCTTAAAGAAATCGACCTCTGATTCACCTAATTCGTGTTTACCTCATACATAGACAGGCCAGCTATGTCTGGTGACACGTTGGATGTGGCTTGTCTGCTGCCAATAAGGCTACCATCGATAAAAAGCTGGTGTATATCAGAACGTGACTTCTAAAGATAAAAACATATTCTGCCTCTAGGAAATGGGTGTTTCATTGGGATCAAAGCGTCCGAGTCCGACTAATAGCAAAGGCCATTTAAAACCAAGTTGTTAGGCAATTCATCATTAACCAATGTCGTTCTTGGAGTAACAACCATGCTTCAGACGTTCTGCATAAACCTGCCATCTTGCTTTTTGTGCAAATTTTTTAACCATTAGAGCAATTGTTGACAGTATACGTATTGCATTGTGAGTTATAGACGCTAATTCAGTGGTATTTGAATCCGGTATTTAATTATTCGTCCTGAAGTGCAGCCTAAACATGCTCAACTGCATGTCTAGGCCTAGTTGAACTACCAAAATTTACGATTTACACATATTGATAATAGCCCTTTATGTGGGTTACAAATAGGCACTGTAAAACGTATTTACAATTCAAATCTCAATTACAGTAAATCATTTATAAGAAACACTAAACACATTCATAGATATTTGGTTGCAGAAATTTCCCCCTCCGACCGTAAATAACCGCAATTCTTTATTACGACACGTTTGCTTACTTCTCTGGCTATGCTGCAAAGAGTTGCAAGTACTTATATAAAAAAATCAGCAGTGAGGTTCAACTAATAGCAAACCTGAATTCCAGTCTCAAGCAGAAAGTAGTCCTACTTGTAGTCAACTGTGAGGACTTGTGACAAACAATGCAGGCAAATAGGTGAGTAGAAAACAGAAATTCGACTGGCTAAACATCTCTTTAACCTAACAAATAAACTATGTAACACAATACATCTGAGTATACGGGGAATATAGCTTTCGAATGCTTGCCAAAAAATTAAATTATATGTGATGAATCGCATTAACGAATGGCATAAATACAATAATTAATCTTCTTGTATGTTTATAATTGATTGTTTATTCTGAAGGCGATGCCGGGATTTCTGATGGTTGTTCGGAGAGATGGTAAACTGCTCTACGTGTCGGAGAATGTGACAGAACATCTTGGCCATTCAATGGTAAGCCTTTGAGCCTTTCACCCAAGTCAGTCATGCACAAACCAATCCAATCAACCACTGATATCTTCTTTAGCACTTTAACAACGAGCCACATTGGTTTCTCGGTCACTCTTAGCACACGTTCGTCATTAAAGTGCTAACCATTCATAAACCCAAGTTAACCAGTCAGTAACTTCTTCCAAAGTCAACCTCTCGGGTTTTGACGCTCATGTAGGCCACTACTAGAATCTTCATTTCACTTGTTCGTCTGTTTCTTTGTATTATTTCTCGTTAATGTCGAAGTAAGTAAGTCACAAAAGCAACACTTGTGAATTACCAAAAATGCGCTAAATTAGGCCTAAGTGTCTTCTCATATACATAAATTGTTTTCATCATTTACTGTTTATACAGCGTTTCTTCTTTTTTCTTCTTTTCTTCTTTATCTTTTTTTTATTCTTCCTATAGTTTGCCGTTAGCCTTTTTCGTTTTTCCTCCTTTTCTGTCTCCATATCTTCTCCATATATCAATTTTTCTTTCTGTATGTCTCACTTCCTTTCCTACTCTTATTCTAACGTCTCAACTCTCTTCCTCGTTCGTCTCCTCCTTCGCTTTCACGCTTCATATACTCTTCTTCTTATATATCCTTGATATTGATTCTTCTTCTATATATTCTTGTTGCTTGCTTTATTCATTATTTTACTTTCTTCCTCATAATAATTTTTCTCGATCACGCTTTCTTTCTCTGCTGAATATTGTTGCTTTTCTTATTGCTTCTTACCTATTTTGGACAACGTTTTTTCTATTATTCCAACTTTTCTACTCTTCCTCGCCGCTACTTAATCATCCAATAGGTCTGTCCTGCCTCGATATGAAATTTTTACAATGAAAATCCCCCTTTGCCCTTTCCAATGCCTTTCCTTTATTTCCATCATCCCATCCCAGTCGTTGTCAGCTGATGGTCAGAGCTCCCTCCTGTCTTCCCTTCAGCATCCAGGTTCTTGTTGGTCTCGATGCCAACAGAACGCCTCTATTTCACGTCGAAATGTACGGCTGATCTGCAATAACAGTCGGTGTTGGTTTACAAGACGCGCACGTACACCTAGTATGCCATATAATACATATGTGTAGATATAGTACATAGGTATGTATATGTGCAGTTATGTATACATGTATGTCCAAATATTAATATTACGAAACTTTGTAACTCACAGTCGCACAACAATGTAAATCTGATGCGCGCTGTACATGCATGTATATATGCATCCATTTATATACATGCATACACGTATCTACGTTTATATGTATATTAGATATGTATGTATTTATGTGTATATGTATATATGCGTGAGCGACCACAGACGTATTCATAGTTGCATCTCTGCTCCTCGCAGTTGCTGGTGTCGAGGTGTTTAATGACACTAGCCTCGCGTACTTAATTGAAATTGGAGTCGTCGGCGGAGGGCATTCGAAGGTGTCCATCCGACGAAGACGGACTGAAACGGGAGACGTCGACCGTCCGAACGCAGTCTCGATTCGAGATGGATGGGCCAAAGACTAATCAACGCCGGCCTCGGGATCGGATTTTAATTTCGGCGTTTACTTCAAGTTCGTCATAAACCTGAGAAACGCGGTCGAAATGGAAGTCGCGACGACGGACCGAAGTATAAGAACCGAAGGAAAAATATAATCATTACTTTATATGTACCAGTTTTTGGAGAAACGTCGTGGATATATGCTCTGAACGGCGTTAGATAGATATATATACAGATGATTCTGCGCGCCAGTTATAGAGATGACGGCTAAGTTTACCGTTTCCTGTCCAAAATATTTAGGATGAAAATGTTACTGAGCATGTAGAACAATTCGTCTAACTTCGAGGGCTAATAATTATCGCAGATGTCCAAAATGAAAACGACATACAAAGACGGATTGAACGCATCTCACAGACATTTGGGGGAAACGAGCAAAACATGGGAACGCAGAGAAATAACAGAGAAAACTAATATAGAAATATATGAGACGATGATAAAACCCGTACGGATCAGGACACTGCTAAAGCAAGACAAGAAAAGAATTCTCGCAGCAGCAGCAATGAGCTGGCAACACAATATTGCAGGAATTTTAAAACTGCAGAAAATCAGAAAATTATTACTTACAGCGTTAGGCAGTTCTTGATTATGGAAACAACTCGGACAGAGACAGTCGTTCAGCGAAGACTTCGGTGGTTTGGCCATATGGAGAGAATTCCAGTTGACTGAATTCCACACGATTCAATTGTAATTTATAACATCTATCGCGCCCGGTATCTAATTCACAAGGCTTCAACCGATGGCGTATGGAAACCAAGCCGTATTCAGGTTAATATAGGCTACAGGAGATCAGTTCATAAGGCAGAAGGGCAGCTTATGGAAGAGAAGTAATTTTAAAAAGGTAAGTCTGAAGTCGATAACGAAATGACATAACGACTCAGCAGAATCAATAGATGCAGGTAGAGTTCAAAAACGTAGGCCCAGCAACTGAAAAGACCTTTCACCAGCTCTAGTTCTAGTTAGGTATGACTTGCAGAGAAAGATAATCAGATGACCAGGTTGAGCAACGGTAAGAGTGAGGAATAAGGACTGATTTCAAGTATTGAGCCTTTGTTGATATGGCGTTATATACAGAGTTTATTCTTTAAAAAAATACGAACCATCATTTGAAATGAGTCTTTCTCTAAGCAGGAAACAGGAAACCAGTGGCAATATTTTAAGCATATGAGTTTTAAGTTCATATTTTGACAACAATTAGGTCATCCAGTTTCAAAGACATCTGTTCTGTTCTGTTCCTAGCCATCCTCGATTCGAGAGTCGGCCGCATCATGCACAATGTTCTTCCAACGCTTCCTGTCCTCCGTCAACCTTAGCATTTCTTCCAGTGTCAACCCAGTCCATTCCTTTATGTTATCCAGCCACTTCGTTCTCGGTCTTCCCCTTTTTCGATCCCCTGGAATCGTGCCCTGTATGATCTCCTTCTCTATACATGTTCCCTCCTTTCTCATGATATGTCCAAAATAGATCATTTTCCTTTCTTTTACTGTTCTCAGCAAATTCCTCTCCACGGCCGCAGCCTCCAGCACCCATTCATTTGTCCGCTTTTCCATCCACGATATTTGCATGATCATCCTTAGACATTTCATCTCAAACGCTTCTATTCTGCTCTCCTCCTCCTTCCTCAGCGTCCAGCTCTCACAGCCGTATATACCAGTGTTCTCAAGAGCTTTATCTTTGTTGCATTTGTTATGTCATGACTTTTCCATATCTTTTTGAGGTCTGTAGCTACAGCATATCTCTTTGCCAATCGTACCCTGATCTCTATCCCGCAGTCGCTGTCCCTATCAGCCATTGAATATTATAAAGTTGCTCTCAGTGTTGCATAAATTCAGGCTTCGATGTTAAGGAGGAGTTTATTGGCTGCAATCCAAGACTGCAACTCTTCAAAGGCAGTGCACAGTAGCTGCGCAGACGAGTCATATGATAGGCTGTCAAATTGAATGTAGATTTGGATATCATCAGCATAGAAATGGTATCACTGTGAATGATTGCCAAGCACAGTTTCCAGTTTTCTCAAGTATATTGAAAATAAGAGATGCCCAAGCACGGAACACCACTTGCCAACAAAACTTAGAAGAATAACTATTAACTATCCTTTAAATGGTATCATAGACTTTCACCTCCAGACATTTCACCTCCGGACGATGCAACTTTAGGGCTTTCACAAATTTACATTAAAAACCAGTGATCTAGTAACCCAGACAGCTTTATTAAAAGTTAAAACATAGAAAAAATATTGGGAAAATATTCAGCTTCACTTTGTAATTTAGTTAATTGTAGTATAGAGGTAATTATAAAGCAATGAAATGAAACAGAGCTGTAATGACACAATATTACCATAATATTGCATGATTTAAAATCACTGAAAATTATTTATATCATATAGCCTATACATGACATACATGTGCATATTTACAGAATCATGGACTTTAATTCAGACCTGAAGATAACGATTCAATGCCGTTAAGATTTCGTTCTGAAATACATTTTTATGTGAAACCCCTAGAGTTGAAACGTCCGGAGGTGAAACATCCGGAGGTGAAAGCCTCTGGATCCCTTTAAATATACAGATTGAGTGCGTTGACAAAGATAAGTACAAACACAATTCAGTAGAGGACCAGAAATCCCAGACTAGTGCCTGAGAAGATACAGAAGAAGAGAATGGTCCACAGTATCAAAGCAGACAAGTCAAGTAGAACAAGCTTTATCACCTTATCCCTATCTGTAGGGTACATATGTTGTCATCACGAACAGCAGGAAATTAGGGTTCGGTTGATTGAAACTTATTGTATGAGGAGATGAGGGAGTTGTATGATAATTGAGTTTGCATACGATTCATAACTACCCGTTCAAAGATTGTAGATATAAATTCACAAAGTTTAAATGGCTCTGTAATTTTGTGGGTCAGGGTCAAGAGAAGGTTACTAAGCAGCGGATTAACTATGGTATGAGCAAAAACAAGCTAGTGGAAGGATCCCTCGTGCAATGGGAAATTGATAACCGATGTAATGGTTGGAATCAGGACATCAAAGCACTCTTTCAGAAGTATAAGTTGAAGTGTAAGACATGCAGGAGTGGTGTCAATGAGTTACCTTTATCACACGAGGAAAAATCGAACCTCTTTGTTGCTTGAAAGTAATCCATGACAAGAAGCTCAGAATTAGGTGAATAAATTTGTCCGACGCAGACGAACCAAATTTTTTAACCTTATACTAGAAATTGTGTTTGGAAAAAGTCCAGAATTTACTTGCAAGATAATGGATAGTCAAACACACAGTGGGAGACAAATGAGTCTCTCCCGATGTAATAATTGAAGGTCAATCACCAAATGTTGGGCTCTGTAGAACTTTCAACGATCAAATTTAATGTTAAATATGTATAATATTTGGCGGATGAAAGAAGTTCCGGACAATTTGCACTGTTTCTTAAACCAAAATAATGTGATCCAAAAAATACTAGAGTGGCGCCACCAACGTTGACTTATGCAACACATAGAATCGGAAATGGCAGAGTTGAACCAAGGTTGTAGTGTGCGCTATAATACTCTTTTAGTTCTAACAGGAACATACCTGTCAACGAGCTCAGTTAAAGTAGATTAGAGGGGCAGAGTTAACTTATTGAAACTGTTACCAAACTACGGAATGTTACATTTAGCAAAAATAACCTGACGAAGCTGCCAAGATTTCGTTTTAGGCCTATTCTTCAGTGCATTTAAAATCAATTTTATGCCGGAGGCTAAATGTAACATTTTGTAGTTTGGTAGCAGTTTCAATGGAAAGTCAAATTTTTCAGAAAAAAGCAACATGATACAAAGGTAAACAAAACGAAACGAATGCGAATTAGAGCGAATAATCAAGACATACCAAAGTGTGACTCTTATCATGCGTGGGAAAGGTAAGGCGGCTGTTGCATGTCAAATCCTTCTAACAAACCAAGAAATACTGAAGAGTAATCCTTAGATACATCAATTTGAATATTAAAGTTGCACAAAATAACTATTTTAGAAGAAAAGAGTGTGTAATTCACTCAAAAAGTCAGCCGAAGAAAAGGATGATGGGCGATAAATATGCAAGAGCAATACCTACCGTTATTCAGAAAGGAATGACCATCAACATCATGTTCAATCTTCGTATCATATCGTATCTGGGAATTTATAAAGCGCCGCTCACAGTATAGACTATTCAGAGGATCTCTCAGCGTGACAGCCCCGAGGAAATAGGAAAGTCTTCAAGCAACGGAGAAAAGAGGGCGAGGCCCTGACCAAAATCTTACTACGGATTGAGGGTAGTAGGTCGTTCCAAGGATCACTGGCGTAAACTTGCCCATAATATTGGGAGGGGGATTTGGTTATTCTTTCTATATTTGTTGCATTAGATGTATAGTTCATCTCAATTATGGGGGGGGGGCGTGCCCCGGCTCCCTCCCCCAGAGTCTACGCCTATGCCAAGGATGGCAAATGTACGGTGTTGAGCCATAGCGGTCCCAGCTTGGGGAACAAGGAGATCAAGCCGATCAGCAAACTGAAGAGGGGCACTAAGAAAGAGCAGAGAGAGGTTTTGCGCATTAAGTCTTCAATACAGTCTTCAATATTGTAAATATCTGATTTATTTAGGCCTATTCATTCATATGCTGACAGACAAACAGTCATTTCTAACTGAGAAGGCACCATTATTATTATTACATTGGAGACAGAATTTTATGATCCGTGACGACTAGCCATTCGTGACCTTAAGGTGTATGAACTCTTAATGATAAACAACGGCCTCACTTTCTGACAGCAGATACCAGAATTTAGGGTTCTAACGACGACAGTAGTGAAGAGAATGACGATGATCATGATAATTATGATGATAATGATGACGATAAGCCAAAATAAGAGTATAAGAATGTCGTATATGACTAAGTTCAATGTAAATGAATGTTACAGTTTCTTTGCGTCAACCTGACTTTATATCAGGTGTTATACAAACATACATACATTCCTAAATACACCCAGATGTAGGCCCTACATACTTACATACATGTATGTGTATTATGTATAAGATGATGATTGTGACAATAAGGATAATCATCACGATAATAGTTGTTGTTGATATTAATCAACATCAAAAGTAGCTTGGTGTCATGGATACGACCCTGGCAGTTGTAATGTAGTTAAGAAACGTCGAGCTTGGCTCGTTCTCGCTTGGTTGATCTGACCATTTGGGCCACATGAATCATCCGAAAGATTCTCTTGCCTCGGACCACACTTCGGATGTGTTCATATAGGGTCTTCTGATTACGATTGTGCTACTTAAAGTGAAGAGGGCGAATGGATTGACATTGTATGTTACATGAGCAATGGATTACAATGAAACTGTTGGCATTTCCTTCGTTATCAAATAGTAGGCCAATATGTCCTTTCTTATCAAATGGCATATGTGCTTTATTTAAAATGATAGTGCTGTATGGTATTCGTTCTCAGACAGACTGTGTTCTTTGTTTCAACTGGCAATCATCCTTTATGTTCCTTCTTATTACTTGATAAAATGTTCTTTGATTAAAATGTGAGTCCTCTTGAAGTTTCGTTATCAAACGATGTAATGTTCTTTCTTTCGAAAATTAGTCATAGGCCTATATGCACTTTGTTATCACCCTGTATAGTACTGTTTCTTTTGTTTCAAATGGATGTCATCTTAATTGTTCTTTGTTTCCAGATGGACATGATCACACAGGGCGACAGCGTCTATGACATCATCGATACACGTGATCACGACAAAGTGCGCTCCAATCTGTTGAACTCCAATCCTGGCTATCGATCGTCGGACATCGTTGACGAAGGAGGTGCCACGGATTCCCTGATCTCCAGAGGAACAACGAGGGATGATAGAGTATTCTTCTGCCGCATGAGCATTGCTCGCAGCTGCCGAAGACAGACTGGTCCCACAGAACACAAGGTCTGCATGAAGATATATCACCGCATGCACTGTATAAAATCCTCAGTATTCCTTCGTGAGATTTTAGGGTATTCTCTTGACTCGCGCAGGTCAATGAGACGGTCGTGGACAACACAATAAATCCTTAAGTTCGATGTAAATGATAAATCTCCTTAATTTCTCGGTGCTACACAAAAGCTGCGACAAGGAGACTGTCTGTCAACGGACGTTTATCAAATCACTTCGCAGACAGTGTCCATTTGTCACATGACTTGTTAAGTATAAAGTTGAATAAAGTGTGAAATGCGTGTTGTATCTGTATCAAATACATAGACATCCCTCGATAACTACTGTATTAACATAAAGGAGACAAATTGCTTTCTGCACCTCATTCTATCGCTGTCTCCAGCCAGTTGTGCTGCTTCTTCAACGACAGTTCTATCAGTTCTGGAAATAATTATATATCTATGAAACCAACTATGAATGTCTCACTAATATGCTTCACATTCTTTTATTAAACATTAAAACGAAAGCAGGCATTGCGTCCAAGGATCGTTGTTTTCAGCAACATTTCACTACCAATTGCCGGATGCGGTTCCTCCAGATCCCATCCACCGTTTCCTAGACCTACCTATGAGACAATGATCTTGCGTTTGTCTCACGGAGCGACCTATAGGAATACTTATATCCGTCTTAAAATAAATGCACATGTGCGGTCATTCTTGTTTGTTTCAGACGATGCACATACGCGGTCACTTCGTCTATCCACCGCCAATTCTCAATCCAGCGGTCAGTGAACACCACACACTGCAGCCGATGTTTGTGGCCATCTGTTGCCCGCTGGTCAGTCCCGACATCAAGGACAGTATTCTACATCTGAACACAATGATCTTCTATTCGGTTCACCATCTGGACATGAAATATCTGGAAATCTCACACAAGTAATGTCATTCACATGCGCATAATCTTCGTATTAGTCAAGCAGCTGTAAATACGTTTCGTGGTGTGGAAAATGACTTAAAACAACCTTTCGTTAACGAGGTTCAGGCAGCTCAACGCAAGCTATTTAATATGGTAGCTGCGGATGGTATGCAATTTTAGCACGACACTCGGAGACGAGGATTCCGACTTGATGTTGATACGAGACTAACTAGGAAAGACAGCTTGAGACAGATAACTCTCGTGCACCAGTCTTCACACCCAATTCTCATATGTATGAGATGTCTGTACACCAAAGTGCGATTAGCAATTGGTTAATAAAGAATATACTTACTTACTTACTTCATTGTGGAGCTCAGCAGATGTGCTCCATTTATGCTCTTCGGTTTTTGAGCTGGCTGTGGACGAATTCCAAGGTGCTGGATACATCAAATAAGTCGATTCATAATATTTAAGTTGTAATCTACGTATAGGACCCAAATATGAGGAACTTAGCAAATGGATGTAATCTTCCCTTTGACACATGAAACGGCGTTATTAATTCGCATAATTCTTAGTAGATAAGTTTTAAAGTGGTGTACATTGCAGTGGTCAGTTTCATCTTGGTTACACCGAAGAAGAATTGGTCGACAAATCGTGGTACGAACTTCTCCATCCACAGGATCTCAATGAAGCTGTCAGCAAGCACATGCAATGTACGTATTTAGAAGTAAGGAGACAAAAGCATTTGATGAACGCCTAACAATCGGTCTCCGTTTAAGATTAGCCTCGCTTTGCAACTCTTCAATATATGGCCTATTATTCCTTGAGCACGTGTTAGTTCGGTGTTAAAAATAGTTAAAAATTAATTGCATGTGCATTTTTATTAATAGAACGCCCACCTCTATCGTAATAAATATATATGCATAATTAAAAAAATAAAATACATATGTTACACGTCTACGATTTTTCGTTCGGCCGATGGACATATGGCGTTTTAAAAAATACATACTTACTTACCTACTGCTGGGATAACTGATTCTTGTGAGGCGTTGTGAAGGCTTCAGCGACCTCCTTGAAGACTGGGAGCGCATCACCTGCAGCTGCGCCATTTTACTACTACTACTACTACTACTACTACTACTACTACTACTACTACTACTACTACTACTACTACTACTACTACTACTACTACTACTACTACTACTACTACTACTACTACTACTACTACTACTACTACTACTACTACTACTACTACTACTACTACTACTACTACTACTACTACTACTACTACTACTACTACTACTACTACTACTACTACTACTACTACTACTACTACTACTACTACTACTACTACATCTACATAAATTTGAAGCATAGTTGAGTGGGTTTGTATTTGCAGTGGTCAAATCGAGTCAGGAGATCGGTTGCACGGTGATTGTACGAATGCAGACCAAGTCAGGAGCCTGGATCTGGATCAATACGTTCATGAGCATCCGTCAGTCGTACGCCTGTGACAACGGCGACCCAGTCATCGTCTGCGTCAACCACGTCATCTTCGAGAGCGAGGCGTTCCAGTTCAAACTCGAGAGCCAGTTCCTGTCGATGTACGTCGCCTCCAGTCCAGAGTATCTGTCACAGAGGACCTCCATCCTTCCGCAGGTCATCACCAAAGAGTCGACCGTTTGTGATATGAACCAGTACGACCAGAACGCCATATCCTGGGGAGTGGCAACAACGACGCCGACACCGATAGACGTCAGCTTCGTGAGGGACACTAGGGTACCAGCGTATTCACCGACGACCGGAAGGAACCTAGCGACAACCGAGGACAGGTCGTCCTACTGTCGCGTAGAAGACTTTCCCGAATATTCCCCACCCCAGCCGCCGCCACCGCCACCCCCGCAGCCGTCGTCTGACTACGGTCGACTGGAGGGCATGAGTGGGTCACTGCTGGAGCAGCTGAGGTCGGTCAGCGCCGGTCGCGATGAAATTCCGAGTCTAGTTCGGACGAACGAAATCCCTCACGGTCGTTGTCACTCATGCGTTGATCTGTCTATGGACGCCGCCGCCGCTGCCTCTAAGGACCGAGGGTCGCGGAGCTTGGCTGAAAGGACGGACTTTGAAGCGGACAGCGAATCGAGCCACAAACGCGACGCACTCTGCTGGCGGATATTCAGTCAGAAGGACGTAGCAGTGGACGAGGCGACCGCAGGTTCAGGGTTCGCGTCCTCGGGGGGACTGCAGGCAGTGCACCACAGCGGTGGTGGCGGTGGAGGCGTCGATTGGAATAACTATGTTCACTCCGATTACTACTTCGCCAGTCACAATGAGTCGACGGTCTACAGCCGAGAACCAGCGTTCAGCTGTTGAGAACCAACGACAGCGTCTTCATTTAATCTCTGTAGTCGTCGTCTCTCATCATCGTCATCATCATCATCATCATCGTCGTCGTCGTCGTCATCATCATCATCATCATCGTCATCATCATCATCATCATCATCATCATCATCATCATCATCATCGTCATCATCGTCATCATCAGCAGCAGCAGCATCATGATACTCGTCTTCATCCTCCTCATAGTCATCATCAAGATCATCATCACAGTCACCGTTGTAATCATAATCATGGTCATCGTAATCATCGTCGTAATCGTCATCATAGCCGTGCTAGTTATTTATCAAGATCATCATCATAATCCTCGTATAATCATCATCATAATCATCCTCATGATCATCATCGTCGTCGTCGTCATTGAGAAAGTGTTCGATTACCACAAGTTAATGTTCGTGATCCAGCGTTTAGGCATATGGGAGATGGAGCCTGAGTAAATGGTTGGCATCCTGCTTCTGTCACAGCAACTGACACGATTGTCTCAAACTGACTGAAAGCTTTTAGTTAGTATGTGAGTCTGTATAGTAAATTGCAAAGACCGGGAAATCTTTCATTCAGTTTTTAATTTAATCAAAGCCAAATAGAGTTTTCAGAGAAATGATGGATTTAATTATTTGCGTTTATTATTTCATTGATATTGTTTGTAAATGAATCTGATTATCAGTTATCATCATCGCGTCCAAGCTTTAAATGCCGAAGAGAGATACCTATTATTTTGTCGTCTGTACGACTTTTGTTCGTGTAAAAAAGAAACGGAGACACTGTTAATCGATTTGAAACAGTTCTCTACTAGTAAAGGTCACTGTAACTCGGCGCAGAAATTGTAAAGCGGCTTCTGTCGTGTTAATGTTGTTCTGTGTACTGTAAAGTCTGTAACAGATATCGTCACGGGTTTTGTTTAGTGCATTGTAAGACCTCAGTGTCGATTAGATGTCGAGTTTTTTTTAAAATCAGCTTGTCCTAATGATGTACTTCAAAAGACTAGAAATGTCCATTATGTAGAACTTACCTGCTACAGTGCAGCGTTTTCCCATAGGTGAAGAGAACCTCCCATAGACTTCTCGCTAGCCTAATCGAGTTTAGACTTGGCTATGAAGAAAAAGTGTCAATACATTGTAGTAAATAAAAAATATAATGTCAATAATAAAAATTGTTATTTTGCTCCCAGTGCTAAACCGAAATCAGACGAAAATTATTTTAAAGGATAATTAATACTAAAAGATCCATTTGTTAATTTGGAAGATCAGATCTGCCATTGCATCGCGGCGGCATACGATGGAAGTGGAACAGTACACGGAAAGATATAATGATTATATATCTATGGTAGGCAGAGGTGCGTTTACCTGTAGGCGCACTAGGCGCGCGCCTAGGGCCCCCAAATCCCAGGGGGCCCCCAAACGAAGGAAAATATTTTTTTAATTATAAAAAATAACTTTTGAGAATTGTGAATTATTTTAAATATAACCTATTTTTATTTTTACAGTTTAGCATTCACATAAAAATGTATTATTGTAATTACTAAAATCATTAAATCAAATAACTTCACATTCCTTAAAAATAGCTTCTATAGGCCTAACTAATCATAATTACAGTGCACAGTGTCAATAACACTCACAAAACGGCTTCAATTCAACTTCGCGGGTTTTTGCACAGCAGCATATTGTATTCGGACATTTATAGAGCGCTTCTAGCGGGAGGGCCATTCAGAAGAGCTTCCACTACGAGAAACTCCGAGAGAAAAACCAAGTTTTAAGAAAGGTAAAAGAGGAAGAGACGTTACCTGAGAGAATAGAAGAACGAATGGACGGAGAAAGGTCATTCCGAAGAGCAGGGCCAATGGAAGCAAAAGATCTAGATTGAACCAGTGAAGCCCTGACACGGGAACGAGGAGGTCCAAACGGTCAGAGGAACGAAGAGGACGGAGAGATGCAGCAGATTAAGGGCGATGAATTAAATCATAATAATATTTTGGAGCAAAACCAAGTTGAGCCTCAGAGACGAGGATGTCATCGAGGACCTTGAATTGGATGCGGGAAGAAAGCGGGAGCCAGTGGACTTCTTCTGCCATAAAGGTGGTGATATGAGGAAATCGAGGAAGACGGGCAATTAATCTAGCAGCAGCATTGAGAACGGACTAAAGAGGAGCGAAACGGACATTGGGAAGACCAATGAGGAGGGAATTACAGTAGTCAAGTCTAGAGCTGACAAATGCATGGACAATCGAAGTGAAAATCGGAGATGCGACAGAGCGACGGATAGCCCTAAAGCGCATTAGGTTAAAGTAGGAAGTGCGGGTCAGTTTGGAAATATGTTCAGTAAAGGTGAGAGAATTGTCAAGGGTCACTCCTAGATCGCGAACACTAGACGAGAAAGAGAAAAGCGGAAAAAGCACATGATAGACTAAGCACCACCAGACTCTCAGTCTATAAGTTCAGAAGGGCCCCCAAAATGTTTGCGCCTATATATAGGGCCCCGTTTTCTGTAAACGCGCATCTGCTCAGTCTATAAGATCAGAAGGGCCCCCAAAATGTTTGCGCCTAGGGCCCCATTTTCTGTAAACGCGCCTCTGGGTAGGCAGGCCTACCTAACTATGGTAGCGGAAGGAATGTACAGTCTTAATGTTACCAAAAGCTTCAAGAATCTAAATAAATTGCTCTGGAAATCTGAATATTTTTGCTTTGAGAATCTTAATAATTACTGTCATGCATGTTTATTGAATGGTTCAAATGAATTTGTGTTAAACAGCTTCTTACAGAAGTTGGCCCAAAAGGTGTTATACAATACTCAGGTAAAGCCTGCCTGCGCACACATGCATGCGTACATTATCTATTGGTCAGATTTTCCTCTTATGTCAGCGCAGGTTAAGTGACGGCATTTCGAAGTTAGCCAACATCACGGTTGGGACTGACAAAGAAACCGAAAGCAAACAGCCAAAGAACCAAACAACTGGGACATACAACGGACCAAAACAACAAAAGAACCAAATAACCAAGCAACCAGAACGGGCCCCAATGTACGCCCTCAGTTCAATAAGATATCTACAACTACGCCAAGCATGATGAAACCAGCCTATTCAAAATTGATACGGTTTCACAAAAGTCACAAACAGTCAATCAGAGGATGCATAGAATTTTAAATAAACATGAAGTAAACCTAAGTAATTATAATTAAGCAATTATTACTTAGAAACGTTATAGGCCTAGTTGCTTAGCTATATTAGCTAAAGCGTACTGAAATGAACCTTCTGGCGTGAGAATATACTGGTTCGCGTGGCTCATTCCAGAGAGTGAAATCTCTGGCTAGCTTTGTCCGTACACGAAACCATTCAAAACGCTAGCGGTTGTAAAGGCTTTAACTCAATAAATTAATTGAAAATGAGCAGGGTCGACCCGGTCGAGGCCATATACGATCGCTATCGAAATACGTATACATTTAAGTTCACATTTAACTCTATCCCTCTATACTCTACCGCATTGGCTGCACTGGCATAGGTCCATATTGGACAAAGTAACATATCCGAACAGTGTGTTATAATTATTATTATGATCATCTCCAATCTGAATTCCGCAAATTCTCCGTTCCTCCACTCCTCCTGCTATTCACCCAAAATCATCAGTTTCACGTTCCTTTATCTATCACTCATCAAGTTTCCATTAATAATAATTAGTCATAACTTCTCACGAAATCTTAACATAAATAGTCATAACTTTTCCAGAAATCTTACCCTGATTCAACCAATGCGCAGCCTACCTATTTCTGGTCCATCCCACTGTAACACTTTCTCTGTGTCCTGCAGGGTCTGGACATCTGGATCCGGATTCTCTTTTCCATGAGGACAACCCTCTGACTTGACGCAGCGCTCATATATAAGTTTTTGAGTAATGCTTTCTAAATCTTCGAGTTTTCGATTGCGATATTCATTCACATGTTTTGAGATGTTCAAATTTTCATGTAGGTCTGTCTGATCAGCGTTCCCTTTCTTTCTTAATCTAATCAGTTATTTCTTTCTTAATTAAGCTTATCAGCGTTTCCTTAATTAATATGATCAGCGTTCCCTTTCTTAATTAAGCTAATCACCGGTTACCTTTCTTAATTACGGACGCTGCGAAATATTTAATCATAATAGTATATGACTACAGATTATTAACCATCAGATTGGAATAACTAACGTTATATTCCATTCAATTCAATTCAATATTCGTTTATTTGATAAATACAGGCTGTCACAGACACAACTTGTTTATCGAACGTAAACCTAAGTTTTGACGACGAGAGAAACTTATATCTCAGAAAATTCACGCGTTAAACAACAAAATTCAATCTGCGTGTTGGCTGCCTGCGAGGCGCCCATCCCCAAAGTCTTAAAAGGCAGATGACCTGAGCATAGGCTTTGCTCTCTGAATTCTCTCTTTGCTCCCAAAACGAACGCACATATTTAGAACTGGTGAAATCCGATTAAAAAGATAAAGATAAAAGATAATGTGTCAGTCGGTTGCGAACGACCTTATCTTTCTTCAAGCGTAGACACTCATGAAGCGATCGTCAGAAACGCTCATATTAGCTGCGATAGACAGTTTTGAACTGTTCCTGATTGAAACTGTTTTTTTCTGTAACATTTGAGCCTTGTATCGAATTAATACAAGGCTGCTTGCTTGCTTACTTATTTTCTTCCTGCTCATCGATCGGGCCTCGTCGGCCGGCTCCGCCCAGGCATATAATACAAGAGTTGTTTGTGTCGCTTGGTGCTCAATTACTTTCTTCGTCTGCCTGTGGAGATTTACAGGTTCCTTGCATCGATAAATCAGCATTCACAAGAACACCGTGTACTGTCTTACATTTAGGTCCATTCTTTGAAAAGTATTAATAATATTTATTCTTTAATTAAGCGCCTGCAAACGCACTGCGCTGTACATGTACATGTTATGCGATAAATCTTAACTACTAACAGAACAGACAGCCTGCAATACACGGCGCAAATTGCAGCCTACAAAGCATGTCCGCCTACGGGACTCGATCTCTGTACCTCTCGCACTCTACGCCAGATGTTATCCAATGCGCTATCGGGCCCGCATGATTCCTCTTAACTCGGTCCAAGTGACATTCTCCTCCTTTGTTAAGAAGTGTTAAGAATCGCCTGTCTAAACCTCTAAGACAGCCATGTATATTAGGGTTATAACTTTTTTACAACCTCATGTTCCTGTAGCTTAGTTGGATGAACTTTTGCCTAAAAACAAAGGAATGAACTGTCATTTTCCAATCTTTTGAAAAAAGGTCACCCCGAAATAAAAAAATCGATTCGTGTATTATGTCACTGTGTAATGTATTATGTAATATGCATACATAGTGCATACTAACATGTATTATAATACAGGAAAGAATGAGCTAGAAAATTTCATAATATTTGTACAATATTTTGTAGGTACATATAATACTTGTAAAATATTTTGTACATTGTACAATGTACAACTGTACAATTTACATCACTGCTTATTGCTAAGAATAAATCGATGTTGCAGTTTGTCTTTCATGAAGTTCCCACATCACTTTGATTGCGCGTTCTGCGCACTGATTACTTCTTGCAATGGTATCTGGAGTACGGATTCTCCAATACCCACAATGCTTTTTGTAAGGTTTCAATATTTCTGACAAGTTCTTGAAGTCATTTTTATTGTACATATGTTTAGTAAACCAATAGTCTGCCCAGTCATATGAAACGAATCTGCATATCTTCTCCAACGTTTTCCTGTTGTAAGGATAAGAATGAATGAAAGGATAGCAAGAATGGGTCTTGAATTCCACCTGGCGTTGCTGATGTTTGGAATTTTCTTAAACGTAGGCGGTGGAAAAAACTCTTTACATCAAAGATTCTGAACACCCGTGTAAGATAGTATAACAGTTTCATGTCACCTCTCCAGCCTGCTTTATCGAGGATTTCTTCTGTTCCATTAAACTGTGCTTTCAGTTCCTCATACTTGTTCATCAGTTGAGACATAACCGGATATTCTATGTTTGGAGACCTGGTGTTACCACCAAGTTCCTGGTCCATGACCACCCGGAGAATCCTGTCCAGAACGTGATGCTGGCAACTGATAAATTGTGGTTTGCTGATACCCATGCCAGAGAACAAAAGTTGCAATTTGACAACAACTCCATTCTTTTTCCCAGTGTTAACACTGGTTGCATCAGCAGTGGTCATCTTCGTTGCATTCCATAAGTTAATACAACTTATGGAATGCAATCAAGAACTTTTGTAATTCCTGAAGCAATAGTTTCGGCATCGCCATCTTTCAGACGCAGCTGACTTTTACTTCAGTTCTCTAATTCTTAAGTATCACACCCTGATATTCATTTTCCTCAATATGCTTGCCATCAAAATGTAAGGATCACTTTTCCATCTGCAACTTTTCAATAATTTCCTCCTTCAAATTAGCAGCGTCTTTGGTAGCCAATTTGCTATTTTCTTGTGTGACACTGTAGGCCTAAACTGCCACTGAATTTTTTTCTAAAATTAACAAGTTCAGTTTGCCCACAAACCTTTCTATATATAGACCAATATTTGGATTCTTCTAGAAAGTGCTGAACAGTTTTAGGAAGTTCCAGATAGCTGTAAAAGTTCTAAACAGTTCTATAAAGTTTTTATAAGCGCTATTACTTATAAGTAGTAGGCCCTAACGTTACATATATGGTGAATCAAACTTTCATTTGGGGGTGACCTTTTTTCATAACTGAGAAGAATTAATCACTTTTTCAGTGTTTATAAGCAAAAGTTCATCCATTTATGATACAGGAAATCGCTTTTTTGAAAAAAAGTCAAAAAGTTATAACCCTAATGTATATATTCATGCATACTTATTTACTTACTGTTACTTACTTAATTGCTTGTTTTTTGCTTTCTTACTTATAAAAAAAATACGTTCGCTTTAGGCATTTCGGATGTCTTAAAACCAGACAAAATACTCTTAATGCTGAGATCATGTGTAAATATCACTCTTTCTCATTAGTCGTGTAGCCTACATTGGTTTAGTAGGCCTAAATATTAGGTTGTTGCTTACTCTGGAGTAACATTTATTTATTTAGCACGATTAACTACATTTTTTTTATCGAATTAAGTAATAAGCTACGTAAATTATCTGCCTAGTAGATTTCGGATTTTCATTTTCTTCTTTTCTTGGGATTGGCTGATCAGACCGGATGACCTCGTCACTCTTATAGCGTTTTTGACATTCTTACCGACTGTGATCAATGGTTCTTATGTTTTCTGTAGATAAGTTCGACAGGGGCGCTAGTGAAGCACAAACTTGAAATGTATTTCTGTTCTGTAGGGGATTCAATTCACCGACATCTGGGTTGGTAGTCCAACAACCTGCTAGACTATCAATGTAGAGATAGTACCCGGAGTCAGTCGCTAAGGAGTTTTCGACTGACTTGATGAGTTAGCGACTGACTTAGCGACTCAGTCGACTAAGTCGCATGCTTATCGACTGACTAAGTCGCTTAGATTTAGCGACTGACTTAGCGACTTGCTATCGACATCTGAGGTAATCAGGCATGTTTATTGGACATACCTGAATACCTAACAATATAATGCATTCAACCGCATACTGTACTGACCGTGCCATCATTTCCGTGGCATTATATGGAACCCATATATGCTCTGCGTGTCCAATGTGGGAGTATGGGTTCTGCTCCATGTGAGCATGCTGATAGGGGACAGACCGATGACTGTGAAAATTAATGTTAATGTGAATTTGAAGTTTGAAATTGAGCGCTTGATAAATATAATGAAACGAGGAGGATTTATAGCAGTACCGGACACCCGATCTTACGGCCAACCAGTTGGCCGAAACTGCTGATGCGTGCCTCTTTCAGGCAGTAGGCCTAGCAGAGAACGAGAATCATATACTCCGACACTTATTACCCTCTTCGTAATCATTGAATACCACCTTCGTGATAGAATGCATAAATTCACTTTACCAGAAAAAGATAACAACAACGATACTAATACAGCAAACTCTTCCTCTTATTATGTTTCCTCAACAAACGAATATTGTATTGTATTGTATTGTATTGTATAGTATTGTAAGTGTTGCTGATGTCCTGCTGCTGATTTCTTCGTCAAATCGAAACTTGGAAACCGCGATTAAAATAACAAGCAAAATATTAAGTGAACGAAGTCGCTAGCAGTCGATAGCTTAGCGACTGGTTTCGACTTGAGGGCTTAACGGCGGCGGCGGCGGCGGATGGCGGCGGCGCCGGGGACTATGTAGAGATCGGTGGTTGCAGCAGGCTAACTTGAACATGTTTTCGTGTTTGCATAAAACTAGGCTCCTGTGGGGATTGCTGAAACTTCTCTCCACGTGCTGTCCCTTTGTTGATATTGCAAAAAATCCCTGGTATGCAGAACTTGTTAAAACCACATTTGCTCGAAAAAAAAACAACTGCATAACTCTATTTGCACAGATAATTTGCTTCTGATATGAATGAAATATGACGTAAACGGATTCATAATTAATAAATCAAATTCTTGTTGTTGAGGTCGCATGTACAAGCCTGCCAAATGAAATTACGCTTTGTATCGATTTCACCGTTCTTTTTACTAGGTAGTAGTAATCTATTTACGCAACGTTGGAACATCGTGCAATGCAAAGCATTCTCTGATCGCAAATATAAAGCATAATAATCATAGGCAGTTAGGGTTACATACCTCAACTTGAATCCTGAAAACCAATTACGTGGTTATCTGTTTATATATGCATGGTTGATTGACATTTCAGGTGTCAAAAAATTGTATAGCGCGCTAATCGGGTGATGGTATTCGCTGCTTCATTGTTTCCTGTGTAGAACTAGATCTGTTTTCTCATATATTTTGCACTGGTGGATTTTTGCAAATCTAGGACAAGTGGAGAATTACATAAACATCTGCGGTATTGTGTACGTTCGGGAATGTATTTACAATTCTTCGGCCACTGGTCTATGGAAAGCTGTTAAAATATAACGCTGGTTTAGGCAAACGATGCTTCATGTATAGGACAAGAAACAAGCCTTGGTGTAAAGAGCACGTGCTAGTCCTTGAAATGTCGGTGGCGTTTATGAGTGACACTGAGGACTCTAAAAGAAGCTGTGTAATATGCCATCACATTCATTCTAGTATAGGCAATATGCTGGTTTAAGAATTTTAATAGGCCTTTAAGAGGCGTAATCGTAAGCGTAAACAACAACTTTCTAAAGCGCCACATTAAGGCTAAGCGCAAAGCACCAGCTTATTCACGGGCATTCTTTCGTATCAGAGATCGATGTCCAGAGGATGTCAGAATTCCTGTTGCCAGAGAGACCAGGACAGCTGTAACAGCGTTGCGGATGAGAAAGCTTGGAAGGCAGAGGATGGCATGGATTAGGGTAGGGATTGACGAGAGTTCAATTTGAAGTGGAAAGCATGTGGGGTAATGAGTAGAGGAGCTTGAAGCAGATGACGGTGGGTGAGTGACGGTATTGGTGGAGGTACTGAGAATATGCGGAATTCAGAGGAAAGTTCGGTCCATAGTTAAGGTGAGGCGTAATCTGATTTGAAAAACAAAATTTGCATGAAGTTGTTTAAAGTATCACCTGCATGACATATCAGTGATGTAATTCATCTGAAAGGTATAACTAGAATATAACATCTGGCATTCTAGATTTAAAGTATTAAATGATAATACTTTTAAGTTTAGAGAAATGTTTTCTTTGCAAACATTTATTGATGGAATGTTAAAGAAAACAACATATCGATGAAATTTATAGAACCATTGATAAAGTCTATGGCTTTGTGTTCTATGTATTGCACCTGCACGTTCTTCTACTTTAGCTTATATATATGCACAACATGACATGTGCCTTCAGGTGCATATTCATTCATACCGAAAATTTATATAGCGCCCCTTCAGTGTTGTCTACTCAGAAGCACTCCCTATGCAACAACTGACTGTCGCTTCTGTTCGCCTTCTCAAGACTACAACTCAACCTATGTATACCACGACTCGCACCCAGTTCTCTTAAGTCATTCTCCGTAATCCAAAATGTTCCCAAAGTGCATACGCCTATTAAATTTTGTTGACCAGTTTGACGTCTCATCATTTGCAGTAAGTATCGCGGATTATAGTTTCAGCCATTTATGGCATTTATTGACGAGGCTCTCTAATAGCGTATAGAATTTTACAAGTTGATGCCTATTTAAATATTCAAACTTTTTCTTAGATCGTTAAATCAAAATACCATATCTATCGCCTTCGGAAACAGTTTCTACGATGGCGCTCCAACTTATGTCCCCAGACCTTGGCGCGAAAAAGACGGTTATTTGCTTTTAACGACGCTTACATTCTGCTGCAATTATATAATTTCCCTCCATTGGAAGAATAAGATTTGAAAGACAGAAACAACGCCTCAAATCACGTCAGGCAATCGAAGCTCCGAGATATTATGCAGGAAAAAGACCAGCCTTACGGACTGCTGGTTGCTTACTTGTAAGCATCTTCATCTTAATTAGGTTATCTTCAAGTGAAGCCGATAGTACAAAGGCAAATATTTGAGGGAAGTTAATTTATGAGATATTTTCCCTCGAAAATTTGCATGGCAAGAGGGCGTTGTTCGAAAATCTGTCTGCGGTTATCTAAACCTTTATTAGGGAAATCAGACGACAGTCGCAATGGATATAGAAGCGTTAACTACTGCTTTCATGGCTTAAAACCATAGCCATAACCATAACCACAAGTTTCCATCCATCCACTTCTTCGTCTATCCGTTTATAATTTCGGACGTTTTTTCGTCCATTCCATTCATCTGTAATTTTTGCCTGCCGGATATAATTGAATACAAAAGTATAATGCAGTAAGTTTGTCAAAGGCTTAGTCATTAGTGCTGTTGTCTAATGTGTAGATGCTGTAAATCATATCGATTACTGAACGGAATAAAGCTTAGCTGTTTAGGTCACAGAGTACGCATGCATGAGTCCGAAGCTAGACGGAATTGCGTATCTATTGCATCACTCAATTAATCATCTGTTTGTCAGTTACGTCAGTGGCATAGGTAATCAGAAGTCTATGTTGCTATAATCAGGCTGTTGCTGCCCACGACCACCTACTGAATGTGTTGAATTGAACTGAGGTCAAATACTTAGCACTCAAATCAGTCTGTCGCCTGCAGACGCCTTTTCACGTTATGCAAGAACCTATCTCCACTGTCAACACTCGCCTCCCGTTTGCTACCAAAACAAACATTATTACTGCAGTAGCAAAAATCATTTTATATGCCGGCAAATGATGGCTGACTAGCACTGAGTTATATCAGCTGGGCGTCACAAATTTAGGTGTGACACCATTGTTTTGCCTGCATACTCGCTCCGTTGTCACACGTGACACGTATGCGTGCATTGCGCTGTATGCACAGGAATGTGCATACAGCTTTTGTTATAATGTAATGATAATTATACTATTGAAGATTAAAACCCAGGTATTGAGGTGAAGCTTTCCCACGACCGGCTAAATTAACCGCCTCTTAGGAAACAATTCTAAAAGATTGGAGAAAAATAGTACGACATTGAGGTATTCTATAATAAAACAATTACATATAAAGACAAACTGATCGTGGAGTACAATTAGTTTTAGAGCTTACGTTTTTTAACAGTAACATCTCGCTGGAACATTGTCTCTACAGCGTAGGAAGGCATAGGCGCAACCAACGCGTCTGGCCCATATAGTACCATCGACGAGGTGCGTTGGCCTACATATGCGAATAAGAACGAAGAGGAGGAGAAGTAGGAGGAGGAGGAGGACGAGGACGAGGACGAGGAGGATAAGGAGAAGGAGAAGGACGAGGAGGAGGATGAACAGGAAGAGGAGGAGGAGGAGGAGGAGGAGGAGGATAAGACAGAAGGCCGTGTGATGCACATCGTCTGTTGCATGAAAGAAGTTCGTATGTATACCAGATATTAGTTTTGTTGCCCGCATTTCCCTGCAGCGTCGCTTGCGACTCTTCATTTGTCGCACTGATTCCGATGGCTGACGGGGCTTCTTGCAGGGGCTGTGACCCAGACGTTGGTGTCTTGGGTTGTCGCCCCATACCCCGTGACTCCTCCGACCGGACATCAAGGACTCGATGGAGGATCCGACTTAGAGCCGACGTCTGTCTAGCGATGGCGCTCCTTGTTCAGAGTCTCGACGTCTGTTGTGCGGAGTTCCTTTCCCATCGACGAGACCGACTGGACGAGGAGTACTACGATCAAGTGAAGCATACGTTCAGCATTGAAACATACGCAGATGCCATGGTAAGCTTCATCTTCTTGATTACATTCACCCACATGCGTATATAACGGCTGACCGTTAACCAGTGATGGGCACTAAACTATTTTTTAGTTGAACTAAAACTATTTTCCAACTAAAAATATAGTTTAACTAATTTCGGAAATTAGTTAACTAAACTAAAAAAGAAGTTACACTTTTTTCAACTTTTTCCAACGTTTTACGACAAACATTTTCACAATAACAGAGGTTAAGTGAATTGTAATAATGCAGACCGTCAATGACAATTTCACCTTCAAACTATGCAATGTGTACTGTTCTGGCAAACAGTTACAGGCATACTGTAAGACTGTAAGTAGTGTATGAATTTGAAAACACAGGCTGTTAATGCTAAAACCATGCAGTGTTAAGCTTCACGTTGAGTTGTTGACAGTGTTCAGTGTTCATGCGGAAAATAGTTGCAATATTGCTGATCTTTTAGTTAAACTTTTTAGTTAGCAACTAAAAAATTTAGTTAAACTATAATTTTAACTAAACTAATATTTTTAGTTAAACTTCATCCACAACAAAAAAAATTTAGCCAAACTGAAAGTTGGCAACTTTTTAGTTAACTATTGCCCATCACTGCCATTAACACTAATTATGGATGATGACTAGACGATAATTAATTATATTCTGTTGCTTTGGCTCTACGTTTCTGCAAAAGCCTCTCAGTGCAGACTTCTCTCGAGCATCGAGATGAAAATGATGGTTTGAAATCACTGAGGTTCTCAGAAGACGCTATATAAATATTTAGATACGTATACTTACAACTAACTGTTGCTGTCTGCCTATGCCTGTAACTTCTGTTCGTCCCTCGTTCAGTTTTGAACTGAGTCTGCGGAAAGCCTATCTTGCTATGAATATTGTTCAGTTCAGATAACCGTATTTGTTGAGAAATCTTACGTAGACCTGCGACTTCTTAAGAAATCGCAGGTCTACGTAAGATTTCTGACTGAATATAGCCCAGTAGAACTAATATTTCTGATTAGGCCTATGCTTATTACAACGCTCAGAGATGCATATTGAAACCGGTCAGAGGGAGACATTAAGAACCAAAAGCATTGAGGAAGAGGTAGCTTACCGTAAAATATAGGCTTATTAAGAGAGACACGAACACCAGAACGCATACCGAAGGTAAGGTTATGATCTCATACACATGGTACATCTTAAAGGACATCTGTTTGCATATTTAACTAAATACTTGAGATTCTGAAGCGTTAGTTTTTTTTATTATTTTAGAAGTATCTCAACAAATACGGTTATCTGAACTGCACAGTTCCCAAAACCAGACGCCAACAGCACTTAACAGACAGAAGGAAACGAATTGATGCGTCGATCAGCGAGGGTTACAGTCACCCAGAGACCAACGTCTGCGCTGATTCGGAGGTCCGGAGAGCACTGCGCGTCCTCCAGGCCAACTTCAACATCCAACAGACTGGACAGTTCGACGACCAGACGATAAGTACGATGAGTCAGAGAAGGTGTGGCAACAGCGACGTAGTCAAGACCCAGACTACACCGCAGGTAGACTTACAGTTCCTGGACAACACGGTGAGAATGCAAGACGCTGGTCAGCGGCAACGTCGTTGGCCTCATAAAGTGCAAAGGTCGTTTGAAGGACGATTAAGGTCAAGGAGGTCGGTTCAGCTAACTGCAGACCTCGATGTCCCGACATCAGAAGGTCGAGCAATGATGACAGGTCCTTATGATCTGGAAGCGGTCGAATATGTGGAGACGAACGCAGTGGAAAGAAGGAAGCGGATGCTGGAGGCGATCAGGGACAGACTGGAAGGAAGGCAGACGGAAACAGACGAACATCCTCTGGCCGAACGTAAACTGGCAAAACGAATATCCGGGTTAAAGGTCATGCGACGCATTCGTCGAAAACGCTTGTCGACCAGAATAGGTTCCACAGACCGTAACTTGACGGGGGAAGGGCGACATACGAGCAGGTGAAATTTTTGGGAGTTATCTTTTGTGCTAGAGGTAAACTGAGATGCAATGTGGAAAGTATAATGCGCAATTTTTTTACAGCTAGTAATAATATTTTCAATAACTCTTTGAGTTTGTTGGAGCTAATGCAGCCTCACTTGGAGCAGACATGTAGCCTCCCAGCCTCCCAAGATATCGCTCAGTAGCAGTGAGGTTTTCTCAGTCTTAGCTGAGTAAACTAAACGCCTGTTGGAATAATGTGTATCGTAAAATGTTTGGTTTCATATATGGGAATCAGTAAGAGAATTTATTGTAGGTCCAAGCAGTTTCGGATTTAAATCTATGAGAGTTATTGCCATGTTTAAACTTTTTTTAAAAACATGCTAACTGCTGACAGTAGTGCACTCAACATTCTGTCGTTGACTGTCAGTTATGGACGCGAGTTTAATTTTCTTGTTAATGGTCTTGGTTTTCGGTAAAACATGTCTTATATCAAATCGCAGATTTATAACGCTTACGCCTACGGTAGAGCGTTTTGCTTGAGTTGGTGTTTGTATTTTTTCGTTTTTCGTTTTTCTAATCTTCATGCTTTGAGCGAAATAATATATATATATATATAATATATATATATATATATAGGCTCAACAAGGACGAAAATGATCCCGTCCGATGGCGACTGCTGAGCGAGCATATCAGCAGAAGGATTCCGATCATCCATCAGAAGGCTATTCTTCTTCTCGCCTTCCGCATGTGGGGTGAGGTCATTCCACTGAAGTTCATAGAAGACAAAGAAGGCGACCTCAACAACATCGACATCATCCTTTCATTCGGAAGAGGTACGTTGCATATTGGTTGCATGCATTGAGGAAAGGTACGTAGAATTTTGGCTGCATTTTTCTAGATGATTTGCACGTTTGGTAGCACTTGGAAAGCAAAGTTTACATATTGGTTACATTCGGAAAAGCTACTTTGCACCTTGGTTGCGTTAGGAAGAGGTAATCTGTCTTATAGGGCAACATATCTATCAAACTAACTTTAAATAATAATAGTAATTATTATTATTATAATTAATAATAACAATAGTTAATGAAATAGCGTTTTTAATTTATCATATAATGTGGTAGCCATATAAATCCATATATAGTGTGAAGGCGTAATTAATACTAAAGTTATTATTATTATCATAATCATCATTACAATTAGAATTGTAATTAGTAGTAGTAGTAGTAGTAGTAGTAGTAGTAGTAGTAGTAGTAGTAGTAGTAGAAGTAGTAGTAGTAGTAGTAGTAGTAGTAGTAGTAGTAGTAGTAGTAGTAGTAGTAGTAGTAGTAGTAGTAGTAGTAGTAGTAGTAGTAGTAGTAGTAGTAGTAGTAGTAGTAGTAGTAGTAGTAGTAGAAGTAGTAATAATAATAATAATAATATTAATAGTAAATTATTTCTTACGCGCCTAATTACACAAATTAATATCTAATTACAACCGCAAACGACAAATGAATTATGGCAAGAGTAAATAGTTCTGTAGATCCACAGATTTAATCTCTCACGAGAGAGATTCCAGAAGAGATGCAATACAAATGTTACGCTTGTAATATAGTCTATGCTAACTTCTTGGATGATTTAAAACTAAAAATGGACGAACACACGGCAGCTGAATTGTGAAATGATCACGTAGATCTGCTAAGGATCCGTGTGTATCGGATTCAATATAGGCCTACTCAATAGGTGGAGTGAAACCGGTTGGATTGAATGCTTAGGTATCGGATGTTTTGACACGCCCTGTAAAAGTATCTTTATCTCGTCTGGAATCTGGGTGATGGTTCTGGGCTGCGCACATTCCGATCGCCAACCATCATATTTCTCGCATTTAATGAATGATAAAGCCCTAGCATTATTCCCAGCGACGGAGGGCACTTTAAAACAAGGAGATTCCTGAAATTCTTGGCATTGCCTGCCTAAAAGAAAAATCAGGACCATGCTTCGAAAAAATGTATCATCCGCTCCTCTATCAACATACAAAAGACGAAACCTGTAGACATGTATACAACTTGAGCCAGGCGATGACAAGAAACACAAGCTAATTTTCATACCATACCAACTGACATGTTTCTTTATAGAAACCTAATCGATATTTATTTATATACAGAAAGATGATTCCACAATCTGGTTGCAAATGTAACTTAAACATTTGTACACACTTGCGCATAGTAAATTCCGGAAGATAGTTATTTCTATAACAATGCAGGTATTGCAGACGCGTGGGCGAATTTCCGGCTGTTTTATAATAATAGACGTCGCCCGCAGGCCTGTTTAGAAGCACAGTCACGCTGGTTACAATGGCATATAACCTGCATGGACTCTTGAACATTCTCTGGCCTAACTGATCTCTGTTGGAGAGAATACTGTGGCAACGTGTTTCGCCTATCATTGATAAATAGGCCACATAATAATCTGATATGTTATGTCTCATAAGTTGCCTGAAATAATCTGAAAGGTCGCCTGGTTTATCTGGTTTACGGACGCTTGCCTCTGCCAGGAAGCATTGGCATTTAGTGTCCATGTTCCGCTGTGCAGAAAAGCCAGAAATACATGGATTGGTACCTGAGCGAATTAATGGCATGTGGGAAGAAATCGATCTTTTCTCTCTTACGTCCCATTCCGGCAGACAGCGTTGAGTTTTCTTCTGATGGCACTTATTAGGATGGCAGTTCATCCCACTTAACCAGCCATTCAGTGATGACCCTCGCTTACAGAAGTAACTAGGCATATATATGTGTTAATGCATAAGCAAAAATCTAATCTTGGAAGTTCTATAAAGTCACCGTATTAAGTGGTGCATGAAATACGATCGCTTACATTTCAGTCAAACCGTTTGGTGCGCGATAGTGTAGTGGTCAGCGTGCTGGACTGTCAATCGAGAGGTTGCGAGTTCAAATCCCCTCCAGAGCAGAAATTTGTTTTGAGATTTCTGCTTCACCTGGGCCCCTAGTCAACTGAACCAAACTGTGTACACTGACCGTATACTGTCGGTGGGAAGATGAGATGGCGAGGTATAGAGGACTCAATCTGCCTTCATATGCAAAGGCTAAGAAAATGAAGTCGCTAAGACTTCATACCCATGGCTGGTCTCAGGCTAGCTTAAAAGACTGTTCTTTTTATTCTTCTTCTTCTTTTTCTTCTTCCTCGTCTTTTCTTCTAACTTCATCGTTTATATATATATATATATATATATATATATATATATATATATATATATATATATATATATATATATATATATATATATATATATATATATATATATATATATATATACAATCGTAACTGCTTATGTTCACTTTTTAAAGAGCTAGTATTTTGGCAGTCACAATACTTAATTATCCTCTAAATGAGAGGATACTGTAAATCTAAAATCTAACTGTATACCTCACACAGTGAAATGCTATGATTTAGCAATCAAACGTTATCAGAGAAGTAATCGGATTATTCAGACAGTCCATGCATCAGATTATTAAGCAACGTACCACTATATCAGTTAAACTTAAGAGATTATTAGGCAACCTGTCAGATTATTAGACATCCAATCAGATCAATATACTTACCTGTTCATAATTGATTGCTGAAATGCATTGCTACAGTATATTTTGCAGGAGGAAACTTAGAGGAATACAATCAGTGTTGCATTGCAGGATAGACATTTTTTTATTGTTAGAAATGTATTGCAACTTAAGGAAATGTTTGTACTTTTACAGATAAATAATTATGCCTCTATTTTGGAAGTGACGATAAGTTTATACGCTATATGTCATAATTTACAACTCACGGAGCAAATCAAAAAGATTTTTAAAAATAAGTTATTCGTTCCTGCAGCAAATCGTCTACAGAGGAATATGTCGATATATAAGGACATGCTGCTACATAGATACAGTAATTGATTCTGTGAAATATTATACATATAGTATATCCATTTATCAAACTACAGCATCTGCATGCATGCACACACACGCAGGCGCGCGCGCGCACACACACACACACACACACACACCCACACACACACACACACACACACACACACACACACACACACACACACACACAACACACACACACACACACACACACACACACACACACATATATATATATATATGCGGGGAATAGTTGTGTGCATAATTGTCCATGCATTCAAACATTGTTATGCAGTGTTTAATTTAGACGTTTTTGGGGGGAATGTCCCCTCCAGGATTGAAGTTCCCCCAGAGGCCACCAATATTACAATGCAGAGATCTTTAGGAAAGGAAAATTCCCCCCAGGATACATGTGGATGCATGGTCCCCCCAGAGAGATGAATTCCTAAAAAAATGTCATCAACTTTTTTGAGAGAGTAATTGCTGTACAAAAAGTAAAAAAAGGTTATCAACTTTTTTTGAAGATGAAATTAGGAAAAGTCTGAAACTTTTTCAAGATGGATGAAATTAGAGACAAAAATCTTGTGTAAATTCGTTGGTCCCCCCAGAAACCTTGTTTCCCCTCCCAGAAGAGGGGGACTAGATTAAACACTGATTGTTATGTTACGCTAGGCCTTGCTTCCTCATTGTACCGCAGTTTCGGGGTCTTTCTCTTTTACACTCTTGCAGACAGGCCAAACAAAGTATGTGGAAACGGAGTAACCCCAGTGTATTATGAAATCAGCGATAAAATCTCAACTCTGACTTTCTTCTGCAAGTAATCGACTGACGTCTTTAGGTCGCAGAGTAACGAAGTTGACCTCGTTTCAGTCAGGTTCAACTATATTGAGGCATCGAATTATTGCATTAATGAATTATTAAATCATTAGGTCTTTGATGACTTAGTTGCTTCTACATTCATCGAACTGCCTTTTTCTTTGTTTTAATTGTGGCATCAATTGATTTAGACACTACATCTAATTTAAAGCGAGTGTGTAATTAGCGCTTTTGTCAAATCTTTAAAGACGCTCAACATGTCTAGTTAGCCAGATGCATACGCAATACACACATAAACACAACTATCTTAAGGAAGTGGTCAATACTTCCATGGGCGTCCGGGGACGAAGGGGGATTTGCCCCCAGGATTTGAAAATATTTTACAAAAATAAAATCTTTTGATTATTATGATTATTCAAACAGTCCCAACACGATTTTCAATGCTAAAAATGCTTAATTATTGAGGTAAG
Organism: Allolobophora icterica; assembly: GCA_963556255.1. Lineage (NCBI taxonomy): Eukaryota > Metazoa > Annelida > Clitellata > Crassiclitellata > Lumbricidae > Allolobophora > Allolobophora icterica. The sequence goes on along the minus strand of OY744606.1, from coordinate 56,971,751 downwards.
TCAGCTATTCTATGCAAAAAACGTCATTTTGCTCCACCTACAAAAATGTTGTCCCGCTAAACAATTTTACCCCCGCCCAGAAATGTTTGCACTCCTGGAAAAATTCCTGCGGACGCCCATGAATACTTTTGTTCTCCCATGCATGGGTTGCAGTCTTTGGCTGATTTAGTGCTCGCACATATATGAATGTGTGCTTAACCATTTATATAGCGTCTGTTAAAACAAATGCATTGCATATGCTCGCTTTATGTTGGAGCTGGATTAAGAGACCATAATTATGACGTCATTCAGAACCAGAGTTACTGATTGAGCTACGATCTGACGTTGACCAGTGAAGCATGGCTAATGGTTCAGTTATAACCACAGATAACACCTACACTTATCGACTACGGATTCGATTCATGGGTCGTTAAAACGAAACATAAACTCTGTTGATCCATCAATCTTCCCTGCTATCCTCTGTTTCCAACTTTATCTGCCCCTTCAATTTGTCCACCGCCAGTTCGCTAATGACGTCCTCCATGTATGTCTCGCCAATTTCTGCGGCAGACTATTCCATCCGTAGGCTTTTTGTGAACGGTGCGTGGGCGGATTGACACAGTTGGATGACTCTGTGAATGGCTGAATGGGTGAATTAGATGGATGGACAGATTGATGAGTGGGTGGGTGGTTGGAAGTTGATGGTTGGGTGGATCGGTGGGTTGATGGGTGAGCCCTTGCTAGAGCAGCCATGGGTTGGTTGGTGGATTTTGGATCGGGTTCAAGTTGGCTCATCGACTGTGAGTGTGGTAGGCCCTAAATGTACATCATTTTACAGTTAGTTGATTTGCAAGATAGGTGGGCGGCGATTGCGTGGTTGTGATGGCCAGTTATGAAAAGCTGGATGGTTTGACAGATGCATCATGTCGAGTGGTCAGACACTGCCGTCCCATCCGCATTTATTGGTCTTTACGTCTGATGGCTTCGTGCTACAGTTTACTGGTCATTACTACAGTCTGGCTGCGATGGAGCGGAATTCATTTCTTTTGCGTAGGCGTCGGTTGTCATCCGGTTGTGATACGGTCAATAGTTTATCAGTGCGCCGTCGTGATCTGATCTTTGGTGCATCAAGCGCCAAGCACACACGATCTATCGTCTGTTGTTTAAGTACGACGATGATCACTGATGCTGTCGGGGGGGGGGGGGGGTGGTCGCCACAGCCGCCAGAGAGCGTCCTAACCGTTGCTTTTTTTAGATATATGTCATTACGAGAAGTTGACCTTCGTCAGTCTCGAGATCTTTCTTGAATTGAGTGGAAATTCGAGAGATATGGATGGGGCAAAAGAGACAATGCGAGACATTGTCCAGCATCCGTCTAAAATATAGACTCTAACGACCTTCAGTTTAACCACAGGGAAGAAACTATTGTATTGTATTGTATTGTATATATAGAAATTTATAAAGCGCCTCTCATGGAATAACTATTCAGGGGCGCTCTCAGCACAGAAGCCCCTGGGAAACAGAAATGCCTTTAGGTAACGTGAGACCTATGAGGAAAAGCCAGTCATTAGTTTGGCCCTGAGCAGAAAGGGAAGGTCATTCCAGATCGTGTAACGGTAACCTATTGTTGATGTCCTTATATGTATATACACATGTATGTACGTATCATGGATGGATGTATGTATGTATATTTGTATGAATGTATGTATGTGTGACGCCTATAGCAGTGTTAAAAGCTGTCCGAACACTGGATTAGTACTGGATCCATGAGAACATAATGACATCTGTCAACTATGGTTGGGAATACGTTGGTAGTGCTCCATGTGTGTGTGTGTGTGTGTGTGTGTGTGTGTGTGTGTGTGTGTGTGTGTGTGTGTGTGTGTGTGTGTGTGTGTGTGTGTGTGTGTGTGTGTGTGTGTGTGTGTGTGTGTGTGTGTGTGTGTGTGTGTGTGTGTGTGTGTGTGTGTGTGTGTGTGTGTGTGTGTGTGTGTGTAGGTGTGTGTGTGTGTGTGGGTGGGTGTGTGTAGGTGTGTGCCACTAGTGACTCTTATAGTTTTCTATGCATTGTTTTGCTTACTGGTGAATATTCTGCTGTAAATTAGAGTTAACATCCGCTGACACATTTTTTCTCTTTAGGCGGCACTAAATGTATCTCTAGTTACAGTAACAATTACAATTAATAAGCTAAACTTTAAAATTGAGCTTCATTAAGTAGATAAATCACAGAAAAAATGTTTGGCTGCTATCGTAATGATAATGTTTCCTTTTTACTTCTGCGCCTCATTCAGGGTATCCCTATTTAACGTTGATAGATGAATAAAGATCTACCTATCTACCTTCAATTTATAGGCCTACTTTAATTGAGCTGCATAAATATTCAATATTTCTTTACTAATGCCTTATCTCGAACTAGAGTAGGCTATTAAAGACGAAAAGAAAATTAAATTGCTATTACTTTTTAGATGTAACATTATATATATTATGGCGTGGACCTGTAGGTGTTGTATATGTATGTCGTTGACAATTACCTCGGGGGTCTTTCGGCGATCTGCTCTTCGCTCGCCTGACCAGGCCGAGCTATTGGTCCCCCGCACGCGGACAGCCATTATGCAGCGCCGTTCTTTTTCGGTCGCTGGTCCCGCAACCTGGAATGGCCTTCCTGCTGCACTCCGCCTGGTCTCTATGACTCACTCTACCTTGTTTCTTGCAAACTTGAAAACTACTCTCTTTAGCCGTGGTTGGACTAGGAGCGCACCTGAGTAGATGACCTTGAAGGGGCGCTATATAAAAGCTCAATAATAATAATAATAATAATAATAATAATAATAATAATAATAATAATAATAATAATAATAATAATAATAATAATAATAATAATAATAATAATAATAATACTAATAATAATAATAATAATTACCCTTAGATAAATATTAATGGCCAAACTCAAAAATATCAATATGGCTATATCTTATTTAGTCTTGCTTTGTTTCGTTTCATCTGATTTTATTTTATCGTAGCCTAAATTACTGCTCCTTAGTTTTCCTTACCTGACAGTCAGCGTACCTCTTCCCTTTCAGAGTCTCACGGGAACTGCGCGAAGTCGTTCGATGGATCCGGAGGCGAATTGGCGCACTCCTCATCGGACGGAGAAATCCACTTCGATGACGACGAGAACTACCGCGAGGACGGATCGGGCACTGACCTCTTGAAGGTCGCCGTCCATGAAGTGGGTCACGTGCTCGGTCTTTTACACAACGACAGACGCCACTCCATCATGTACCCCATCTACACCAGTACACAGAGCAATGATGGAGTTGAACTGGTCCGCGAGGATCGCGATGCAGTTCAGCGGATCTACGGAGTCTGTAAGGGAGCGTTCGACATCGTCTTCGACTGGCTTAGGACGTCTCTGGATCTCCACACAAACCGACCTAAGTACATCTATAATACGTACTTCTTCCGCAGCAATAATTACTGGATGTATGAGAACCGTTTGAATAGAACGAGATACGGAGACCCGCTCAACATCGACGCAGAGTGGAGTGGCCTGCCTTCCAACCTCGACGGATATGTACAGACTGTGATGAAAACAGGGAGTTCCATCGACATACAGACGTACTTCTTCAAAGGTGAGCGAAGACGTTACCAAATCTAAGAACGTGTTCTTCAAAGGTGAGCGAAGACGTTGCCAAATCTAAGAACGTGTTCTTCAAAGGTGAGCGAAGATGTTATCAAATCTAAGAACGTGTTCTGTCAAAGGTGAGCTAAGATGTTATCAAATCTAAGTGAGTGCACTTCTTCACTGTGTGTTTACTTCTTCAAAGGTGAGCGAAGGCACTACCAAATCAAAGCGCGTGCACTTCTTCAAAGGTGAGCGAAATGTTACCAAATCTAAGAGCGTGTATTCCTTCAAAGGTGAGAGAACACACTATCCTTCTAACACGTGAGCGTTGATTTCTTGTAATTAATATTTTCACTTTAAGTTAGTAGATGTACCTGAACAAGCAAATGTATGTAATGTATGTATGTAGGCTATGTATTATGTGTACGCACGTACGTGTGTAGTATGTACGGATGTATGCATTGCGTGCATGTAACCAGTGCATGAATGTACGGAAGAATGTTGAATGCATGAATGTACAACTGATATGAGTGTAATTGTGTATGGATAAATCGGTTGATTGATTGATGTGTCAAATGATTTAAGAGCATAACTCGCGACATTTCAACGCGTCTGAAGATAATAGGAAGTTTTCAAGAGTGATTTGATGATAAGAGGGTTCAGTGGGAGCCTTTAAGTTATCCCGCTTGTAGACAAGCTTCGATGCCATTCATGGTTGAATATAGTATGAGACGAAGCTTAATATTACATACTGTGCCTGCAAATCTCGGACGCCTGTGTCCTGGAAAACTTTAAGTTATGCCGCTTGTAGACAAGCTTCGATGCCATTCACAGTTGGGCCCATATAATGTAACGAGCCAAGTGTTTCATGTTCGTAACTCTAACCGAATTTGTGAGTTGTTAAGGCAGAATCACCCTAGCAATAATTGTTTTTTGACCTATATTCACAGATCATGGAAAACATTAACTGCTGTGACGAAGTCTACAACTATCAATCTATACTTTTATACACCAGCAATAGTAGTTATATTCGATAGTTCTAGCAATAACCTATACCGCATAATTATTGGCTGTTGGCAGTAAAGTAGTTATAGGCTAGAGTTTGCATCTTTTTATATCCGAAATTTGACAGATACTCTTCCCTGTAAATTAACTTAATAAAAATTAGTGAGCGGCAGTGAAGCAATTTCTAATTAGCTATAATGCAGTAGCGAAAGTGGCAGTGACCGTTATCAGTGACAAGTCCAACCTATAAATAAAGCAATTGTATTCTCTAACAACGATGTATATGGATCTATTTAGCTGCGGCAGCGTCCTTTTTCGACTTGGCACTCGGTGACCTTCGTACGATCGGCGGTGAACTAGATTTACAGTCCAAGACCCGCGCTTGAACTGAGACTGGTTCCCTGATACATTTTTGTTTGTTTACGGACGCATAAGCTTCCGTCATTGATAACGGCCTCTGCTACTTTTGCTACTGCACTATAGCTAATAAAAGATCACATCAAAACTGCTCGGTATTATTTGCTAACAGACGCAAACCATTACTCATATAACCACTAATCCTATTGCCAATAATTATAATAATAACAACGGGAGTTTAACCTTTTCTCGTAATCGTTAACTCCAAATTTCTGAAGCGCTACTCTAAAGCTAAGTGCCAGCACCAGATTATTCACGCCCGCTGTGTCGTATCAGAGGGTTGTTCAAAGATCGATGTCCGAAGACCAGAGAGAGAGAGAGACAGAGACAGAGACAGAGACAGAGACAGAGAGACAGAGAGACAGAGAGACAGAGAGAAGAGAGATAGAGAGAGAGAGAGAGAGAGAGAGAGAGAGAGAGAGAGAGAGAGAGAGAGAGAGAGAGAGAGAGAGAGAGAGAGAGAGAGAGAGAGAGAGAGAGAGACAGACAGACAGACAGACAGACAGACAGACAGACAGACAGACAGACAGACAGCGAGAGAGAGAGATAGAGAGAGAGAGATAGAGAAAGAGGAGAGAGAGAGAGATAGCGAGAGAGAGAGAGCGAGAGAGAGAGAGAGAGAGAGAGAGAGAGAGAGAGAGAGAGAGAGAGAGAGAGAGAGAGAGAGAGAGAGAGAGAGAGAGAGAGAGAGAGAGAGAGAGGAAGGCAGAGAAGCCATTAAGGTGGGTTTCATTGAGGGCGAGAAAGCTTCCAAGGCCGAGGATCGGATGGATTAGGGTAGGAATTAAATTCTCTATAAATTGACGCGTATACTCACAAATGCACCACATTGGATCAAGACTGGTTCATACCGAGTTGTCTTGCATTGACTTCTACGTTTTGCCTAATCTAATCTTGGGCTACTATAATGACCGCTTGGCATACCCATTACCCATCGCGATTAAACTTATTGATGGCATGAGCTTTCGTTCTGGTGAAGAATGATGTTTCATCTGTGCAGGGAACATGTTCTAAATACGACGATGCTAAAGATATGGTTATGGATGGATATCCGCATCGAATTGCTGATGACTTTGGTCCTCGGCCAGGTTTCGACGAATCACCGATACCTAATGACATCGACGACGTGTGGTTTGACGAAAATATATCCGGAAAGCCTACTCTATACTTCTTCAAAGGCGATTGGGTAGGTTATGTCACGAGCCAAGTGTCATATGCTCTTTGTCATTTTCTGTGATGACAGACCTACCTCTCTAAGCATAGATCACTTACATATACTGGTTTTACTGCTCTGCGTAGCTCAAAGTCATGGCTGTGTGTGTGTGTGTGTGTGTGTGTGTGTGTGTGTGTGTGTGTGTGTGTGTGTGTGTGTGTGTGTGTGTGTGTGTGTGTGTGTGTGTGTGTGTGTGTGTGTGTGTGTGTGTGTGTGTGTGTGTGTGTGTGTGTGCATCGTCGTACAGAAGCGCGGGGCTAACAAGTCTTCACGGGCCGCTGAACGCAACGATCCCCGTCGAATAGGCTGAGTAGAATCAAGAATGCAGAGCTCTCTTATGTAGTCTAGCACCGCACTCACCGTTAAAGCTCTGTCCAAGATGAGGATCTTGAAGATAATCTTGTCCTCGACCGGAAGCCAATGCAGCGTTTCTCGCATATACCTTGAAACATGCGAAAATTTGACACAGACAGCGCAGTCGAGTATGAACTGTAGCTGTCGTATCCGGAATTTCCGCCGGCCTGCAAGGACAGAGTTACAATAGTCCAGTCAGTCGCGTTACAATGGAGTGGACGAAAGACGCTGCTGTTTCGAATGACAATATTTTTCGCATGACTCTAACCTGACGCACGTATAACGCAAGAACTATAACAAGGTTCTGAGATGCATAGAGTATCCTAAACACTTTAGCGACGAGCTTGCACATGAAGCGACTGGGAGACCAATGCAGCTCGTCGTTTATTTGCTAATAGGGTTCAGTGCTCTATTCATCAAGAGGTACCATGGATGAGTTACAAGTGATGGGTTGATATTTATCTTACTGTATATATATATATATATATATATATATTTTTTTTTTAATTTATTCTGGATATTTCTATAGCGCCTCTCGAAGTCAACTAATATATATATATATATATATATATATATATATATATATATATATATATATATATATATATATATATATATATATATATATATATATATACTTGCCATCGGATTGATGCCTTTGGGCATTAGACATCGGCGCAATAGAAGTTACTAATTACATTTTCATTCATTCATTCATTCATTCGAAGATTTATATAGCGCCTCTTCAAGTGAACTACTCAGAGGCGCTCCCGACACCAGCACGTTCATATAAGACAGTTTTAAGTTTTGCAAGAAATATGCCAGGGGTGGCCCCAGGGCACATGCGGAGCTCTAAGGGAAGTCTATTCCAGACTACCGGGCCCACCACTGAAAAAGCTCGACTTTGCATAGTCGTGGAACGAGCAAATGGAACTAAAAGTACCCCTTTTCCCGCTGAGCGGAGGGAACGTCGGCCTTGGACACCTGAAACTGCGCAGCATAGCTCTCGCAGGTAACCAGGGGCAGGGCCCTGACAACATCGCCATACTAAGGCAGCGATCCTATATTCTATGCGTAAGCGCATAGGAAGCCAGTGAAGGACCTCCAGCATACACGTCATTTATATCTACACATTCGCTGTAAAAACCATTGCTTAATTGAACGTCAACTTGGCCCGATTCTCACTTGGTCAATGTTAAACTTGATCATAGTCCATTGAAAGGCGTGTCCTTCTGCTTTCCTTTAGGTCTGGTTGTATGACGCCAGAGAAATCGGACGCAACGCTTGCTGCGACGCTAAACGACGCTTTATGGAACAGTTTCCGATGATCGGACCATTAATGTCGGATCCTCTGGACAGCCTAACTGGAGATATCGACTCCATCTACTATTCCTATGCTTCCAGGAAGACGTATTTCTTCAAGAACGAACTGGTCTACAGTCTCGACTTCAACCAATCTACACCGGGTCAAGTCGGGCTGAGGAAGTTGACGCCCTGGTATAACTTGTGGCGCGATATCTGTGAAGTGTAATAGCATCCTGTGATTCCTGCTCAGCACGCAGTCATTCATTGTCGCATCTACAATGAAGAGTTGTCAATCGATCTGAAAACTTGAACATTCACCCTCCACCAACTTCTTCAATAAAATATATTTTGCGTTCAAAACTGTTCGAATCTGTTATCACATCTATTCTAAGCGAATGTTAAAAGTATAGGCCATTCACTTTAAGGTTATCTACCAGATAACCTTATTTACATTCAAACAGTGCGAATATGTTTGTTAAGCCTGAGTTCAGTTAAACTCTTATTCTATGAAAAACTCCTCTAAAGACTGTACACGTCAACTTGACCATTTACTAACAATCTTAATCGTCTACCTTCTGAAAACATCCTTTTGTCTTACTTTCGATTAATTAATTTTTAGTCTCTCATTTTCAATCAACTAGTCACATCTTTACTCTCCTATTAATAGCCTTGTCCTACCCTCCGTCCGTCCAGAACATTCTCTCTAGCTATTTGCACTGTTCACATATATGGGCTACGTGATTTGGAGACAGCCATTTGTGAAAATCTCACGTCTACTGAAATTAAATATTTAATATTTTACTCATATCACAAAGTAATATTCATGCACAGAAGTTGATTTATGGCCTTACAAAGATCGAGAATGTGAAATTAAATCTAAATAAAGATCGAGCATGTTACAGTATATTAAATCTAAATATCCTACCATCATAATATGGCCGCAGTAAAGCAGCTATAGGCCCTATACGCCTCGTCACACAGTTTTATCATGCGCAATGTTATACTATGGTGTCCTAGAACATTACCTCCTCTTCATTAATTTATTTTCTTTGTTGTCACGATGCTGAGCCATGACAGTCCTAGACCGAGGGACAAAGAGGTCGAGCCAATCCAGAAAGCGAAGAGGACGGAGTGAGGCAGCCGAGATGGACCGACGAATAGAGTCACAAAGGTAGGTTGGAGCTTGACCCAAGAGCGCTCTGTAAATAAGAAAGAGAATCTTGAACTGGATGCGGGGAGTAAGGAGAAGCCAGTGAAGGTGTTCAGCCATGTAAATCGAGATTTGTGAAAAGCGAGGGAGACGGCAATCAGGCGGTCAGCTGTATGTAATGCCGATCGAAGAGGAGATAGGCGGATTTGGGAAGGGAAGGCCAACAAGTAGAGAGTTGCAGTAATCAATGCGCGAACAGAGGAATGCGTGGACAATGGAGGTGAACACTGGAGGGGAGACAAGGAGACAGATCGTCTAGTATAGCTCCAAGGCGCCTCAGGTGAATGATGGTAAAATCTTCAAAGGAACAGTCTCCATATTTCATAAAAGGTCATCATGTTTGCAGTCTGAAGTTGTGATCACACATTGCCAAGTAATTATGCACTGATATGTATATAATATATTATATAAAATCAATACACAAGGAATATTATATTATATATATATATATACACAACATGTATATAAAGTTTTGAAATTTGAGACAGACTACTGTGATATTATCTTAAATGAATGCGTATTTTGTGATCTGCCACTCAACAACACACGGTGTTCCGACAAGTTTGCTGTTTTTGAGCCAATGTTTACTGTTGTTCTTGAGACGCTCATAAATGTTGTTGCAAATGTGTAGTCGTTGCTTGTGAACTGGTAAGGGTCATCGCAATGAGACGAGCTTTAATTAGCTAAACAAAGTATGGCCTACTAACTACTAATATATAGCCTACATTACCTGTAAGACTTGACATTAGGTGATGTTTAATATTTCTCTTCATTAAATAGCATGTCGTACATGTAAACTTGCAAGCTTTAGACGTGTTCGTTTTTAAATAATGCGCTACATTTATATATTTGGCGATTTTATTAAAGTTTTATGTTGTTAGTAGTTTCCTAAAGAGGCGACATGTCAATGCCCCACAAATACTTGAAGGCTGAATAACAATCGCTCTGACAAGACCTTGACATCTTTACAATTCTACCTCAACTCTTCCTCACCTCTAGAGAACGATTCCTATTAAAGATATGTCCAAACTGTAGCCTGCTCTCTTGTCTACTCTCGCCTCTATTATGTCAACTCTTGAGTTTGCAGATATATCAGGTCTTAAAGTCAACAGGCTTCAAAACATCGAAAATTCACTGTCTCGCATGGTGCTGCATTGGCTTCCTGTTGAATTCAGAATAAGATTCAAACGTCTATGTTACCTATAAAACTCTCACAACGAGCAATATCTTTAACCACTACTATCTCCTAACATTCGGCCTCGCAGTCTGCGATCTTCGGGTAGGGGTCTGGGTCTCTCTCTTGGTTGAGCCTCGATGTAGCACTGTTATGCATTCCATGTTGCTGCCTCTGTGGGATGGAACAGACTAGCAATGTTTGTTTAGTTGCTTAACTCTTTCTCTTCCTCTTAAAAACGCCTCAAATATCACTATTTCTCAGTGGCTTTCAACATTTGGATATCTAATTGCTCCTCATCTGGTGATGATAATACTACTGATAATAATGATGATAATAATAACGATGATGATGATGATGATTATAATGATGATGATGATGATGATGATGATGATGATGATGATGATGATGATGATGATGATGATGATGATGATGATGATGATGATGGTGATGGTGATGATTCAAAGAGATTTCTCTCATCACGATCTAAATACAAAAGGACCTGTTGGCTACATGAAGGGTTGCATCGCAGAAGATATCAACGCTATAAAAGCCATTGCATTACTGGCACGACGTAACACAAAATGCATGGATTGCCTCTTCAAGAAGACTTGCTACTCTACTTCAGAAGCCGAGCTGCAGGAAATGGTGATTCGGTTGGACAAATTATTCAGCAGACAAGACTTTTTAATTAATGAGGACAAAACCAAGACTGGTAATAAATGGTACCACATCTGACATAAGGGTACAAGGCGACCGGTTGGAGCAGGTTGACACATTCCTACATTTTTAGCTCACTTATAACCGAGGAAAATGAGTATAGTCTAGTAAAAATATTTCGTCAAAATTAGCGAAGAGACGGTACGTGTATTGAAACAGCTCTGAAACTGGTACGAAAAAGTCACAAAATCTTACTTATAAAAAAGATACGATTCGTGAAGGTTCTTTTATGACCAGTGGCAATGTATGGCTGTGAAAATTGAACCATTGAGAAGGATGAGGAAGCAAGAATCAATGCAGGGTATCATGGACGGCATGGAAGACAAACGAGTAGGTTAGAGACGGCAGAAGTAGAAAGTAGTCTACTCGAATGTGCAGCAGAGGCAAATTTCATGTTTCTGGCATTGTGCTGCATAAGAGGGAAGATTGTCTAGAAAAGGATAATTTAAGGCACAGTATCAAAAGCTCATCTCTCTCATCCACGTCTGTTTCTTGTCTCCCTAAATAACTGATTGAATTATAAAGAGACCTCTACGCATAAAATCGAGGCCTCTATTATCATTCAATCAGTTATTTAGGGACACAAGAAAACAGAAGTGGATGGAACAAAACTGTCCATGGTTCGGCCAACCTCGGACGGTTGAAGAAAAGCCAGGGCAAGAACCTGACTTGGTATTGTGCGTCGATCGATGTTTTGAGTATGGTCATCAGTTTAGCTGTAGGTAGTCGTAGACTTAAACTACTAAGTTCAAAGTCAGTTTTCCAAACGAATCGTTTTTGAAACAAACATTTGCTTCAGTATTTTGTTTTGGCACATCCAGCTAAAACTTAAATGGGGAATCAGTTTTCAGGGTTTACACTCTAAGTACTGTAGCCTTTATTTGCAGTGAAACAATTAGATCTTTCAATTATCTCAGCTACAAGTAACACGTCGTCTCAGTGTAGACTGTATAGCATGTAATTCGTAGCTAAACTGTTGTGTGTACATCTCACTACAAACGAAGGTTGGGCCACCGAAACCAGTCTGTTCCTTTCAGTCACTTTGGTATATAAGTAAGCAGATAGCTTAATTTACGCCTACCTAAGGAAGATAAATAACTGATATGGAATCTCGAGCAACAAATGGTACGAAATCTGGCCAGTAAAGATCCAGTAACTCTGTTTGGTTTCCCACTTGTTGTCTCGTAAGCCCTAAACATTATTGTCGATCTATGCTAAGCTGGCGGACCATGGCACAGAGAAACGTTAGCCACCGCTGGTCTACTGTTCATATTCAGTGATTGCCTTCTGCTAGTAAGGTCTATCGTCGTAGAGTTACGGCTAACGGAGCCTTTTCCGCCTCGAAAGAACGCCTCGAGGCAACGGGAGCAGCAGAGCACCTTGACGAATTCGCGTCGAAAGTTCTCGTTCAGCCAACCGTAAAGAAGCGGATTGGCGCAGGCCGAGCAGAGAACCAGCATGTGACAGATGGGAAACAGCAGACCGCCGATGTAATCGTCACAGATCTGGGTCAGGTTGAAGTTGAAGTCGGCCATCATGTTGAAGACGTTGAGAGGCATCCAGCTTGCTGCAAAGACGACGGCGATCATCAGGAGGAGTAGGTTGGTCTTCCTCTTTCGCTTCGCCTCACGAAGACTCTTCTTCTGGTGAAAGACTGACGACCCGTTGCCGATGCCCGACGAAGACCTCCCTCGATTCGTCATGCGATACTTTAACTTCCGGCTGATCTGCGCATGCGCGATGGACACGGTGACAATCGGAGCGATGTACTGAATGAGCATGGATGCGATCGAGTAGATCCTCCTTTCCGTTACCATGCCCGTATTCTCGACGCAAGCCTCGTAAGTCAACGATGAGGTCAGTTCGAATACGCTGATCTCGTTGAAGACGACCAACGGACAGGCGAGTATGATGGACACGAACCAGATGAGACCCAGCGCCACGACCGCTCCGAACTTCTTCATCGTGCTCCGCGTCGGATAGACAATCACCTGGAAGCGATCGAGCGCAATGGCCGTTATGCTGACGGTGGAAACGAAGACGTTTGTCCCGGCAAACATCGGAACGACCTTGCACATGACCCGACCCATTTTCCAGTCAGCCGTCAGGATCTTGACTAGGTTGAACGGCTGCGTGAAGAGGCAGAGCGTCAGGTCGGAGATGGCGAGGTTGATGATGAAGACGTTGCGCGGAGTTCGCATTCGGGGGTTCTTGGCGACGACGTAGCAGACGAGGCTGTTGCCAAGGACTCCGAAAGATATGAGGACGAGGAACACGGCCACAACGACCGCCTGCGTGGAAGCGTCGAAGTTGTGCGTTTCTTGTATTGTCTGAAGGTACTTCGCTATGTCCTCATCTGTCATATACTCTTTAGATACTCCTTCTCCTCCTAATCGTCTTCCTTCCTCTCCAGTCGAGACCTCCTCCGTATAATTGGTGGAGTGATGAGAGTGTCGGGTCACGTGGTTTACGTCGAAATGCATTATGGTCGCATAGTCACCGGAAGAGAGAGTGGCTTCTGCCGCAGCGTCCTCTGCAGTCATTTCGAAGACTGTGCCATTAACTCTTTGCGTTGAATTTTTCATCAGAAGAGCGAGCAAATGGTAATTGGTAGAAGGTAATAAACTTCATGCGACAACGTACAGTCACTTCACCTGGAATTACAGAAAGCAATTGTAAGCCGGCTGTAAGGTTTAATTTTGTATTACTCGTAATCACTACGTGTCTGCAGGGGCGTCTACACCGTAGGATCCTTGGGGCAAATGCTCCATCCAAGAAATAGGGGGGAGGAAGATCTGTCAGTGTGTGCCACCATTTTAGGGGGGGGAAGGAACTGGAAGGGGGAAGAAGAGGGGGAAAGGGACGTTGCTTCAGTGATTTAGGGGGGATAGACTCCCTGCGTGTCTGTATAGAAGTTTGATCGCAAAACACATTTATTTTCAGAGTTGTAATAGGGGCCTAAATTATTTCTTAATATGGAATAAAATGACAAAAGCTCAGCTGATGGCGCTATTGTCTCTAAGCAATTGTGAGTTAATAATTATGTTCCCAGCGAATCAAAGAACACTCGAGTAATACAGTTTTACAAGACTCACAATGTTAAAGCAAAGTTAAAGAGTCATAGATATCGAGGATCTCTAACGTAGGCCTTTACGAAGGTTCGTCTGATTTTGTCTCAAACATCCACAGTAGCATGGGCTACTGTCGATGCTCAAAATTGGTTAGTTAGTTAGTTAATTACTGCTTAACAACGCTGTGTCATAACAAGATCCCACGTTCTTCTTTCTTTCGATCAGTTTTCTCGTTAATTTTATTCATTCTGTGCTCGGTGCAATAAATTGTTTTAATTGAAAAAAGATGATTAGCCACGCCCTTCTCCTTTTTCCGGGCTTGTCAGAGAACGAGCAGTGGCGGAGTTCCAAAGTAGCTTACCTTTTCAAGTGTCGCTATTACATTGTTTTTGGATTTCATTCCATCATGTTTAGTGTGAAAAACATCTATAACCCAATACCTTAACAGAACTTCCGCATTAAAAAAATTTGGCGATATAGGCCTACTCTGAGAAATACGATAAAATTTCCTTCTATGTAAAATGAAATGTCACAGAAATCAATCTAATATCTTGGCCGATTACTTTTCTAATAGATAATTTAATATGCGATTAATTGTTTAATTCAGATATAGAGTATTCTGCCTTTTCGAAGCGTAATCGACCGATTGCATCAGATTCCAGACGTTCTTCGCTTTTACTGCCAATTAGACGTCAGACCGAAAGCGACGCAAGCAATGCAATTCGACGACGTCATTCAATGACGTCTGCGCAGCTTAAAAACACTGTTGCGCCATCTGTCGAATAATTAATTCATACGATCAAATTCGCTTAACTGCTTTGTTTTCATTCCTGCTCACGTTGTATCGCGTTTCACTGACCCATCATTCACACGTCCTCTGTTCCATTCACCTGCGTACCCGTGTACACATGGGTTATGTCGAGTTTCTTTGTACCGTTCATTCGTACCCACTCAAAACTGAAGTCTCACCTTTCAAATAGTCCTACCCTGACTCATCTATTCCTCCGCTTTCCAATTATTCTCGCCGTAAACGACACCCGCCTTGACAGCTGCTCTGCCTCTCCTGATCTGGTACCCTGGAAATCGGACTTGGACCTCTTTTGGACTACTCTCTGGAAACCCCCCTTTGATTTGATTTGGCTTCCTGGATATCGGACTTGGACCTCTTTTGGACTACTCTCTGGAAACCCCTCTGATCTGACGTAGCGCTCGTGAATAGGCTGGTGTCCTGCGCTTGGCCTTCGAGTGGCGCTTTAGAAGTTTGGAGATAACGATTATCCTAGGCGAGGATAACTACTATCGGCCTCTGTGGATTCGATCGAGACCTCTGAACCTGGAAAGATGACGATGGAGACGTCATATGTACAATCCCCCTGGCGACCAATGAGATCGATCGCGTTGTTGTTATGGGGTTACTTCCAATACACTTTTAAAGCATCTGTAGCATTGGACGACGATATCTTTTTGACGACGGTAATAGATGACCGTAATACATGTGCACCAGAGTACGCATAGATGGAAGGATGGACGGATGACAAAGAGATGGCCACCGAATGATAGACGGACGGAAGAACGGTCGAGCACATTTGAAGGGTTGTAGCTAACAACTTCGTCTTTAGAAGAGCGTCTTCTTTTCACCTCATTCCTCTCCTCCTCCTCCTCCTCCTCCTCCTCCTCCTCCTCCTCCTCCTCCTCCTCCTCCTCCTCCACCACCACCACCACCACGACCTCCTCCTCCTCCTCCGCTGCCTCTTGCTCCTTTACCTATGGTCCCATCTTGTCTGTTGTTTTCCTCCTCCTCCTCCTTCTCGTCCTCCTCCTATTCCTATTCCTCCTCCTCCTCCTCCTCTTTGCCTCTTCCTCCTTTACCCTTTGCTCCACCTTCTCTGTTGTTTTCCTCCACCTCCTCCTTCTCGTCCTCCTCCTATTCCTATTCCTCCTCTTTGCCTCTTCCTCCTTTACCCTTTGCTCCACCTTCTCTGTTGTTTTCCTCCTCCTTCTCCTACTCCTCCTCCTCCTCCTCCTCCTCCTACTCCTCCTACTCCTCCTCCTCCTCCTCCTCCTCCTCCTCCTCCTCCTCCTCCTCCTCCTCCTCCTCCTGAACCCTGGTCGTAGGTCGATCTGAAGGCAATAAAGAGGCCGTAACAGTGTCTAATAATGGAGTCGGGATTTGTCTAATACCCAGGATGACGCCTCAGCCATACATAACGATAATATGGAGGACTCGTCGGCCAACGTTCAGATCCCCGGTGCACGATGACTAACGACGTCATCAAACGGCTTTTTAACCTAATTATGATCTATTGACAAACAGGTCTAAAGGTCTAACTAGGCCTCGGCTACATGCATGCGTCCGTAAATTCTCATTCCCAGCGGAGGGCTTGTGTACGACCCGGAACGGCGCTCTGACCTTTCTGCTCAGCGTTCTCTATACGCGGAAAGTTTGTGTTCTTGTTACGCGGTGACGGTTATAGTTTTGATCTGTAATTGAATCTAATGGTGCCAAACAAAAGTTCAGGACTTGGACTGCATCTGTGGCAGTTGCGATTAAGCGTGATACAGTCCAAGAAGTACTACTGCTTTTCTCGTGGCCTTGCGCACAGGGAGCGCTTCTGAACGGTTCACTATTAGAGGCGCTTTATAAATGTTTAAATACAATACAAAATAATACTAGTGCATCTGTTACGATTTGCACAGTGCAGCGAAATCCTCCGTCGAAAACATCTAATCTGTGCTCTGCAGATGAATAGAATGCGCTTATGCCAGTCAGATCGGTATTTTGTCTGAAGTTGGCCATCTCGCATATCTAGCGATGAGTCGTGAAGCGTAAGCACCAGTTGGAGAGTTGTAGGTTTTATTGTGATTTCCCTATTAAATTTTCGACGCAGCCAAGTCACGACAGGTCTTGCACCGTTTGCACGGTGCGATGTCAGGCAAAACCACGCTATAGGGTGTGCGCTGCGTCTTAATTTCCCTCAGGAGCTGGAAGATACCAGTTGGAAGATCAATGCAGAGATAGGCCCGGAAAGTGGAAATGGACTTCCAATGCTGAAATTCGGACTGTGCACAGCCTGGAGACGAGATCAAGATCGGGACAAAGACAAAGAGTTGTGGAAACGACATCGCCACGGAGAGGGGAACACCATCAATGACGATGATGATGAAGTCACGACATACCCAACTACATAACAGATGCTGGATAAAGGCTTTAATCACGATGGCAGTTGCAATCACGTCTTCGCATCTTAGATTAGATGTTACACTGGCTGCTGGTCTTCGCAAACATTGGGCCTTGCGCATACGAGTAATTCCAAAACCTTTTAGGTCCTTTGCTATTCTTAGTCTCTACTCCGTCATCGCTTGCGTAATGCTGAGACGTTGCTAGATGGCATGATACGACTTAGCGTTACATTACACTACATCAGAATAGTTGTTACAGTATTATTTACATTAGTCGTTACAGTAGTCAGTCTAGCCAGAGGCCAGCCGCCTTGATGACCACAACACTCTGATACTTGCGTTCAATGCTCATCAGGCTTTTTCACGCAATGATACTTCCTGTTGAAACAATCTTCCTTTGAACATCTGCACTGTTTCATACTATTCACTTTATACATTTCAACATAGTTTAAGTCACAGCTTATGGCTGAGCATTGATGCGGAACGGTCATCGTGCATCGCACTTCCTTGCCACGACGAATGGATCCGACTACCAACATGTCTCCGATGGTCGAACCATTTTCGCTTTAAGAAACACTTCAAAAACTACATGTAGGCCTATATCGCGCTTGTTTCAACCATCTGTATATATCTAACTGCATTTCACCTGGATACTGATTAACCGCGCCTCAGATTCGAATGTCTGTATGACCCTTGGCGTGTTAAACGTTTCGTAATAATAATAATAATAATAATAATAATAATAATAATAATAATAATAATAATAATAATAATAATAATAATAATAATAACAATAACAATAACAATAACAATAACAATAATAATAATAATAATAATAATAATAATGATGATGATGATGATGATGATGATGATGATGATGATGATGATGATGATGATGATGATGATGATGATGATGATGATGATGATGATGATGATGATGATGATGATGATGATGATGATGATGATGATGATGATGATGATGATGATGATGATGATGATGATGATGATGATGATGATGATGATGATGATGATGATGATGATGATGATGATGATAATAATAATAATAATAATAATAATAATAATAATAATGATAATAATGATGATAATGATAATAATAATAATAATAATAATAATAATAATAATAATGAAATGCTTTGATACATTACGCTATTTTACATCATATTACACTCTGTTACATTACATCTTAGCCTGGATTAGGTTGTCTATGGCCAGGCGATATGAATGTCTTACTTGTGCGTTTTTGCTGAGTCAGCTTTTTGAATGATATTCTCTGTATCGTTGTTCTTTGTCTCTAGGTCGCCATATAATTCTATAATTACAGATGTTACAACGGCACAGACGATGATGATGATGATGATAACGGCACTTTATATGGCGCCGTAACGCGGCCATACCGCTATAAGGGCGCCTCACAACTTCTAGCGGACCCTTGCGGCAACATTCTAATATTGTTTCTACCCCTCAGCCTACATGTAATTATGCGGTGTTGGAATGCTGAATACATGCGTCGTTTAGTTGGCCTTTTTGCTTCCAGCGACTGCCGTTCTTAGAAGAGGCGGTCGTGAAAGACAGACTACTACATCACTGCCTTATTAGATGCTGATGGCTCAACGCAGATTGTCGACCGACCGCTGGGAATGACCAACAAATATCAGCCAAATATCGATTCATCGATTGATGAAGAAATGTTAGCCTATTTTTAGACATATAGGCAAACGCATTTGCTACTCGACGCAAAGATTTGTGAATTGGATACAACGAGGCACTCCTGTCGAAGATGAAAACCTAAGATGTCCATAATCTAATCGATGTCAGATTCACGTGACGGGCCCGGGATTTGAACCCGGGTGTAGAGGTAAAAGGACATGTTAGCCTCTTGGACACTGTGTCACCAACACGAAAAGGTTAAGAGACACGTGTAGCCACTGTAGCCTGTTTATAATGCTCTACATAAACTATCTGTAAATAGGCCTACTTTGTTTTAGTCATTGTAATTGTAATTGCAATTGCAATTTTGCATTTATAAAGCGCCACTTCAGGAATAAACTCATCAGTGGAGCTCCATAGTCCGAACCAGTGAAATCACTGTCACATAATAGACTTCAGGCGCCTGCGAAAGGAACGAACTGATCAGCGTGAGCCGCATGTCTCGATAAAGACGATTCCTCTCAGCCAAAGAAACAGCAGGCATTCGCTGGGCCGTGAGTAAAGGCCTGGGTGTCGTCTGCATACTGGTGGACAGTAACACCCACAGCAAGGAAAATCCGTTCCCCAGATCGGCAGTGTAGGTCTACACACTTTTTGAAAGGACACACTTTTTCAAGAAGTTTAGAGAGGAATGAAAGGCTTGAGATAGGTCGGTAATCAGAAATGTCGCTAAGGTCAATACCCTGGCGCTTGAGAGAGGGGAGGACCATGGCTTGTTTATGAAAAACCGGTAGTGAACTCTGACCCAGGAAGGCGTTACAGAGCTGCAAGAACGATAAATCATCAATAAATCCTTAATTAAAAATGTTAGTAGAACAGGATTAAGAGGTAAACCTGCTAAATCCTGCAATCTGGTTATTGATCTAGTTATTGCTATTCGTATACACAAGTCTTAGAGGCCATAAAACGGTGCTATATTAGTTGTCCTGATAAAAACACCTGTTTACTCTGCTCCTTAGAAACGCACCAGCAGTCCAGCAGAAGCATGCCCCAACGACTAATATAATCTTACTGGTCTTGCAAACGAAGCATGACCACTTGGAGGTTTAAAAACTGTAGCAAGACAGTTTTTAAACCTCCATGTGTTAAACTTTCAAACCTTAAACCGACCTCAAAAGCCATTGATGTAGGGTAGAGTTGGCTCACCTGGAATTCTGTAGCTCGCTGTGGCTTTACTTCAATGATAAACGTATCGCTCGCACCATACACGTAGGCATCACTGCATTAAACCATCCAGTGAAGCATATAGTTGTGTATATTGCTATTCCCATTAAGGAAGTCCGTAACACGAAGGAAGAAGGAGCCATCCAAATACGGGCCAATACGGACAAAGGAAAGGGTTATCCCAACGCGGTTGCCCGCATCTAAATTTGGTTTTTAAACTTATTTCAGTAAAGCCTGTGCCTTGAACGCCATCTCCAGCCAGAGAGTAGACTATACAGCCAATACCAGTTGAGTGATCATAAGTGTAATCTGCTG
>OY744606.1:56893794-56946294 GCA_963556255.1 Allolobophora icterica | reverse complement strand
TACCATACTAATCATGTCCAAAATCTGTATTTGAACACCATTTTCTTTCATTCCAAACTTTAAACCAACGATACTAACTCTGGAAATTCTACTGAAACTTGGAATTATACCATACCACTTTTGATACCAATCTGTTATAGCCTCTATTTTAGGGCTCTTCTGCTTAATGTTATTAACTTGATACAAACTTGCCCCACTTTTAATTCATGCCTTTCTATTACCGCAAAATCTAGAATCTTCACTATGACCATAGAATGACCAAATTCCCAATTAGGTAAGTAAATGAATGACATATAGGAACATATAGGAACAATCGGAACATATAGGAACAATCGGAACATATAGGAACAATCGGAACAGTTAGGAACAATCGGAACATATAGGAACAATCGGAACAGATAGGAACAACCGGCTACCGTATCTCACGGTGTATAATATACCAGATTGGTTAGAGCGCTCGCCTTGTAACGCGAAGGGTACGAGTTCGATCCTTCCATATGAGACGGTCACTGTGTACTGTGTGCAGGGACCTTGAGCAAACCCCCTTCATTTACAGTTGCTCAAGGACATCGGATGATGCTTGGTCTTTAGTTATTATTGGCCTCTTTTAATCCACTAACAGGGTCCATGCCTAAACTTATTACTGTTGTAATACTTTTAGAGCCATTAAAAACTGTATAATTTTTTAGTAAATTTAGGGTAAGTAAAATCTATTCTTCTTTCTAAACATGTCAGTCAATCTCGTGTTTTTCTAAACGAACTTCGTTTTTCCTAGACACCCAAAAAATCACAAATGAAACTTCGATGCCTTGATTCTAACTGCAGCCGCCATGTCCCTAGACCTAAGGACATTATCATACTATATGCTATGACAATTTTCAACTAGCCAGAAAGATATTGGAACCCTATGCTTTTATTCTTGGTGTCTGACCCGCGTTAGAAGAAGTCGGAATAAGACTTTTATTCGTTTCGACCTAAGCCAAAGAGGAGTCTTAATAGGGAGCGATCAACTATACAGCACAATTGCTAAGCCCATGCAATTGCGATTATCTTCTTGTTTATAGCAGTATTTATTGAGAATTCAGCAATTTTCTCCTTACACCTGTCAGGTGCAACATATCTCTTAGATGTCATTAACTTTATCACCACAGTAATCAGCACAGGATGAAGAGGCCTCCGAAGCGAAATGAATTTCGCAATTCGTATATGCCTACATATCATATAGTTATTACAATTGTCCCATTGCTTCAGTCCCTCCCAGT
This sequence comes from Allolobophora icterica, assembly GCA_963556255.1. Taxonomy (NCBI): domain Eukaryota; kingdom Metazoa; phylum Annelida; class Clitellata; order Crassiclitellata; family Lumbricidae; genus Allolobophora; species Allolobophora icterica. The sequence goes on along the minus strand of OY744606.1, from coordinate 56,945,032 downwards.
TTTAGTCGGAGCTATTACAAAACTCCGAACAAATCAGACTCTAAACAACATATTATTCGATCATGCGGGGCGGAGATCCTATTATATGTCAGGCGCTTATTCCGATTTATTGATAACCCAGAAGAATAGAATTTAATTCTGCCAGGCATTGGAGCAGATCCCCATATTTTAACCCAATACAGTGCAAAATTAGAACTAGATGGGTTTCTGCTTTAAGGTTCTTTGTATGTGCCTACCACATATTGATAGTAGGTCTAGATATATGCCTATATAACCATATCATAGCTTTTCATACTAAATCCACATAACTTATCATCCACAGATAATAGTTGAAACAAGACACCGACGTTGGTGCCAAAAGTCGCTAAAAAGTGCCATCTGATGAACTGAAAGCTAACAACAAGCAGCAAGCAACCTTGTAAGTCGACGATAGAGAAAACTCTCAAATTTATTTGTACAACTCAATCCTAACATTAGTATTCCTGCTATCCGCAGTAGCCATATTAAACCTCCTTCATCTCATATTCTAACGACCCTCTTATCGCTTGGAAGAATCACTCTAAGACTAGTACTCTGTCTCAAGCACTATATATCCGCAATTAATCTTAATCGTGGATTCCGAATAACTAAAGCGTTACTGAAGGGCTAAGTGCAGCTTGCTAACGAGCGCTGCGTCATGACTGAGAGGTTGTCTAGAAGCACCAAGCGAAGAGACAAGTCTGATTACCAGAAGACCAGGAAGAGTGGGAGGCAGAGCAGCGGCCAATATCTCATTTTGTTTAGGGTGAAAAGCATTGGAGGGTGGAGGAGTGGATGAATCAGGGTAGGAATTCTTGAAGAGGTGAGACTTCAGTTTGGAGTGGAAAGCCTGAAGGGTGATCGATAGAGGAGCTTGAGGCGGATGATTATGGGTGAGGGGAGAGATTGGTGAAGGAACGGAGAATTTACGCAATTCAGTAGGGAGATCGCTCCAGAGTTGGGTGCATTGCATCATTTTATATTGATCGATTGGATGATCGATAAAGTGTAGGCCTACCGACTAGGACGGTCGCAGACCAGAATATATCTAATAATCTGTTCTGTAGCCGCATTACGAACCATACTATGTGTTATCAAATCTTACCGCAATAATACTCGCATTTATAAACGTAGAATGTTCAAAGATTACCGATACATAAGAATGGCATAAATACTGACAGTGAGTGAGTTAATAGTAAGACATCCCAGGTTCACAGTTCACTTATGCCCTTATGGCTACCAAAAAACTCTCGCAGAAGACCCGATTGCAGAGTTTATTACTCATGTAGCCATCCTTCTAAAATTAGCGGCTACAGAATCCTTCGTAATAAAACCTGTTTCACTGCATCTTTAAAATACACTAACATTACTTATAATCACCCGAATGAGAGCAGTTTCAACAAAATTAATTTGCTTTCGGCAATTAGACCTGAAATGTCTAAGTGCCTACTCGTCCGTAGGACAAGTGGGATTCCTGGTGAAACAAGCCACAATGAACTCAAACTGGGGCTGTAAGAGGCACTATCGGTAATGGCTGATCATGGATTTAGTGTATCTGCCCTGGTTGCAATAGCAAATATGAACTTTGAATAACATACATCCGAAGCCTATACTTAACAAAAGCCTAGTGTCTCAATTCCCAATCCTGACACTATTATGACGTATATTTACAGCCACATATATGGCAGCCTCATCATCAATCAACTCAATTATGAATAATAAAGACACTTATACTAATCACAGCTCTTCTTACAATACACTCGTGAAGACTCTCTGTCTCTCTCTGTCCCTGTCTCCTTCTCTGTCTCTGTCTCTGTCTCTCTGTCTCTGTCTCTCTCTTCTCTCTTTTTTCTCTCCCTTTCTCTCTCTAGTTTATATATATATAGTATATATAATATATATACCACAATACAGCACAATCCCATCATCAAGCAAACTATCCCACTTTAAGTGAAACCACCTGTTACTGACATCAACACATCACGATATCATCCTAAATTCTTTGTACAACTCGTTGAGCTGCTATAAATGAACGGAGGCGACGCAGATGTCTCGACATAGATCAAATGCACTTCTGCCAAAACGTGTAAACCATTTAAGCCGAGCTTCAGTCACGTATCATTATTGATGATAGTACTTAAAGCATGAATATAAAACGGAGACGTGGCGCCATATCTTCAAACGCACAGACCCAGAATTCAGGTGAAAGTCATTAGCGTGGAATCCACTCCATGCACCTGAACGACCGCATCATTGCTGAAAATTAATGAACGAACGGCGTCGTTTTGCTTCTGGACATGCCTCACAATTCCCGGACACAGCTGGTGAAGTATTCTGAAATTACCGACGCAGTCAATCGCATTCAGGAAATGGAACACTTAACAGTCCTGCCCAAATAAGTCTTCATTATTTCGCTTGCATAAGAGGAGCACGTGAAATTGCGCAAGGCGTAAACAATTAAGTCCAAAGGGGTCAAGCGTTTTAATCATGCCTACACAACACATTATACTGAGCACAGAAATCTGAGAGAACTTAGACTTTCTACAAGATGTAACATCCTAAATTGGTGCACCATAAACTAGGATCAATTATGTCGCCGGAATAAACAAATTCAGCTTCTTGTGTTATGTCGATATTTATTTTTCTGACAAAATTTAGCAATCAAAATCCATAATCGTATCGGATACTAAATTAAAACCTGCTTTCGCACCAATTTACGCTTATAGGCTTAATGCCAACTTTGATACTAATCATAATCTTACCTATGGTCCCTATTTTGACCTAATTTCTCACCCAAAACTTTAATCGTGTTATGAAACGAAGAATTTGCACCGCAACCCATCCATCCAGAACAAGAAGAAGTGAGAGAGAAAAGAAACATGAAAATATAAATATATACGTGTTAATATATGTGTATACATGCACACACACAAATGCGTCGAGGATATGTATGCCTCTGTCCTCGAGTCGACTTGTTAGGTTCTAATTAAAGAACCTTTCCCACTCACTGCCTCCTTTCCAGCGATTATCTTATAAGCCTCAGTTAGCTCTACTCTGCTCCTCCTCTCAAATTGGCCCAACCCTTTTCAACCTTTCTTCATATTCTTAGCTGAAATTCTTGGAACCCTGATTCAGTTTTGTAGCTCTTCTTCGCAATTTGCCCAGTTGTTCTGTATATGTTTGAGATACGGATTCCATGCATAGATGCAGTACTGAAACTGTGGCCTAACCCGTGATTTGTGCAATCTCAGTATTGTGTCTTTTATCTCTGCTGACCATTGTCCTCCTGATTATTTCTAAGACTGAGCTAACCATTTTGGCGCTTCAGTACATTGCCTTGAAGGTTTTGAACTTTTATGTATAATAAGACCCGAGTCCATTCTCCTTCATTTTCAATATCTTACCACTCCTCCATTTCAAGTTGAAAACGTACATGAATTTATTTCAATACTCAAGGCATCCGTCTCTGTGCAGAGGTCGATATGTCGAATCTCATATGACGCAAAGACTTATAACTCTTCCAAACGCAACCACTGAATCGATTTCTGTAATGCACTATCGGAAGCGCGTTTCTTCGATAGAAACCTAAGCATACTGTACCCCTTAAGATGCACATCAGCGCTGTGTAAATTGTTTTGTTATACACTGACCCTTTTCTCCGCGTTCATACGATGAAGTTAGGTCGTTGACCAGAAGCGATCCTGCATACTGATCTCCCTTTTAACACGCCTGTAGATAGAAGCAAGAACCCGAAGAATTTGAGGAAACAAGAATCAATCAACTCTGTTTCTGATCCGTTGCGAACACGTGCACGCTCATGTGTATTCTTCTGTAAATATATATTTCTTCATTCCGATAAGGTGTTTGACCGGAATATAATTAAGTCAGAAGCTGTCTTTCAAACATTGAAGTCTGTATAAGTTGGCTTTGTACCAGTTACGCAATAATAATAATAATAATAATAATAATAATAATAATAATAATAATAATAATAATAATAATAATAATAATAATAATAATAATAATAATAATAATAATAATAATAATAATAATAATAATAATAATAATATTGGGGCGACATCTCTCTTGCACCTCAGGGGAACTGCGCGAGGCCAGCTTCTTACACCAGAGAATCTCGATTATCATCCAACGGTTCAACGCTGTAGCCTTCAGCGGTTCTATGGTGGCAGCCCAATCTGACTTGGACGAGGAATAACCGTTCCAGAAAAATAACACACGTAATCTCTAAGTCCCTGAGGGAATGAAGTACCTCAGGGCAAAAATAATAATAATAATAATAATAATAATAATAATAATAATAATGATAATAATAATAATAATAATAATAATAATAATAATATATTATTATTATTTTTTTATCCGAGGTAGTTATCCCTCAGATGAACCCAAAACTAAATCCGGAGATAATTCGATGTTACTCTGGAACGGCGGATCACTCTACAAGTTCTGGTTGCATTATTATTATTATTATTATTATTATTATTATTATTATTATTATTATTATTATCATCATCATCATCATCATCATCATCATCATCATCATCATCATCATCATCATCATCATCATCATCATCATTATTATTATTATAACTGGATGATAAGTTGATTTTGTGCCAGTGACGCAAGTCTTCTTCGATCCGCCACTGTCGTATTCGAGTTGTGCCAGTCCCAAGCCTAGATACAACAGGAGGGCGACGCTAACCATCTTCGTTACGACACAGCATCGTTTAACAGAAACTAGCTCTTCGATTTGTGATCGTCGTAATTGGTCTTACATCACTGATAGTCATCTTTTCTCGACTGCGAAAATCCTCGACGTCTGTACCAAGGTCTCCAGCTGCGACGGTCATTGCCCTGGAGTGACTTAGTCATGAACTGCACATCCGATTTTAAGGTTGTCTCGATCCCCGGAATTCTTATTCCTGGCGTATGCGCACAGCGAAGGCGCGTCGTCGACAAGGAATATTAATGGCAAGTCGCGAGGGTAGTTGCCATACATTTCATTACTCCACTGAATTAGGCAAATCACTGGCGAGTCTTTCTGACTGAGTGGTCATTAGTGTCACAACAAGCGTTGCTCGGCTGACAAGTAGTCCAGGCCTACGGTCATTCTGAGATGTCACGAGTTTTAATAGGCCAAAGTTTTCCATACAGTACAATAGGTAAGACTTCATTCCCGTCTTACCAGTAGTCTTCTAGGAACTAGAACAACTTCATTTCATATTCGTCTAAACATTAGTCTTCTAGGAACTAGAACAACTTCATTTCATATTCGTCTAAACATTAGTCTTCTATGAACCATAATAAGTAAGACTTCCATATATTTCTGTAAAATGTAAAGAATAATCTTCAGATACGTTGAAGATTATTCTTCAACGTTGTCCTTGCGTGGAACGATACTTAGGCTGAACCACAATCTGTACAGCAGAAATCCAACAACTGGCCGTGACGATTTTCATGGATCAGTCATAGAATGGTCATTTCGTACGAAGTACGGGGATTCAAAACCCGACTGCAGAAAAAACAAAGTTGCAAACGGCTTCAATCTTCTACGACCTAACACTAAAGATAACTTTTTGAGCCATTATTATTTTTTACCCGCGGTACATATGATCGCTCAGGATTTAAAAAAAATTATGTATAGGTGCCATTTTCTGGGATGGCTAGTCTACGTTGACATCGTGCTGAGTGCCGAAACTCTACTGAGAAAAACGATTGGGTTTAAGCGGTATGATGCAAAGCCTGAAGTTACAATAATAATAATAATAATAATAATAATAATAATAATAATAATAATAATAATAATAATAATAATAATAATAATAATAATAATAATAATAATAATAATAATAATAATAATAATAATAATAATAATAATAACGTTAAAATAATACCACAACGTTAAAACACTGGATTATTATTTTTTTCATTATTATTAACACCATATCTCCGGAATAGTTTTCATTATTATTAACACCATATCTCCGGAATAGTTTTGAGCACCTGAGTGATCATAAATACCTCGGGTAAAAAATAATAATTATTGTTATTATTGTTATTATTATTATGTTGGTGAAAGTACTCCTTTAAAGTTCCCTAAAGGCCACACAACGTTAAAACACTGCATTACTATTATTATTATTTCATTATTATTATCTTGAATAAATAATAATAATAGTAATGATAAAAATTATTATTGTTATTGCTATGAAATTTTTAACGCGCAAGTTCTCGCAGAAAAGCGAATCTGATGCACGTTTAATCATTTAGTTAGGACCATGATCTTTCTTACAACTGCAAGAAGCGATTGGGTTTGTTTGGTTGTTTGGTTTGTTTGTTTGGCGAATGTTTGGTTGGTGCATGTTCACATGCGTTTCATTCAATAGTGATGTAAACTACTAAGAACTGAAGGAATTGTCATAGAATCCATAAATCCATAAATCTTGATCTAATGTTATTCTACGACTTTTCAAAAGCCATTACAAAGATACACAAATATAGCAACAAAATACGTTCAAGTAGGACAATAAGTGGACATTGTGGCCCACTGATGCATCTGAGAAATAAACAAGGGAGACAATAAGAAGTTTAAGCAGAGTTTGAATTAGATAGTTTTCGATCAGTCAGAAAAATGTTTGATCTTCAGTTTCCGCGTCTTATTAGTAATAACTACCAGTCAGTCGAAAATTTAATAGGACTACTACTTCATTACTCTAATTTATGTGGCTGTGTTGATTAACATTTGCACTTGAAGCACGACACCCAAACTATCACAACATTTCAAACTTGTAAGCCGTAATATTATATACGCAGTGTATCTGCGCTGTGTATGCATTGGGCATTAAGTGCCGACAAGATAAGTGGGCCGACCTGGGTCTAGAACTCTAGATCAGGAGACTGAACGGACATCAGCCGTCTATATATTAGGCCTATGCAGCCGTCGCAGTGTAAGCAGAAAGCCAGCACTCCCTTCTGAGCAGCGAGACATTTTCGCACGAAATCATAGATCATCGATCGTAGTCTTCGTAAATGACGGTGAGTCTGTGCGCTTGTATCACTCTTTGTCCCTGCCCCTGTGTCTGTCTCCTCTCGCACAACGATCCTCAGTCATCGAATGCCAAAATAAACAGCGCTCGCGGCCATACATAGAAGTACTCCATATAAGAAGAGAAATGGATTGAGCCGAGACAGACGTAAGACGTTAAAGAGATGAAATCGCAGACGAAGAAGAAGAAGAAGAAGACGAAGAACAGGAAGAGACGTTGAAGATTTAGAATATAGGCTAAAGAACACGCAGATTAAAGAAGAGCATGGGTGGCCGAATAAACAACAGCGGAAGGCATAACGCGTATGCGAAACTGAAGGAGACAAGGAGAAGGACTAAACAGGAGAAGGAGACGCACAGAAACGAACAAACGAGTAGTCAGACGGACGGACAGACGGACGAATAAAAGCCTAATCGATGGCTCTTATATACTGCGAAGCTTTTCTCCTATACAGGAAACCGTTACGAAGGCACACCCATCTTGTCCAACAATCGAGACGACGTAATACGTCGTCGCCCTTCCTAGAATTTCGTCCGTCCATTTCTCCATTTCGAAGTCTTCCATCCCTTTCATCCCTTTCTCTTACTTCTTCATTTTCTTCACTTCCCTTCTTTCATGTCACTTTGACTTAAGTTACAACGACAATCGATTTATGCCTAATGCTTTATGATAAGGGCGTTGCCGAAGTCCTGAGCTTAGATTACATTCTCCGTCGCCTCTCCTCCTGCTTCTCCTACTCTTCCTTCTCCTCCTCCTCCTGCTCCGCATCCTCTCCATCCTCTTTCTGCTGCTTCAAGACTCCTCTCCTCCTTCTCCTCCTCTTCTTCTTCTTCCTCCTCCTCCTTCTCCTCCTCCTCTTATTCAAACGACTGATCGCCGTATACTTCAGAATGCATATACAAGACTATATAGATTAACTCACGCTAGAAGCAGGTCGCTATTTAGTCCTAATGCATACACATACGTGCATACATAAATAATATATATATATATATATATATATATATATACCTGATTACGGCTTGGTTTTGGCGCACCATCGGCTGGTGCCTTGCGCAATAGACACCGGCGTGATAGAAGTTACTAAATAATTATAACTAATAATAGATATGTATGCATGCAAACATACATGTATGTGTATTTGTGCGTTGACTTGTATGCAACTGTGTGTGTGTGTGTGTGTGTGTGCGTGCGTGTGTGTGTGTGTGTGTGCGTGCGTGCGTGCGTGCGTGCGTGCGTGCGTGTGTGTGTTTGTGTGTGTGTGTGTGTGTGTGTGTGTGTGTGTGTGTGTGTGTGTGTGTGTGTGTGTGTGTGTGTGTAGATGGGTGTGCGTGTGTGGTTGGATGGGTATGTGTGTTGGCGTCGGACATTGGCATTAGTATAGGATGACAGGCATTGTGACAGCTGTCCAGAAATAACCCATCGCTGCAGCTGAAGCATCAACAGCCTCCGCAGCCGCCGCTGATCTCAATCTTGTTTACGGTACCTGTCGTGGACAGGGCACCGTCTCCTCCGTCGTCTGGTCCGCCGGTCCGTCGGTCGGTCGGTCGGTCGGTCGGTCGGTCGGTGAGTGGCGCCCGAGTCATCGTCGTCGTCGTCGTCCGTGGGAACCAAATTGGATAGAAATTCATAAATCTTAGCAACGGGTGCACACACACAATCAGCTGATGCTCTTCCCTTCATCCGTCTCTCTGCCAAAGGACACCCGGCCAAGGCTTAACGCCCATAGAAAATCATATCGTAGCTAAATAGGCGTATATACATATATAAGGTTATACCCGTATATGTATATTTAGACCTGGATATATGTGTATGTATATATATATTTGTTGCATGCGGCTTAAGGGATAGGACTGAACATTATAAGTTATTGTTCTTTGTAGCCTATACTGTGCATTTGGCGGGAAAGTCGATCTTATAAAAGGTGTTGCGGTGCTTAATGTTACGTTTAGACTGTGTTTTAACTGTTGATCCTGCGCACAATCGTTTTCTCTTCCTGTGTGGATGAGGTTTTGATTCGTCTTGAACCGTTTTTCGTCACCGATTGTTTTTGTACGTTTTTGGTCTTTTTCTGATCATGTCATCACTTGAGACTGACCTGTACTTGTTCGCATATACGTAATACATGTTACGAAATATAAATAACTTTGATATCTTTTACCTAAAGATACTCGTTATCCCCAGGCAACCTGCGACAATATATTGCATTTTATCTATAAATTTAAAAAGCGCCTCTCACAGATTAACTATCCAGAGGCGCTCTCAGCACAGAAACCTCGGGTAAACAGAAATGCCTGTAGGGAACGCGAGACCGATGGAGAAAAGCCAGTCATTGGCCAATCTCATATGTGAGATCATGTCTTTCCTGCATTTACATGTACGTGTAGTCCTAAGTGTATATATATACAGAAGCTTAGACGTGTGTAAGCTTATATAAATGAGATTACATATGTATACGCGTCTATAGACATGTATATGAACACGAGACGATGAATCACTCAGCAGCAATTATGCCATTCACGCATTAAATTCGGCATGCTATCCACGGCAGCTGCCGGATTCTGTTTTATAATATCGAAGACCGATTAGAGGCTCGCGTTTAGGCACAACACCATCATCATCATCATCATCAGCAGCAGCAGCAGCAGCAGCAGCAAGTAGCATCTGAAAGGAGGCACGACTTCTGTAAGACGCGATTTCCGCAAATCCATCACGCACCGTCCGTTCTCAACCCGCCCAACCCGTTGGCTTAACGCTAATGTTGTACATCTTATAGGCATGTACGCTGACATATGGGTTTAAGGCTACTACTCTAATTCAATCCTAATCTATGAGGTCTTTAGCTGATGTATAACGTTTTATACATGTAAGAACTTAGCGTAAATCTCTCAAATCTGTGAGACCGGTTATTCCCGCAGGCGCTGTATGAAATCAGGTCCGGAAGAGCCAAGTGTTCGTTGGCCTCAGGGTTGAAGGCCATTGCATGTACATTGAGGTATTCAAACTTATGGCTAATATGTAGACTAATGCCATGGCTTCACTGTAACGCGTATGCCTACATTTACATCGATACACTTTAAATTGCTTATCAGTGCATACTATGTAGGCCTACTTCAGCCTATTGTCCGCACTACCATTCTCTCTGGAAACGTTGCTTCTTCCTTTCTTCGCCTTAAATTCTGCTTTTTCTCTCAGGGTCTCGCGCAATGACAGCGTCTCTGAATGGTCTATACCGCGAGAGGTGCTTTATAAATGCCCATATAATGGCATATACAATACCATACAATATTTCGCTGTCTAAATAAACGTTGAAGCGACTGTAACAGTTTCATATTATACTAAATTTTAGTTCCTATACTAATTAGGCCGACTCCAATTAGTCGAAGTTACTATTGCTTTTACTCAAATTTTTTATTACTATTACGGTTAGAATAATTAACAGTCGAACTTACTTTTAGGCCTATAATATTTTATAAAATAAATCGTCGACTTACTCAGTACTACAAAAAGCCGTGGCAGAAGGCATGAAAATTCACCGAAGCTAGGCCTAATCAAGTCAAGCCCGGTTTTTTGTCTTTACTAAGATCGTGATTTTAATGCACATTTATATGGCACCTCTTCTATAGTTCTAATCTAATCTAATTTATTCTATTCCAAGCTATTCTATTCTAATCTAATCTATTCTAATCTAGTATGTTCTATTCTAATCTAATCTATTATAATCTAGTATGTTCTATTCTATTCTAATCTATTCTAATCTAGTATGTTCTATTCTAATCTAATCTATTATAATCTAGTATGTTCTATTCTATTCTAATCTATTCTAATCTAGTATGTTCTATTCTAATCTAATCTATTATAATCTAGTATGTTCTATTCTAATCTAATCTATTATAATCTAGTATGTTCTATTCTAATCTAATCTATTCTAATCTAGTATGTAAACTCCTAAATACGCAAATCTACTGTAGCCAATACAGTATCGACCAAAGCGTGCACTGGAATCTGACTAGATTATGAACTAGTCGTACAGCAGGCCCACGTATACGAAACAAATACGATATGTCTTGGAAACCTTTCGATAATCTTAATGAATTACATTTGAGCGATTTCACTCCGTTCAAGTTACATCTTTTTCTATTTACTTGTATAATTCTATAATTCAATTTACTTATTTATTTTAAGTGAGACCTTTAAGAATAATGATTCTTCACCGTGGTCATAAAATGTAGTTACATATATAGAAAGGTAGAGCAGCAGTAATATTGCATGAGCGAAAGGCAATTATCACGTATACTGTGATTAAAACGGTCACTATGGAAACTCGTGACGCTACGTCGAATGAGAAAATCAGGAACGGAGTCCGTTGAAGGAGACGAACGTTGGAAGACGTTTGGAGAGTTGAATCGTCGACTGCGATGGGCGATACATCTTGGCCAGCTTGACGTTGCAATTAAATATTAACTCTGCCATGGGGTTTGGTGTGATATAGATAGAACGGTCCTACGGTTGAAGGAATGGATAGGATTCGTAATATATTCGCCACGGTGTTAAGAAATTCATTTGGAATGACTCCAAGCAATGCAAAACTTCTGCTCTTTTCCGATCGTCTAGTACAGAATAATTAAAGAACTCTCTCTGCCAAGACAGCTGTATGTAATATACATACATAATTTAGTAGGTCCCGAACAGGCACTGTAGTTTAAGACCTGGTCATTGCGTATGGCTGAATTGTTTAATAACATTAAACACTTTATCTAAAGGCTGATGTCTGGATGGATATAATGTTGTGACAGTCGCGGGCAGAACATTACTTGGCGGGGCGGGGGTAAATTCAACACAGTTTTACGCCCGGAGTTACCCACATCAATCTCCCTTATGCTTTCGACGTTTAAATGGCCATTCCGTCCTGTCTGCATTCATAAAATCCATTCCCTCCGACTCTGCCTCTTCGGCGGTCGCCGTGTGGGCAACGTTGTCAGGATGGGCTTTTCTCAGAACAGAGTTCGTTCCTTTACTGGCAATTGGCTTTTTCTGCATTTTCTTTACCGCGGATTTTCTCTTCATCACCATTCACCATTTTACATCTCCTAACCCTGGAAATACAGCCCGAGTCTGAGACACCTTCTCTGAGTTCGTGTGGCAGAAAGGTCTTATGACATGTCTCTGCGTCCTTCTGCCAACAGCACATGGATATCGAGCAGCGCATATTACCACTATCACACGTCTTTCGCTCCATTTCTGAATTGGGACTCTGTGGGATCAGCGGACACATCACACTGTGGATCGGAACAGAGTTTTTTTTATACATTTCCCGGACATCCGAATATATATATATATATATATATATATATATATATAATATATATATATATATATATATATATATATATATATATATATATATATATCGTTATTGGCTCTAACTCGGACTTTGATTTTTATAGGCTATGTTCGCCCAGCACAGGAATGTATTGTATATATGACTAATCACACTAGACCAAGATTCCTGAGCTTTTCTCATAACAGAGTTCGTTAGAAGACGTTTGGAGAGTTAGCTCCGTCGACTGCGATGGGCGATACATCTTGGCCAACTTGACGTTGGAATTAAATATTAACTCTGCCATGGGGTTTGGTGCGACACAGTTACGTACAGAACGCAGGCATGTTGTTCTACGCCAAGTGGTATACCCTCGGTAGAACAGCTTCAGTCAGCTGTCTTAACTCTGCAGCATGTGGTTTGGTATGAAAGACACTTATTGTCTTCCGCACTACTTCTCTGAAACACCTAGGCCGACGGCTGTGTTTATGCCTAGGGAAGCCCTTAAAGCCAACAGCGAGTTGCGTAATAAAGCTGCTCTAATAAAGTTGTTTAATAAAGGTACTCTTAATTGAGACAATTTGCCTACAACGCTGGTCGGCGTCTCTTTGATCGAGCATCGGTAATTGGTTATTGGAAGCAGGTGGCAAGGTTTAAATGAAATAAGGATATAATTGTTTTAATTGAACAATAAAGTAAAATGATAACGTTTAAAAATAAACTAAAGAGAATTTAACAATTTAATTTTTAAGCTATCACGTGATTCCTACTGTGGTTAAGTTATTATTAATCCTGTTTGTAGAAACACCTTGTGGCCTGAGGTAATTTGCATTTCAGCATCAATACCGGCGACGGTGGTCACAACGCGATGAATAGGCCTATACGCATCTAATCAGTCTAGCTGTGGCATTTATGACTGGTTTTTATACTGGTCTACTTTTGTCTTCATCGTAGAAATTATACAGTCATTAATTATATCAGCATTTGGTCGACCCAGTTGTTCTACCAAAAGGGAAACGCATTACTGCATCAAACAGTCAGTGCTTTTTTTCAGCCGGAACGCGCCGGAACGGCACCTTTTTTCCGCTACTAAAAATAATTTATTTATTTTAATAATAACAACAACAACAATAATTTAGTTATTTTAATTTAATTTCAGTGTTGTGAACTGTTTTCAGTATTTATTGAAACCCCTCCCAACCCCAATCCCGTTTTTCTCGGGATATTAGTCATTCCATAATTGTTCCGTTCCGGAACTTTTTCCTCTAGAAAAAAAGCACTGCAAACAGTCAATGCTGCAATCCGAAGATGTCCCCGACGACCGCTTCCTTTCTTCCTTCGCTCCTCTGCTCCTGCTGCAGTCATTCGTTCGTGCCATATGTGCCAAAGCTCGAGTGTGTTTCCACGTAACAACCTGCGTTGCTAGGCAACGACGGTTCTTAGGCAACACACGGCGACAAGTGTATCTGAAAGGCGGTTGATTGTGCAGTTTTGATCGTCGACAGCCTGCTCCATCAGCCGGCAACTCAGACTAAATGGGGGATGAAATGGCAGGCAGCACTTTCAAAGATCGGTCTCTCGGGCGTTTGGAAATCAGGGAAAACATTCAGTTGTGCTGGAAACTTATATGGCAGTCGCAGGCCTCCTTCACTTGACGTTTATTCAAAACACGGCAGACGGTTGGCAGACGACAGCTAAGTCTGTGAAATTCCTGATGCGCTATTACCCTCTTCGCTGCATCCTTGTTGCTCAGCGTTACACGTGATAATGATCGCTGATATTGCGGACTAGAGTGCAATAAATGCAGGCCGTGTTCTCTGTATTGTTGCTTCACTCACATGTCTTGTCGCCGCTAGAAATAGAGAAATTAGGCCTTTACAGACTTGTGGTGTGAAAATGGAAACGCCGTTTCTGAAGCTCGGTCAGTTTATTGCTAGAACTCGAATATTTGTACACACGCGTGCGAAGTAAGCGCCGCGGTGATGTAGAGAGCCAATATTGTGGCAAATTAATGGCCTGTAGTTGTGAAACCGAAGTTGTAGCAGTTCTAGGAAAATGTTTTACTCTCTACGCTGCAGCCGTTTCTTTTTATTTTTCATCAGTAGAACCGTAGCGTTCTCATTCGGCACTACTTATCTTCGCAGCCTTTTTATAAATGAGTCGCGGTTATAAGGTTTATGGAAAGGCTTTGTTAACACGAGTGTGGGCAGCCATTCCTTTCCCATTCCATGTGTACAATCTGCACAATTTTCTTATCAGACTAGTTTACACCGAGTCACGACGCTGAATAAACGCATTTAGTATCACGTGGCTTTTATAATTAAGACAGCATAAGATTGAAATTTATTTGTTCTGGTGCGCTATGGGTCTCTTTAAAATTCATGTTCAGACATTAACTAATAAGGAACGGCTGTCTTTGAACATGTGGGACTAACAAGTTTCGTCTAATAGCAGGACTTCTATTCCCACCTCGGATAAATATTTGCTTTAACTAGGTAAGAAGGCACTACTTCAACGGTGACGAAACTTAGCGCGTGTTGTTACTCAGAAGGTCACGATGACCACAACATTCATTTGTCAAGAAGTTCTCTTACCACGCTAGCCAATAGTTTACAATTTCGACGTCTAAAGCAATGTTGGTGAAAAATAGGCGCAGAGATGTCTAGAGGTAAAATATGTATCCAGACGCAATTGTCAAACGCTACTACAGAAGAGTTTCTAATTAGCCATGGAACAATAACCCCCAAACGACAGTAGGCCTACATTCACCGCTCTTAAATAACATGTAAGATTTTTATGATATTGGACTTCATACATGTAACCACATATTCTCATCAGATAAGATGCCTTACGATCTGCGTCAATGAATACCACTGGATTCATTCTGGTCCCAGATTAAGATATCAAATAAGAACCAAATTTATTAAAAAGACATTTTTAGAAATATATTAAATATATATTATATAAATTCAGTTTGAACAAAAATTAATTCCAATTACCAAAGCAAAAAGACTTGCGAATAAAGCAACAGTGGCTATTATCAGATTATATTCTGTAAGGTAACGTCAACATCAACGGCCATGACAGCCATCACATGTCGTTTAACATTGGAAACTGCTAAGAGTGGCGAAAATTCGTGTTAGTAGTCATAAATATTTTGAGATGGCTAAACGTTCAGCGCAAGAAGTTCAGAACATTCTCTTAAAGGAATTGGCTAGCGATGAAGAAGACGCATCTGAGAGTTCAAGTGAGGAGGAAGAAGATCACCATCCAAAGCCTCAGACACTGACGTCTCTGACAGCGGTAGGCCTACTGAGGAGGGATCAACAAGTGACCAAAGTGGATCATAGATCGAGGAATCCGTTGCAAAGTTGCTGCAATAGTTTTACGAAAAGGACGAGTGCAGTTGTATTGTATTGTATTTATGAATTTACAAAGCGCCTCTCGTAGTACAACTTAATTAAAACTCCGCCACTACTCGTATTCTGGTAGTGCCAGTCCCAAACCTGGATAAAGGAGGAGGGCGACGCTAATAATCTTTGTTATCACACAGTGTCGTTAAACTGAAACTACTACAACTTAATCAGAGGGGCTCCCAGTGCGAGGAGCCCCGTAAGAAAAGTCTTAAGACAGCGAGAAGTAATAGCAATGCCCCCAGTTAGGAAGCAGCAATACCCCCAGCGATATCAAACCGTGCTGGACGAAATGTAGAAGCTGGTGGACGTGGGCAGTCACCAAGCATTACAGCATTGCTAGATGTCCAGGATACCGGTCAGGCAACTGACAAATAGAGGGGTTCTATCCGGATCACAGTCTTTAGCAGTCAAAAACAGAAGAGGTGAACCTCAAGACCAATCTTGGACGCCAAAAGGTGGGAAAAGTGTTTCACATGAAACCAGCAAGCAACAGGAGGACAGCAGAGAACTGAAAACGTAATGCACAACACTCCTGGTCCATTACAGTATGCCATACGTCTTTCGAAGTGTTGTTTCTCCGCTCACAACTTTCGAGCTAGTTATAAGAATTCATAATGTATTTGGAAACAGAACATGAAAGAAGGCAATCACATTTATATGACATAAGTTTATATAGCTGGACTGATGTCACTGACGATGAGCTGCTGTGCTACTTAGAGCTTAGTATCTTTTCTTAAGTGGTGTGTACAAATCCCGAAATGAAGTTATACAACAGCTGTGGTGTGTGGAACATGCAAGATGGTGGTCCGAATATTTGGTAAGAATATGGCCAGAAATCATATCCGAAAAACATCGCGTGCTGTGAGATTCGACGACGCAGAACATGTGGAAGGGAATGGCAATGTTGGTGTAAACAATTTTCTTTAAGGTTAGATGTGACATGACGTATGCTGCATTGTACTTGGATTATTCCAGAGCACGGAGCAATGGAACAAAGCAGGCAGACTGCACTATCTAAGAATTTCTTAAATCATTTGGAATGAAATCTTGTGCATGCTTATAATAACTATCCGTTCCCTGAAACTGCTTAACAAGCCTAATTAATAGAGTGGACCAAAAATTGCAAATATGCTTTAGAAAGATTGGCAAATAAAGTAATGCCTAGCGTGACTGTAAGGTTTACGCCGGGAGCACGTAAGGGCTTGTGATAGCCGGCCTTCCGGTCTCGGGGGAGGGGGAGGAAACCATGGATCTCGACTAAGGTTCAGTTCAATGAGTTATGCTCGAATGAAGCTCTGCTTAGAAGCGACCTTTGATTGTGCATCATGATGAAGGCACTATAGAAGTTCTAAGATTTGAGTTATTTAGATTAGATTAGTTATGATCACATTAGATTACATAGAAAAGATTAGATTGGATTAGAAAATCTGCGTTGATTGACAGTTAGAATGCATTCTATTTTATATTGCATTCCATAGTACCTGCTTCGAATCTACCCCATTAAAGGTTCAATTTCACTTGTATTTCTTAGTTATTCCTAGTTATCCTGAGTTTTGTCATTTATCTCAGAATCAGAGGCGGCGATATTGTTTGGGTGGGTGGGGGGACACTTTTGAACTGGGTCAGCATTTATTCGCGAAACAAATTTTTTATCTCTTTTTTGTGCACGAAAAATGCGTTAAAAAGCAAGGAGAAGGCACTTTGTAACGGCATGTAGACATATATTTTCATCAGCTTATATAATCATATGCAAACTAATTCAAATCTAAAGTTAATTGATTTTTTATTAGTAAGTAACATAGTGCGAAACAATATAAACAGAATAATAATAATTAATAAACAAAACTCATTAATTTTTTGTTAGTTATTGGTGGCAACGTGTTGACGTGTCAGCGGCCTGGTCTCAGTGGTCAAGTTCCACTTGGCAATTATTTTTAACAAAATCGCAATCAAAAGGTTTTTTTTAAATCGGGAGGGAACAATTATATGCTGTGTCCCCGTCACTGTTAAAGGTGGGGGACTTGTCCCACCCGTCCCCCTCGGGATCGTCGCCTCTGCTCAGAATCTGATTAGATCTATTGGATCTATATCGAGTTATTTTTATGCCAGAAGGAGAAAGCTGTCAAAGTTTACATTACGCCAACATGGCCTAGTTATGCCAGTCCCAAGCCGATAATTGAGCAGGTGTCTTTTACTCTCCAATAAAATCTGTGTGGCAGAAAATAGACAAATTTACATACGCTGCTGTTATAATTATGTCGATCGCGATTATATAATTAAGCAGGTGTCTTTTACATACTCATGTGCGTCTAGGGTAGCAAATAGAAGCCTTCGCACAAGTTGTACGGAAGAAATTAGGCACAAGGCAGTTTTAATTTCAACACTAATTGCATTCAATTAGCATGTTAATTAGGAAGTGTTGATTGGATTGTTTAGCGCGTCAAAAATTATTACCTGTAAATTGACAGTGACTTCATTTAGGAAGCCGGAAAGGCACAACATAGGAATATTTTCGATCAGAATGTAGCCTAATTAGTTGGAAGTAACTGGTTTGTATTGGCTAACGTTTTCCCATAATCGGCAAAAGCAGGGACGGATTTTTTATAGGAACAAACGAGGCCATGCCCTTGAAGCGGCACATTTCAGAAGTTGCTCAACTGAAAATTTACAAAATTAAACATAAAAATTGAACATTAGGTACAATTTAAGACTACGAGCGAGGCAGCACTAATTATTATCTATACATATAGTTTCCTTATATGCAAATATGTCCGTCGTAGGACTCTACGTCACAAACGGCTTCTGTTCTATTGTGAAACCGTTTGTGACGTCAGTACTGTCGTCTTGACGACGGCGGTCTTGACGACGGCCTTGACGACGGCGATCAACGACCAACGATATACACTGCCGTCATAATTATGACGGGCAAATACACTAGTTAGCCTATATTAGTGAAAGTTAAAACTTTGGAACATTGATATTAGAAAATCTTAATTGAATTTCGACTTTCTTTTTTGACACGAAAATGCGTAAGTCTTATATTGCATGATAGGATAGAAGAAGAAGAAGAGCAGTCCCTTAAGCTAGCCCTGAGGCAGCCATGGGTATGAAGTGTTAGCGACTTAATTTTCTTAGCCTCGGCATATGAGGGGTGACCAGTCCTCTCCCTCGCCGTCTCATCTTCCCACTGACAGTGTCAGTGTACTCATCATAGCTGAGTTGGCTAGGGGGTGCAGTGGAACATAAATCTCGAACCAAATTTCTTCCCTGGCGGGGATTTGAACCCCCGACCTCTCGATTGACAGTCCAGCGCGCTAACCACTAGACTACTGATAGGATAACTACTGTAAAATTGTAACTGGATAGTAACTACTGCAATGCAAACGAATGCAATCATGGAGTAAATAATGTAAAGTAGTGTAGCATTACAAAGAGCTCGTGCAATCACAATCTTTCGAACGAAGTCCGTAACTAATAATATAATAATATTCGTATTTATTGACAAGACACTGACAGACCCCAGTAAGTTACATTGAAACAATTGCAACATGACGGTACAATTCTCAAGATCTTAATTAACACACGTCTTGGCAGTCTGCAAGGCGTCCGCTCATTTTACTGCTGCCCCTTAGGGAGTGGAAGGTTGAGTCGACATAGAGGGGACTTACGGGTATCGAACTGCGACTTTTTAAGATCTAATGCTCTTCAATTACAATTACAATGTTACAATTCATCTATCCCCTCCCAATATGCCTGATATACAAAAGAAACAGGTTTTTTAAAGTAAGATAATCACGAATAACAATTGCATTAATCCTTAAAATATCTATTTCCTTCGCATCCTCTTTAAAAGAAACCGAGTTTCCTCTAGTAGAGAAAATGACAAAATAATTGCAGTAGGCCTATTGCGATTTACGACTTCCCTCGACTTGACGTCAACTGCCATTTCTACAGTTCAGAAAATACAATGTCCTTAATCCAAAATAAGACGTTTTTATTTTATTCCAGAATCAACAGAAACAATAATTAATCAATTGTAAAATGAGCTGTAAGCCTACATTTCTTTTGACTAAGACAGCGTAAGCTGAAATTAAGCCTACCCTAGAAAGACCACCGCCGATATAAGTCTGGCCAAAATCAAATCCGTCCTTTAAATCCGGCAGACATGCAATTCAATGATTCCGAAGTAGACTAACAGCGATTTCCAGTAATTCCGCAAAACGCCTGCAGCAACGAAACGAACAACCAGAATGGATGTCCAAACAGGCGACACATTAAGACGAGAAAGGCAGAACGATGGACTTTTCGTACTCACCCGTTTCTCCACGACCGAGCAACGACGACGTCGACGACGGATTCTCAGCTGCTGTTCGCTCGACTTGCGTTGATTAGGGCGTAAACAGTCAGCACACGCAAGCGTCCATCTACACACGGAACACGACGTCCGCTGACTGCTAGATCGGCGGCACCTGCACTAAAGGAGCGTCTTAAAATTCCACGAACATGTGCCTGACTGCAAACGAATAAACGATCTGTAGACGAACGAACGAACGAACGACCAAATGAACCTGGATTCGAGAGACCATATTGATTTGTCGTAACGCGAATCTGTCTCGGCCAGAAGGGAGTCAGAGGCGACTCGAACTACTACAGACAACAAGGGGCTTCTATCCCTATTCAGGGCGGGCGCAAGTTGAGCCCGGTGAAAAACGGGGGAAGTGTTTCTTTTGAATTTTTATCACACTCTCTGCAGGTTACAGAGTCTTCGCTCAAATTCTGTGAAGGGCGGAGGATGAGAGGGTTTGAGCCCGGTTGTTGAGTGGGGATAGAAGCCACTGCAGACTATATTATGATCAAACTTAGAGGGAGCTTAACATTCTCACGAAGATATCTGCTCATTCTCAGCATTCTCTAACATTTGTCGTAATGCAGGTTTTTTTAGAGTCTAGTTAATCAGAGTTTTCATTCTTCTCATCACCCTTACTGGCATCATCAGCATAATCATCATCATTGCTTGTATATTTCAATGCACCTGACAGTTATCACTCTAATTTAAACTTTACTCAAAACTTCGAAAATATAAATTTGATTCTTAGTTGTTGAATTATTTAAAGGGATTAACAATATAATAGTAATAATACGATTTATATAGCGCCGTAGCACAGCCGAGGCCGAAGAAAAGGGCGCTGTACATGAGTTACAAAAGTCAATGACAGTCATATGAAAGTTTTAAAAGATATGTCTTCAGCTGTCATTTGAATGACGCCAGAGATGGCGCATTCTTAACGTGGTCAGGAAGATTGTTCCACACAGTGGGTCTAGCGACAGAGAAGGAACAGTCGCCAAATCTCGTAGAAGACCATATTATATTTTGGGATTTACACTAAAATTACGGATTAAAACCTTTATCTGGATTATCGTATTAATTATGCTGCGTATATTTGAAAATTCTAATCCATCCATTTCGTCAATGAACCTCTGAACTTAAAGATTTAGATTCTAAAATAAATAAACTGATTATTAAGTCTATAATGAAAGGTTGCCAAGATTTAATACCAGTAAAATCCAGAACATGTAGCATTGAATAGGAATACTGCTTTAGAATATAATTGTCGTAATAATGAAACCATACTTACGGCAATAAGAATATATCGAAATGAGAATTAATCCATAATGGAGGAATCTTTTAAACAATGTATCCATCAATCAATCTTTTTTATTGAGGCCATTTTTCAAGGTAAAAGGCCTTATAACATAACATAATGATACAGGCAATAATGGGAGAGAGCATAATTTCCTATGAAACCTGTGATAGTTATCAAAAACGTGAAAGAACCTAAACCATCATCATCACCATCATCATTCCCTTATCCATCAATAGTATCATCACCACGTTGTTGCGACTATCATTATCATAATTATTATCATCATCATAATCATCTTCATCATCACCATTCCTTCTTCTTCTTCCTCCTCCTCCTCCTCCTCCTCCTCCTCCTCCTCCTCCTCTTCCTCCTCCTGCTCCTCCTCCTCCTCTGTCAGCAACTTCAGCGTCATCGTCACAGTCACCTATAACGTCATTGTCTATAATGACGTGGCCCATTATTCTCTGCTCAGTTCACTGATCGTTGCAGATCGAAGCGCATAGCAGTGATCAACTAATCCTTCACAATCAAATCAAATAATAGTCTGGCAACATTCAGCATGCCAGTTAGTAAGGCGCGGCGGTTTATTTCTATGGGTTTTCTGCTGCCAATTCAAAGCTAAGCTCGCCTGGGATTAGGATGGCATGTGGTTTATTGCAGAAATTCCTGTCGACACAAACGCGATAGGATTACACGGCTTTTAAAAACCGAGTCAGCAACTGTAATTAACTCTGACCTCGAGTTGGTAACAGAGACTGTGACGGTTAATAAATATTTCCACAAAGCATGCGGGATATCACTGGCGTAAACTTGTCCAAAATATTGGGGGGGGGCATGGGATCTGGGCCAGAAAAACAAGTTTTTTCAATATGAAAAGTTGGGTTTTTTGTTGTTGTTTTTTTCTCGTTTTTTTCGTTTTTATGGTTTTTGCTGTCTTGGTTGTTTTTAAGATTTTCGGATTTCGGATCATAAAAATCATGAAAAATAGCATCAACAAGAGCTCCAACTCAGTTTAATTCAGTTGCGATTTCCGAAAATTAAAAACCATTAAATCAATGTTATTAAAATAACTTCTAAAAAAATAAGATTTTAATTTTTTTTAAACAAACAAAAAACAAATTTTGTGGTTTTCTTTTTCTTTTGGTTTTGTTTAAAACCAAATACCGAAAAAACTGTTTTCACCTCTGGTCTGGACAGTCAGCAGAGGCTTCCGGTTTACGTTAATGCGTATGAAATGAGGCGTTTTGTTTACATGTAAATTTGTTTCATATTGAAGATATTGAAGATAAAAATAAATCTTTGTTTTCATTATGAATTTCTGATAGTATTTCAGTTCTGTGTCTCTGATTTTCTGTTTCTGAAGAAATTTGTCTATATCGAAACATAATATTTTAATATTTGAAGAAATTCTCCTCTCGATTTTTGGGGGGCATTGCCCCGGCTCCTCAATTATTGGGGGGGCACGTGCCCCGGCTGACCCCCCAGAGTCTACGCCTATGCGGGATATACAGTTTTTTCATCAGCGAGATTTATTAACACACATCGGTCATCATCATCATCATCATCATCATCATCATCATCATCATCATCATCATCATCATCATCATCATCATCATCATCATCATCATCATCGTTGTCGTCATCTTCACCATCATTGTCATTATCACAGTGAATACTGTCGGTGTTGTTGCCGACTTCAACTGGACCAGAGTTCTAGACGGAAACGCTAGACGGAGCGCTCCTATAAAGCATCTGAGCCACCTAATAAGCACCCGAGCCCCTCCTATTAAACATCTGAGCCCTTCCTACTAAGCATCTGATCCCTTGTGACGGCGAATTGACTGAATGGAATGACAAGAAAATTGCACCTGTCTGTCAGCTTCCGGTCTGATTTCAGTCGTTCTCCTCTTTTCAGCAGAGTTAATACCTTGTTTATGAGAACGGGTTTCAATTTAGTAGTCACATATAAGGCAAATTGGTCAAACGATTAGCATTCGTAACCAACGCACAAAGAATAGGGTGTCACGAACGTTTGCATTCAATCCAATCTATAGTCCAACTCACCTGACTTCTTTAGAGTTGTTATTATTATGACACACGTAAACAAGGCAGCGATAGCGCTTAAGAAATTTAGTTGTACGATAACGATTATGATTCAAAGTGGAATTATAGTCAGAAATCGTCAAGAGAGGTCCTGTATACCTGCAATATAAAATAAGATATGCAATACTGTAACAGAGTTCGTAATTATTCTAAATGCTCATTCTCTGTTAGAAAACTACGCAGAGGCGCTCATCAACCATGGACTGGACTTTTTTAGAAGGATGAATTACGCTGCCACTGAACAACCATCACATTGGTTGCGTACAATGTTCAGCCACATGCCATCCTAATCGCAGGCAAGCTTAGCTATGCATTGGCAGGAGAGAAAAACTGTCCAGGGTCGT
Source organism: Allolobophora icterica (assembly GCA_963556255.1). NCBI lineage: Eukaryota > Metazoa > Annelida > Clitellata > Crassiclitellata > Lumbricidae > Allolobophora > Allolobophora icterica. Next base: position 56,921,119 of record OY744606.1, on the reverse strand, counting down.
AGAACAGAGCCGCCGCACATTATAAATATTCATTTGCATGCTGAACGTTTCCCGACTTCACATCCGTAACACTAATTAGGCGCCTAATTAAACAACTCACTCTGACATCTGAATTATGCACATACATAATTATGCACACATTGCCTTAATTCGCTTGATGAATTATGGCAACAACAACAGCGCAGCGGAAACAACAGAAATTGCGAGAGAATATTTAAGCAATTGGTTGTCGCGTCCTCTCGTACATTTGGGTCGAAATAAATTTGTGACTTGTATTACTTAAATTAACGGAAGCGACGATCGACTGCTCTAGAATTGAAAATGTTGTACTTGGTCATATGGAAATGATATCCGTCCCACTCACGCCACGCGCAAAAGCAAAACTTCGTTAACTCGTCTTCTCGTGAAATTGAGTGGTGACCAAATGGATCTAAAAACGAAGAAGTAATGAAAGTAAGAACGAAGACATCACAAACGGTTATTACTTGAATTTCGATTCGGAAACCTTACCTGATACAATCACGTTTTCGATTCTATCAGAAGTGACCCTTGACCTTGACCTTGTTCCAGTAACGAGCTTCTTCTGCCGCTGAATGTATGATTCCGATTATATATCCACTCCGTGCTTTTAAAGCAACTATATAGCGCACCTTCACAATGTCACATAGGAAGTAATATTTGTGTATGTATCAATCTAGGCATTTTGTTGAATCTTCTAATAACCTTACAAAGGCCCCAACGTAACTGTGTATAAAATTAGGTCTCATTGCCAGCCGAACATTAAAGGTACTCTTGCAAATTAAGCTTATATTTGTCAACTCGCTATCATCATTTAAGTAACTTGCAAAGACCCACTATTTTCTCTGACTCTGGTTTGCCCAATTAAAACTGTAAGATATCCACTGCCGAATGTAAGTTAGCTGTTTTTTCGTTATTATTTTTGGAGTATAATAAGCCGATTGAATCAGAGACCGGTCTGGAGTGTAACCCGGCCATGCTCCTTTTTATTTGTAGGGTGCCAATGACTTCGACTCGAACCGTTTTCGGCCAGGGTTTCCCACATGTAAATGTAAAATGTAAAATGTAAATGTACGCGATTTTATATAGCGACCGTACACGTATGACCTCGACCCTGCTCATTTATCAATGAATTGATCGGGTGAGATCCTTTACAACCGCTGCCCGTTTGAATAGGCGCCACGCCATTTAAGGTCCCGGTGTACAGACCGTGCTAGCCCCGAGATTCAAATAATAAGTAATAAGCCATCTCTTGGAAGCGAACCACATGAAGTACAAACAAATGGCTAAGATAATACTGAAGCTAAAACATTACACGAAAAGCAAAGCAAATGTGAAATAGCAAAACTAAAGTACAAAATTTAATGTCGTGGATAAGGTACCGAAGTCGTACAAGGACAGAAAAGCCGAGAAAACAAGTTGACAACTAAACAATGTTATCAGGTGTCTTTGCGACTATAGAAGTAGATGGTGATGATGATGATGATGATGATGATGATGATGGTGGTGGTGGTGGTGGTGGTGGTGGTGGTGGTGGTGGTGGTGGTGGTGGTGGTGATGATGATGATGATGATGATGATGATGATGATGATGATGATGATGTTGATGATGATGATGATGATGATGATGATGATGATGATGATGATGATGATGACGATGATGATGATGATGATGATGATGGTGATGATGATAACGATGATGATGATGATGATGATGAAGGCGAAGGTGAAGAAGAGCAGTCCTTCATTGTAACTCAGAGAGACGACCAAGCTTATACAATATTAAGCGATTTAATTTTTCTTGGCCTCTCCCTCGCCGCCTGAGCTTCCCACAGCAGTCACTATGTTCACTTTACAATCGAGTTCGCTAGAGCGCGTAAGTGGAGCAAAAGTTTCGACACATGTTCCTGTCCTATCTGAAATAATTTGAAACCCGAACTCATCTGTTGACAGTCCATCAAGCAAAGAACTAGACTAGCCTATCGTGCTCCCCTGCATGTGAATCTGGAAAAATCTACTGCAAAAGTTCCGATAGCTAAGAAAAGGTTATCAGCTACTTTGACAATATTAAAATATGGTAATAATCGGATTCAGAAGTTCAGAAGTGGCGAAGACTAAAAAAATGATGAAAAAGATTTTTATGACTTCAAGCAGTAGCGTATTATAACTAGCTGTGGGAGGAGGCTGGACTTGGGCCGAATCTTACGCAGATAGATGCAGAGCCAATGCAGAGCCAATTCAGTGTCTGAATGGTGAATTGTAACTTAAAGTCTTAAACCATCATTATAAACAAAAATAAAGAAAAAATTTGGTACAAAACTAGGCATTTCAAAAGTTTCTACAAGTATGTGGTCGCCGTAACAGTGTGAGAAGAGCGGACGGAGCCAGTCCAAAGGTAAACAGCTGATCCAATAAGAGAAGTAAAAGCCTGTAATCATTACAGGCTTTTACTTCTCTTATTGGATCAGCTGTTTACCTTTGGACTGGCTCCGTCCGCTCTTCTCACACTGTTACGGTGACCACGGGCTCTAACCATTCGCTTTGGGCGCCAGTTCCCATTGCCCCCCTGCAGCAGGGATCAATCTTTGGGCAGCTTCTTCAGAGTGCTCTACACAATTGATCTGACCGAGCTGACCACTGCAGCTGTTCAAGCACTGCACTGACAATGGTCAGCTTTATTCAACTTGCCATCCATCTGACGCAATTGTCTGTGTGTCGAATACTCGAGCTAGCTTTTCGGAGGAACGGGCAGCGATGTCGTCAAATCGTCTGAACGCAGGTCGCAGGACGTATGGCGAGGCACACGCCAGGCACGATCTAAGACCAGTTTCAAGTGTTTTGACGACATCCTTTGGCTGCCAAGACCGATGATGTAGACCCTACCCTACATATGTATTTTAAAACGCAGGATTTAAGATCGACGGAGAAACATATAAACAGAGTCTGGATTCCCTGACTGGAGCACAGGAATTCTCGTTCGTGACCTGGATGCGCTAATGGACGGTGCATTATCAAAGGCTGATCATGTTAATTTGCTTTGCAGAACCTGCTCCTGAGCACTTACGTCAGATACAAGTCATACAGCGAAAACTTTCGTTCAATGCTGCTGTTGCCGTAGCTCATTTAATATATAATAATATAATAAAAATTCATTATATAATAATGCTGTTTATACATAGGCCTACTGACGAAATTTAACTACTGTTACTCCGTCCTGGCAGGACTGCCTAAGTTCAGAATACATAAGCTGAGGACCTGTACCGCCAGAGTGGGGGCCAAAGCAAGCAAAAAATGTAATACTCGTGTATATGAGAGAAACGCTGCGCTGTCTTCCTATGAAGGAACGGAGTCGATCCACTTATTTGGATGATCCGCGATGGTCGGTCCTACGTCGGGATTGGCCTACATCAAAGAGCTATGCCGTCCGAGGAGATTTACAGTTTTCCGCTAGACAGTATCTCGTAGCATGCAGTTCCCACCGACAGTAGGAAGCTCCATGCTACACAAAGCAAAAGCCATAAAACAATTGACCCTAATGTTCTTTTGAAGCGTTGGCATCCCATCGACAGAGGGCAGTATCCTGGTGATATATTTGACCGTCCTGTGAAGAGATTTAATGCGGAAAACGGCTCTTGAAGACCAAACGTATAATTTATAAGAGACGCCAATGCATAAGCTTCTTCGAAACTTTATCGTGTAGCAACTAAAAGAGGGTTGAATATGCGGGTGAAGTAAGTGCTTGTGTTACTCAAAAAATGCGGCAGACTTTGAAGGTTGCTAGGTGTTCGGTGACAGAAACGATCCCAAGTCACCGTTAAATTGGAGTGGTCCTAAAAGTGTACAGGACTAGAATAATAATAATAATAATAATAATAATAATAATAATAATAATAATAATAATAATAATAATAATAATAATAATAATAATAATAATAATAGAAAGATTAATTTTCACATACTTAGTATTTGACTCCTGAGGGATTATACTGTATGTACCTCGGGGAAAAAATAATAATCATAGGCGTAAACTCTGGGGGAGCAGCCGGGGTACGTGCCCCCCAATAATTGAGATGGACTGTACACCCAATGCAACAAGTGAAGAATGAATAAGTAAATGCCCCAATATTTTGGACAAGTTTACGCCAGTGATGATAATAATAATAATAATAATAATAATAATAATAATAATAATAATAATAATAATAATAATAATAATAATAACAACAACAACAACAACAACAACAACAACAATAATAATAGTAGTAGTAGTAGTAGTAGTAGTAGTAAAAATAATAATAATAATAATAATAATAATAATAATAATAATAATAATAATAATAATAATAATAGTAATAATAATAATAATAATAATAATAATAATAATAATAATAATAATAATAATAATAATAATAATAATAATCATCATCATCTGCGAAGACTAGCCATTCCAGAACAATGCCCCCTAATTTTTGAACTCCCGAGGGATCATATGTACCTCGGGGGAAAATAATAATAACAATAATAATAATAATAATAATAATAATAATAATAATAATAATAATAATAATAGTAGTAATAATAATAATAATAATAATAATAATAATAATTAATAGGGCCATTCCGGACTTTTTATAAGTTACATTAATTAATATTGAAGTCCCTGAGGGATCCTGTATACCTCGGGGCATAAAAAAAAAAAATAATAATAATAATAATAATAATAATAATAATAATAATAATAATAATAATAATAATAATAATAATTAGAATAGTAATAATAATCCGTAGCAGCGACGGGAATAGAACAGACGCTCGTTCCGTGAGCTAAGGGAAAATACATCACATGGAAAGCTACCAGCATCCATACTTGTGCGGCATCGTGCGTACACATGTCGTCGACAACCCATGGGAGCGCGGCGGAACTTGCCGTCTCGCGGAAAATCGCTCAATACGCAGACTTTCCTGCAACGCACAACTTCGTCCCCATAGCCCTTGAATCATTGGGTCCGATAAATAGCCTGGCTATTGCGGACTTGATTTGATATAGCGCCGGTAAATAAGCTGGTCTCCCTGAAGTGGCCTTTGTGTGGCGCTGAGAAATATCGAAGATTTACATTTACATCTACATAGAGCAGGCTGTGAATTCCTAACAAAACTAGTTTGCGGGTCGCAGGATGACCACCGCCACCGGCGACCCTCGGGAGATCGCACATTTATTCCAGTGCCTCTCAATCTGCACACAGCGTTACAATGCAGATGCCTTCAGGGGCACATTCTAGCACAACACCGGGGACGAGGACCACGAGCCCCAGTAGCGACAGTAATTCTTCGGAATTGCTTCTTGGAGCCCGATGGATTCTGCCTACCTCGGGCTAAAATAATAATAACAATGGCAATTATTATGCTTCGTCGTGTATAATTCGTGAAGAACTTTAGACGAAAAAAGTACAAAGAACTTCGGACAGATAAAACATTTTAACGAAAGGCACTGAACACTGAACAGGCTTGTCAAAAATTATTTTGCGTGTGGGGCACAGTATGGCCGACTGTAAGGCGAAGTGTACGGGTTCGATCCTCTCCTGAAACGGTTACTGTGTATGTACCTTGAGCAAGTCCTTCATTCAGCGCCATCGATTGATGCTTGGCCAGTAGATAGTGGCGCTTAATAAATGTATAATAATGTAGTGTTGAAAAAGTTTCTGAACGAATCTGTGGTTTGGCTAATAACAGTAGGAGAAATCCCACTTCAACTGCTATCATTCCAACAGTGAATTCAGCAAAACTACACCATTTAGGCAATATTGACAAATTTGCTAATCATTGAGGTCATTGCTTTATCTTCTACAAACACTGATGCATCTACTGTACTGGTATTGTTTTAAAGATTACCAGTCAGTGCAGCATATGCAAGAAGAAAGAGTTCAGAGCTTCAGAACTTAACAATAAACATATAAGAATTATTTGCGCGATCATTATGACCTAAGACCGTATTAAAGGGTTGGCGCTGGTGAGCATTCAGGAGTTATGGATGTCGACAATGTCATTGACCGATTTGCAGAAATTAGATTTCGAAGAAAGAACTTCATTACTTTGGCTCAACAGGGCGATAATAATGACTCGTTTATCACAGTGAAGGTAAATTTTACAAAATATAAAGTTAGCTACAAATTGGACTGAATAACTCAGCAATTTTGTGGCAACGATTTTTGATTTACATCGCAAAAATGTATAATTACTAAAATATTTGTTATTCATTAAAGTGTATAGAACACCATTGAGACCAACTGAGTAATCTGGGGTTAGAAATTTGAAGATCGCCGCTGCGTAAAAGTAGTCTGGAAAACGAAGAAAGGTCGTCAACGATGTTCCGCCATGCAAGACATGTCACAGCCAAAGGAACATCATCCTCGTTGGTCAACCTCTGCATCCGTCAAAAGGATTGATCTTTTCCAGCAGGAGCTTCATTCTCGAATATTACATTGCGATCGATTTGATGTTTGAGGACGAAAACTAATCGCCCGATGCCTGCTGGCGAATGAAGTTGCGTGGCTAAACTTCTTATCTCGAGTAATTCTCCAGCGATGGGTCATATGTACATTGCGATGACATATGACACCCTACTGTATACGACGATGCGTGCCTGTGCTTTTCTCTCAAGAAAATGAAAATGATCTCTACCTGTCAGTCTGTCTCCTTCTCTGTCCGTCTTAATCTCTCCGTCTGTATGTATTTGCCACTATGTCACGCTTAGAGTTTGTCTACATCACTCCATATATAACTGTCGACGCCTTTCTATGTGTCTGTACATAACTTCACCTACTGTATGTGCCTGTGTACGTTCGTCTATATGTCTGTCTACGTCCGTCTGCATGTCTGTGTATATGTAGGTGTGTCCGTCTCTGTGCCTGTATACGTCCGTGTGTGTGTGTGTGTGTGTGTGTATGTGCGTCGTTGATCGTCACTCGCATTTGGCAGGCGCGAAATGATCCGTCTTTTGCAGCTAATCTGGGTGGAAATGATCATATATCATACGCATCACTCTGCATCCCTGGCAACCCCGACAAACCGAGAAGCAGAAGCAGCAGCAGCACTCTGTTCATCCTCAAATTGTGGAGATGATTCGGTTGCATCGATGCGTGATGTGTACGGAGCCAAGTGTTCGTGTCAGATATGAAAGACTACCAGACAGACACGCACTCATTCGGAATACGACGAAACATAACGACATAGAAGCCAGAAACTACTCTCTCTTAGATGCAATGTCTAACAAGACCAGACTCTAGTGTGGCTGCAACGACGCATCGACAAACACACACACACACGTATATATATATATATATATATATATATATATATATATATATATATATATATATATATATATATATATATATATATATATATTCCTTTTGGCAAACAATAGCAGACACATTAATTGTTACGCTCAACGTTCGCTCAACGTTGCAATAGAAATCGGTAGATCAGACCTGATTTTATTAGATTAGTGTGGGTGATGCAATTGTCAACACGTATATTTCTGACAGTCACCGTGGCTTGTTGTGCCTGATACACATATGTCTGGATGTGTGTGTGTGTGTGTGTGTGTGTGTGTGTGTGTGTGTGTGTGTGTGTGTGTGTGTGTGTGTGTGTGTGTGTGTGTGTGTGTGTGTGTGTGTGTGTGTGTGTGTGTGTGTGTGTGTGTGTGTGTGTGTGTGTGTGTGTGTGTGTGTGTGTGTGTGTGTGTGTGTGTGTGTGTGTGTGTGTGTGTGTGTGTGTGTGTGTGTGTGTAAAAGTGACTGCGCTCTGTAACCGGACAATTCTGTCTGTCAATTGTCTAGCTAAAGCTCCCATAGGGCCTACTTAACCGAATTCATCTTAAGTAGAGAAAACTGGCGTTGTAATTAGGCAATGAAATCCCAGGAGACCTCGAGTAAAGACCAAATCCAAGCACTCGTTCGGGTCAAGGGTCAAACAAATGACCAAGTCCAAAGCACAAAACTAATGACCTTTGATTTTCTTGTACATCGTCTGCCACTTCGATCGCAGATTCTTAACCGTCTGAATGATTACGCTTGTGTATACAAGACTCAAAATTTCAGTCAACCTTATTATCTTCAGTTTTTGCTGACTCCAAAGAACTCTCTGTACTCAACCAGGTCTTCTGACTTTCTCAGTCTGATGGTACCGTTGACAAGGACAGCCCTCGATAGGCCGCCTCTTCTGATGAAACTAGACTCTGGAACTTCCGGCAACAGTTCGCTTTATAAAGTCTGTTCTGATCTTAAGATCTCAACTAAAGACTCGTCTTTTCCTGGGTTCATTTCCTGCGTAGGCTGTTTCCGTGTCTTCTCGGCTATTTCCGTGTCTCCTCGGCTGTTTCCGTGTCTTCTCGGCTGTTTCCGTTTCTTCTCGGCTGTTTCCGTTTCTTCTCGGCTGTTTCCGTTTCTTCTCGGCTGTTTCCGTTTCTTCTCGGCTGTTTCCGTGTCTTCTCGTTTTCCCTTCTTGGCTTCCTGGAATTTGGCTTGCACAGCGATTTTGCTTACTATCGACCATCAACTGATGCCTTGAGCATTATTACAGTGGCGCCATAGAAGCGTTAGATTAGATTAGATTCTGTCATGCTGCGTCCATTTCGAAAGCCTCTAGCAGTTTCTGCTAATTGCTTATTTATACCTCTTCAGGTTTACCTTGTTTGAATGACGCTGTTTTTTTCATCAGCTCGAATGCTTAACATCCATTAAACTGCTTGACCTCTTGCAAATTTAAATGACGAGCAGAACATCACAAGTCTTGGCTTGTCTTAATTTTTAAATAGTTAATATTGAGTAAACATACGTTATGTAGCGTGTTCGTTCATTTGTATTTGCGAACTACAGATATACAAATAAATACAAATAAAGTTGGCTTAAATCGTTTTACTAACAGCTGAGTAATCAAGCGAGAGAAAAGTCTTCGATCAGATCATAATTATAGCTGCTAAGAATGACTTATGATGCGCTATTTCTGCGATGATCATGATCGGCGTCTTAATGTATATGTCAGAAAATTGAACGTCACTCGCGGGTCTTCAGCGGCGCCTTGGCAGCGTGCCAAGAGCGAAGATCTCTAATTGGAGGAGGCGTTGTTTGACGTCGAAACGCGACTCTGCTGACACAGATGGTACTACAGCTGCGAGTGAGACGATTAAAGCAAATGCCCCGATGGCCGCCCTGCCCTTCCTTCCTCCCTGCCCTTCCTTCCTTCCTCCCTGGCCTCCATTCCTCTTCAGCCCATATCTTCTAATGCAGAGGACGGCCAATGCGTCCATAACTCACTCAGCCGTCTGCCGTCGTCGTTGCACTAGAGCGTAAACACTGTCTGTCATGGCAATCCGATGCGCATGTCTGTGCGCATGCGCGTACGCTTAGCCCCCGCAAACACACACTCACATACATCTACACACAGACACACGCAGACATTGACGCAAACGCACACATATAGACAGATGTTTGCATTTTCATGTCTACGTGGCCGATCATGAACGCAAAGGCTGGGCAAGGCATGACCGTATTTGTAGTTCACAAGACCGTGTCATGTGATCTCAGGTGTTGCCACGTCAGGCACCGCAGGCGTTCTACATTATGCCTTGTTTAAGATAACTAATTGGACATTAATTTCAAATCAGGTGCATTAAACACTTCAAAGGACAAGACAGTTAGTTCGTAGGTCTATTAGGCTGTGTCATGAAGCAGCAAGTGCTGTAGTGTAGAGGAGTTCGAGAGATAGCAATTAAGGATGAAGGAAGCGAAGAAGAGATCCGTGTAAAGCGGGCAGGCATGCAGGTGGGCAGGTAGACAGGCAGGCACGTAGGCAGAAAGGCGAGCAGGCAGGCAGGTAGACAAGCAGGCACGTAGACAAGCAAGCAAGTAGGCAGGCAGGCAGACAGGCATGCAGGTAGGCATGTAGGCAAGCAAGCAAGTAGGCAGGCAAGTAGACAGGCAGGCACGTAGGCAAGCAAGCAGTAGGCAGGCAGGCAGGCAAGTAGACAGGCAGGCACGTAGGCAGGCAGGCAAGCAAGCACGAGGGGGAGGCAAGTTGGTAGACAGGCACGTAGGCAGGCAGGCCTGCAGGCAGACAAAGTAGGCAGGGACGTAGGCAAACAAGCAAGTAGGCAGGCAGGTAGGCAGGCAAGTAGGCAGTCAGGCACGTAGGCAGGCAAGCAAGCAGGCACACAGGAAGGCAAGTAAGCATTCAGACAGGCGGACAATGAGGCAACAGAGAATAGTGTATGGCCCAGTTAGCTACATTGGTGAGAGCGTCTGTTCTTGCGGATCAGGTCGCCTCCCGACGGTGGCTCATGTAAGAGACTTAAATCTCGGGCCAGCATGGGACCTTAAAATAATATAGCGTGGCGCCTATTCAAAGGGGAAGCGATGTTGAAGGATCTCACCCGAACATTTATTAAAAAATGAGCAGGGTCGAGGCCGTACGGTCGCTATAATAAATATATATACATTCATTACTGATGAACAAAGACTTCTATTTCTGTTGATTTTGCTCTCAGTCAAACTACATAAGCACATCTGTCTGTGAGGATGCTGAATGAGTTATGAGCTGCACAAAAGCGCAAGCAAACAATTCGCAGAAACAGAACCCGGTAGATAAGCACATATTTAATTCATTCATTCATTCATTCATTCATTCATTCATTCATTCATAATATTTATATAGTCGCAGCGCCACCAAGACTATTACCCAGAGGAGTAGGTAAGCGCATATGTACTAACTGAGTAACAGATCTCTCTTCAACGAATCACTCTAATACAGTTGAGTGTTATTTTATTAGCCTATAGTCACGCCTATTGCAACTTCCAATAAGCATAACTTTCCGAAAGAGACTTCTCATAGTCAGAAGTGTTAAAGTTGCTTTTTAATTGAGAGTTCAGTTTAATAATTAATGATCGGTTTAATAATTTCTTAGTCATTGCAGAACACGTCGGTATTGAATGCGCTAAATGTTACTGTTATCAGTGTTATGTTTGAGTGGGCTTTTTGAAATGTTGATAGACCCAGTATATTTGGCAGTAATTTCGGATTAAATTCTCATCGTGTTGGCCAATGTTCATTTGAAGCAGGAAGCAACACGAAGTCGCTCGCCGCAGCGGCGGCGATCTTTTTTGACAGGTGAGGGGGACATTTTTAAACTGATCTGGTCAAAAAAGAGTTTTGAACTGATCTGGTCAAAAAAGAGGGAAAAAATATTTATCGCTGTGAACTGTTCTGGTCAAAAAAGGTAAACAAATTTTACGCGCTCACGCGCGAGAAAATTTCATAACTTTTTTGGTGTTTCTTCAAAATGTGGGGGGCCGATGTCTGGCGTGTCCCCCACTGTTAAAGGTGGGGTCTTGTCCCCTCGATTCCCCATGACTCGCCGCAATAACAGTGCAACAGCAACAGCAACAAGAGCATCAGACAGAAGAGCAGTTCCAGGCGTCAAATGATTAGCATCGCAGGTGTAAAGGCGTTTTGTTTACCATGGCCAAATCCATCGCTCGAAGCACATCTGCTGACTGTGCTGTCTCTCCCTCAGCGCTTCTCTCCGTCTGTATGTCTGCGTCGGTCTCTGTAATCCGATACGAAGGTTTCTGTCTGTCTCTGTCTCTGTCTGTCTCGCGCGACACGTGTTGCTGCGGCGAGTAATGCGGGCACTGATCGGAGGAGGGAATGTTTTGAAGGAGGGAGCGCTGGATGGATGAGTGCACACATCAGCATCAATTCGTGGATCGATATTGGAACGATTGGAACAGAACAAAGATTGGCTTTGAAGCAGCTGTTGTACTTTCCAGCAGCCGATAGGTGAGCATTTATTGGCGCTAAATAAAACTGTGCAAACATGGTGACATCTGTCGTTCGTTGTGATATAAAGGCGAGGTCCATCCCAGCTTCCAAGTTACAGCAGCTGAGTTTATGTTAGGACGACAAAGTGTCTCGAGCGTCAGGTTTATCTGTAGTAGAAAAGAGATAAGGGAATTGGACGTTTTCGGTGTGGCTCTTTACCAGGAAGCTTCGTGAGAAGTAGAATACTGTATGCTTCGAATGTTTAACAGTTTTAATGTACATTAAATGCATAGTTAGACCGAATATTTCGCTAAGTTCTTTAAATTTCATGTGAGCGACAACTTGGAAGAATAGAATTGTGATAATGGCTAAAGTTAGGATTCTGGCTAAGGCTGTGGTTAGTCGCAAGAATCTTCGTTAAGGCAGAATAACAAAGAGCCTGAATTTCAGCATTTCATCTCAAATGCACGTTGAGTCTTGCGGCTCATGGTACAAGACTTTACTAGAGGTAGTGTGAACAAATCAAAATCACTACATTGTATGCAATCAAGTTACACTTAACATGACTTCCGTTATTTAAATCGTAGGATTTCGAAGTTATAACGAGCAAATTATCTACATAATAAATAGGAATAGTCTATTTCTATCGGCATGCTATAACATAACATAACATAACATAACATAACATAACAGAGGTTTACGGTGGTTCAGAAGCTAAAGCCTGTGTGAGAACCACCACTATATACATGTCCTAATATCCTATCGGCATCTCGGTTTAACGCAGTGAGTAAGTCGCATTGTATATTCCTAGAATCCTACGCAAGTCGCAATAAACGGAGAAATATTGTTGCGAAGATCTTACTTAGAATCCGATTAAGCTGCTGTATCGAAAACATCGAGGAATGAACGACCGCTCTATTTCTGAAGTTGTCTGTTTAATATCAGCAGGTAAATCTGAGCTAAAAGACAGAATCTCAGAATGCCGCCTGGTATTGTCCTGACAACGAATGTTCTCTTCAGCGAAGCCTGTGCTACAACCGAGAGAGAGAGAGAGAGAGACAGACAGACAGACAGACAGACAGACAGAGAGCGAAAGAGAAAAAGAGAGAGAAGAGAAGGAGGGAAGGAGAGAGGGAGAGAGAGAGAAGAGAGACAGAGAGAGAGACAGAGAGAGAGAGAGAAAGAGAGAGAGAGACAGACAGAGAGAGAGAGAAAGAGAGAAAGAGAGAAAGAAAGAGAGAGAGAGAGAGCGCGCGCGCAAGCCGATCGACCCATCTAAATATCCGATGGGTATTTAGACAGGTCGATTTCAACTAATATATGTCGTTGTTGTGTTCTGAAACAGACATCAAAACAAGGACATGAAACTCGCTGCAGCTGTTATTGTCTGAATGACTAATGGTCGCGCTGCTGCTGCTTCACATAGAATTACCGATTTCTGTGGAAACGGTTAAATTCAAACCAGGATTATGCAGAGGAAAATAGGCTGAATAGGATAAGGGGTGGTGCAACTGAAGGTACTGGCAAGTCAGCTGAAGGTTTGAAATAAAGGTCATGCACGGAAACAATTAACCAATTTTAGAGGGTTTCACGTCACCTTAATGAGGTATCGCCTTTTCCCTGACGCTCAGTATAGTACAGTACAACAAGCTTTTGTAAGGATAGATATCAGCTGCAGGTTCAAATAACATAATACCTTTCCAACAATTTTCAAGAGCGCATTGTTCTGCACTATTGCGAATTAGAGAACAACATTTCTCCATTAAGAAAATACGAAGAATGTGCACCTGTCTGCGCTGCGCACAGTCAATACATTTAGGGGGATCAAGTAGCTCGTTAATTTTTTTTAATCCGAACACAAAACCAAGGTTTCAATAGACGGGTTGGTTGATATATCCGAACAAAACTAGGAGCGTGCCCGGTCAAAGAGAAGCACATATGCCATACGGCCCAGTCCTGAATATCTACGAAGCCCCGCCTATGACACACAGTTTGACAATTGAATCGTCGCCATATTCAATATAAATCAGACACTAAGACCTTCAAATCTGGAAGTTGCACTTGCCTCAACGCGCTTCTCTGAGGTCTTGGCCTTAAGTCACAGAAAGCACAACATTTCGCAGAAGACCTTCACTGACTTCATTGTCTTCCACACCAGTTTCAAGTTATAAATGATGACTGGAGCATCCCGAAGGAAAGCACGCTATCTTGTAGCCTATTAAGTTACTGCTCGAACTCTATTGTTTTAGTGAATGGTTAAGTAGCAGGTTGACAATTTGTTTATGTGCGGATAGTGTTTGGAAAAGATGCGGCGCTACAGATAACAAGATGAGAGGGAATCATGGCAGAAGAGTTTTAATAACATTTCATACCCATAGCCCAGCAGCAGGAACCAATACTAGTAAACCTGTTGGTTTTATAAGCATTGTGAGAGTTGGCTTTTGGATCGGTGATGTAATGGAATGACTACTTGCAGCTGTATCGTCAGCAGTTCCAAAAGTCATCCATCAAAAACATTCTGTAGGCCTACTGTTTGAGTGTCATTGTATTACGAACCATAGCGTAACAATGGCCTCAATGCTTTCTTTTGATAGAGCAAGCGGTAGCAAATTAGTTATTTCTATTTGGATTTCTAGGTCGGTTTGACGTCATTGTGACCAATTTTGCCTCATTTTGGTTTTCGGTAAAACGGACTTCACCTCTTCTTAAGTGTGCCCATACCATAAATTTCCTTTCTGCTAGATAATTATTCCTTTGGGTTTGACACGCGATTCGTTTCTGCTGGACAGAGTAAGTAACATCTACATGCATCAATATAATCTACGAAAACGTGAGAACCGGTAAGATTATTTGAGTTGTATTATAGTTTAGGAACAATTTAAAGTTATTTCTGGAGTTATTTTCATTCTCCACGAGGTCAAATACGAATGATTAAAAACAAATTATTCTAAATAATTAATGAACAATTTAGAGTAATCTACTTTTAAGTCAGGGCTTTCAAACTGTGGTCCGCGGACCAAGAGGGATATATGGCGGGGTCCTCGAGAGCGTTCTTAAAATATTCATTAGTGTTTTCAAATTCATAGGCTACTTATAAAGTAGCCTACTGCAAATGGTGTGAGAAGAGCGATCCACGATCAGAGAGCGCCAAAGAAAATGGATTGGCCATATAATGAGAGGGGATTCTCTGCTGAGAAATATCATCGAGGGTAGAATGGAGAGGAAAAGACACGAGGAAGACCGAGAACGATGTTCCTGGACTGGATGATAAAGAGGGACGGCTACAGACAGATGAAAGCGGAAGCTCAACATCGAGAGGAATGGCACCGTTGGATATATGAACCTGCCTGAGGGCAGAGAACCAAAGAAGCAGATGCTACTTATAATACACCTAATAATAAATGACTTTTTAAATACTTAGGTCCGCGAGCTATGCCTAGAAAAAATAATAAGGGTCCCTGGTCCAAAAAGCTTGAAAAACACTGTTTTAAGTTACTGGCGTTGTCCACACAATATAAGGGTCAAGTAAGAACACTTGAAAACAAATAATAATACGTAATTAGGGAACAATTTAGAGTAATCTACTTTTAAGTTTCTGGTATTGTCCACACAATATGACGTCACATAAGAACAATTCAAATCAAATGATTGCAAATAATTAGGGAGCAATTTAAAGTAAGCTACTTCTAAGTTACTGGTGTTGCCAACACATTATGACGTCATGTATGAACACTTCAAAATATGTGAGTTTAGGTTGCCTTTAATAGCAATTTAGACAGTTTCTGCCAATTATTTATTTTTAAACAAACAGGGCTGAGTAAACGTGATTTTCACTAATTCACTAATTCACTTCCCAGCCTGTTTTGCGTAGACTCTTACTCTTGAGGTCTCAACTTGATGTTTAGAAGCTTAAATTAATTAATTAAGCTTAAACGTAGATTATTATTAGACCTTATTCAACGTAGACTGTTTCTGTCTCTGCGGACGGACGTTTTTGCAATTATTATTATTATTATTATTATTATTATTATTATTATTATTATTATTATTATTATTATTATTATTATTATTATTATTATTATTATTATTATTATAATGACCAGATCACAGCTTAGTTTTGATGCGCCATCGACTGATAGTTTTTACATTACACATCGGCGCTGTAGAAGTTGCTAATAAATAATTATATTAATAACTAGCTGTAACCCGTGAAAAATCACGGTATATAAAACAATTATTGCAGTGATAACAATTAAGCTTACTTCCCCGTTATATTATGACGTCATAGGCCTATAGCCGTCGTCAAGACAGCCATCGCCAAGGCGGCAGTATAGTGACGTCACAATAGTGTTTGTTACCGGACGGACAGACAGACAGACAGACAGACAGACGTACAACGGTTATAATGTTGTTTAATTGGAACAAACTTGAACAGCTTAAGACAAGTGTTTGCCATTTGATTGAAGAAATATCTGGACAATTTGTATGCAGAGTAGATTGAAAAGGTTTATTTCGTTTTAGAAGCATTAGTAGAAGTAGAGTCAAATAGCATGAATTAGTAAATAAAATGTTCTAATAACCCTCAGAGGCTAACCTACGGTGAATGTTTACCGCATTGAATTCATGCAATGCATCATTTCAAATTTTCGTAACTGTAGGCTACCATGTGCTGATTGGTAGCTGATTTCAATCGAATTTTCCTTAACGGGAAGCTGTCAGGCAGATATTTGACCACCAGGCGACAGCGTGCAGTAAGCATAATCAAATTTCAGCTTGATAAAAATAATGTTGTCATCTCCAGAGATGACAACATTCTGTTTGCTGTAGTCCTATGCATGCGATCAAAGCCAGTCAAATATGGAGTGAAAATATGCATCGTACGATGCTTACATGAAGGCTTTCCTTGAAAAAGTTAATGACACGGTTCAGAAGTGACAGGGAGCTCTTGTGATGATGAATTTCCATCGGCACACATAGAGCACGCGCTCAAGATTTCCTTGAAAACAACCTTTCATCATTGGTACTTAGTCCAAAATTAATGCTGCGGTTCCCTGAAAGAAGCTCGCGGATCGCAATCATGAGAACCTTTAACTATAGGCCTATTTGACTTCAGTGATCACAACACCACATTGTTTCCTATGTTCCAAAAAACCAGATGTCTGATAATGCTAGCCACTAGGCATCATTAGATGAAAACTGAACCGCGGAGGTATATCAGACCAGATATAATTTCAGATTACAAGAAGACGAGAGAAGCTGTGGACACATTAGCCAAACCCTGTTGCCAGTAAGCTTATTCTAGTGAACTATATGTCGATGTTCTTCAGTCTGCCCGATATTACTGTACACAGCAGTTCATTTATATGGCTTTACAAACATCCTAACTGGAGTGCGTATCTTGGAAGTGGGAGAAGGGACCGTTCAGTTTGAAGTTGGAAAAGTCGCTGCGCATGTCATGGATTCAGCGGCATGTTGATGCAGCATCAGTCCGTTATCAACCTTCGGTCAAGAGAGGAGCAGTGGAGTATGCTATTAGACCACTGGACAAGAAGATAAGAGAAGCCAATAGAAGAGAGACACGAGCAACAAACAGCTCCAAAGGCCAATGGTTCAGATATGAACGAAAAAATAGGAGATAAGTGTTAGTTGCCAATCATGCGGGAAATTTGTTTACGGATACAATGCGACAAAGCTAGGCCTATATATGTGTGGTGATGACTGCAATCAAGATGACTTGGCTGATAGTTGTTGATCAAAAACACTTCAAATGATGCTTTCTATTGAGCATTTATATATTTTTTTATTAGAAGCAATTTCTATCAACAGCTCTGAAACTCTGCAGGGTGAAAAATTCCCCCAGGTTAGCTAATTTATAATTCTTAATGTGGTCAGTATCAGTTTCTGCGATCAACCATTTCGCTTCTTGCTCTCTCTCTTTCTCTCTCTTTCTCTATCTATCTATCTATCTATCTATCTATCTATCTATTTATCTATCTATCTATCTATCTATCTATCTATCTATCTATCTATCTATCTATCTATCTATCTATCTATCTATCTATCTATCTATCTATCTATCTATCTATCTATCTATCTATCTATCTATCTATCTATCTATCTACCTAACTACCTACCTACCTACCTACCTACCTACCTACCTACCTACCTACCTACCTACCTACCTACCTACCTACCTACCTACCTACCTACCTACCTACCTACCTACCTACCTACCTACCTACCTACCTACCTATCATCTATCTATCTATCTATCTATCTATCTATCTATCTATCTATCTATCTATCTATCTATCTATCTATCTATCTATCTATCTATCTATCTATCTATCTATCTATCTATCTATCTATCTATCTATCTATCTATCTATCTATCTATCTATCTATCTATCTATCTATCTATCTTTGTATCTAGATGAATTTGATCCTTGTGCAGTTGAATATTTTATTTGTATTTTGCAAACTGAGAAAATTCAAAAACGCAATAGAAAGCTTAAACTCCTCAAAGTGATAACATCACAAAAGGTAATAGTATACAATTCACGTGGTCACAAATCTCACAATAAACCAGAGCATTACTTTATTAGTAACCCACAAAGTGAATTGTGAAAGAAAATGCTAAAATACATACACAATATAATCACACTAGCAAAACGGAGGGGGTTGGAAACGACCCTCTGGGGTGTGCAATGAGGTCTTAACTGTGGGGTCCTAAGAAAGACTATGAGGTTGAACCCCCACCTCCGACAATTCTCACCCTGGTCCGGCACAACACCTATTATCAGGCTACCACATCACTGGACGCTGCTGCAAGTGCGTAAGTTTCTAAAGCGACACTATCATTCCTTCACTGTTGACGGGAAACTTCAGTCGGGTATCAGTGGTGTGTCGTTTAATGCTGGCATTTAGTGTGTGGCTTCAGTTTGGTGTAGCTACTGTGATACGATCGGTCATCGACATAAGTCAGATAGATGACCGGCTGACAGGATGTAATCATCAAATGCGCACGTACTTGCTTCTGTATGGCATTCGCGATGTCACAATGCATACTCTGTGGTAAACACACTGATCAAAACCCCGACCAATTTTATCAACACTTCCTTTGATCTATAAGTGCATTTTAAATGCCCTTATTTTATATATAGGTTTGTTTTCAAAAGGGTTTTTAACTGGATGTTATTTTCCTGAGGTCATTGCCCAGGGGGTTATTGCCCTCCAAAGTTCCGTGTACGATGTTCATACCAGGGCTGCCTCTTTCCACAAGACTGGTTGAAAGTGTCGTCTGGACAATGATAGCCTAACCAAATCCTGTCATTGTATAATCGCAGAAGTGATGATCTCACTCGTCAATCCTTCCGCCAGGATGAGAATAACACTGTTAAATACAGCGTCTCAGCGTCTGCCTGTTTTCCGGGTCATTTTCACCAAATAACATATCTTAGAAGATATATAGCCCCGTTGACATGATATTTATTTTATTCGAAATAACAATTTATATAATAAGTATATGACCATATGACAGGCTGATATATAGCTTGATTACCCTGGTTATTTTGCATCGTTGTTAAGTCTGCTGAAGTCATGTGATTCTTTGGCAGTATATGTGCTTTGACTTTGAGTATGGTAACAACAATAACAACAACAGCAATAATGATAGGCCTAATGAAAATAATAATTATAATAATCGTAATAAAAATTATTAGTATGAACAGACGATTTGTTTAGCGCCTTTGCAAAGCGGAGGCCGAAGGAAAGGACGGCGACGCTGTATACATGAGTTCAAATATCAATGATAGGATCATGCTTTAAAAAGATAAGAATTGAGCTGTGATTTGGCGCATTCTTTACATGGTCAGAAAGAGTGCTCCATGCAGTGGGTTCAGCGCAGAGAAGGAACAGTCGCCAAACTTCGTTCAAGACCTTAGAAGTTGTAGGTGGTTTTTAGATGAGGATCGTAACCAACATCAGTTCCGGTTGTCTGCTACCCGAATGGATATGTCAGATATGTAGTCCGGCATAAGATGATGCAGTGCTTTAGCCTATATATATATATGATCATGCACAGTTTTAAGATCTCATCTTAAACTCGCTCTTTTCACTTTATAGTTCAATTCCAAAAGTATTGCTTCAACTCTCAGCTCTGGTAATAGACAATTGATGCTTATTAAAGTTTATCAACTTCCTTTACTTCCGCTCTTTGGTTTGCTGCAATTTTAAACTTCATTCAAATGTTTGGTCTCCTTTCCTTGAGAGCTCATTAAAGTTGGCTATTTAAATCTGTATAATTATGAATTCATATATTAGAGGACGAATTTCTAGAATTCGAGAACGTTCTCTCAGCCTTTGACCAATAGATGTGGTAATAACCATGTCCTTCTCTTCCACTGTTAGGGTCATCTCTCTCCATGTGAATCATTGAAGTGAGATCACGTTGCTCAAGCTGTTAAATTAGTTTTTTCTTTCATGGGCTACCACCTATCTTTATTACTTTCCGTGCTTGGAAAAACTAAACACTTCAAGGTTTAATCTGACGAGGAGAGTTATTTAACGCACTTTACATCCATGGAATAATTCTGACACTGCTGTTACCAGGAGGCTGCCCAGCCGCCTCGACAGTATCTGAATTTCAAGTAGGCCTACCTCATGTCTTCACTTCGCATTTTGACTTTTAAGTAGGCTTTGCTTTCCTTGCTGTCATGTATCTGAAGTTGACCTTCGATCTGGACTTATATATTTGATTTGCTGAGCCCCTCAACTTAAGTTACCATAAGACAGAAACGAAAGGAAAAGCTAAGTTTGAATATATTAGTTAATGTTCAGTTCTGTGCTTTCAGTGTTCTGTCATAAAGGTACTAACAAACTGAAGAAATTAAATTTACAGTACCTCGTGTCTTCAATTTACAGCTTGACTTTGAAGTTGGCTTTGCTTTCATGTTGGTCAAACAAAAGTTGGCTCTTGATCAGGACTTTGATATTCGATTTGCTGAAAGCGCATTCCCCTTCAATTTTACATGACCAAAATATCGAAGCCAATGAAACTGAAGTTTGAATATAAAAGTTAGTGTTCAGTTCGATGTTTTAAAGTGTTCTCTCATAAAGGTATAAAGCAGAAGAAACTGAATTCAAATTACCTCGTGTCTTCACTTCGCATTTTGGCTTTGAAGTTGGCGTTTTCTGGGTTCATGTTCTGGTTCAGGTTTTCCTTAAATCACTTTATCACTTACTGTCCGAGACCTCGGCGTCACTGTGGACTAGGAGCTCAGTTTCTCGCAGCACGTCAATCTGGTCGCTCGAAGCTGCTACTATCAGCTTCGAGTTGTTTCTCATTCCCTCTCTCAAGATGCTGCTGTGGTTCTTGTCCAAGCCTTTGTCATTTGTAGAATTGACCATTGTTACTCGAGTCTTGTCGGTCTCCAACTTGGGAGTAATAGGGCGTCTGGATCGGTTTTCACGCTGAACTGCTAACCTCACTGGGCCTATCATTAAGGTTGCCTCTATTTCTACTTACACGCGTGACATTTTACGCTGGCTCCCTGTCTCTCAGCGCATCTCCTTTAGGAGTGGTGCACTAGTTTCTTGTTGCCTTCTTGGTTTAGCCTCATCTTACGTGATCTGTGTCGCCCGGTGTCTGACGTTGTAACTCATCGGACGCTTCGCTCTTCGGCCAGACGGGAGTTCTTAGTTCAACGGGCTCGTTCTTCTGCTAGGCAGCGCCGGGCATTTTCAAATGTAGGTCCCTCCATCAGCGTTTATTGCCTCCGATCAATCAGCCTGCGTTCTACATGTCACTTAAGTCCCTTTTTTTACCGTGGCTGGGCTGAGAGCGCTCCTGGGTAGGATTTCTAAAGGCGCTATACAAATTCTCAGAATGAATGAATGAATGAATTTCAAATACCTCGTGTCTTCACTTCGCATTTTGACTTTTCAGTAGGCTTTGCTTTCCTTGTTGGCCGTGTATCTAAAGTTGACCTTCGATCTAGACTTTTATATTTGATTTGCTGAGCCACTCTCAACTTAAGTTACCATAAGACAGAAACGAAAGGAAAAGCTAAGTTTAAATATATAAATTAATCTTCAGTTCTGTGCTTTAAGTGTTCTGTCATAAAGGTACTTATAAACATAAAAAATTGAATTTACAATACCTCGTGTCTTCGATTCACAGCTTGACTTTGAAGTTGGCTTTGTTTTCATGTTGGTCATTCAAAAGTTGACTTTTGATCAGAGGTTTTTATATATGATTTGCTGAAAGCCCATTCACCTTCAATTTTAAATGACCAAAATATCGTAACCAATGAAAAATTAAGTTTGAATATAAAAGTCAATGTTCAGTTCAATGTTCTAAACTTAAAGTGTTCTCTCATAAAGGTATAAAGCAGAAGAATCTGAATTTCAAAAACCTCATTGTCTTCACTTCGCATTTTGACTTTAAGTTGGCCATGCTTTCATGTTGGCCATAATAAAGTTGACTTTCGATCTGGATATTTTATATTTTGATTTGCTGAAAACCCTTTCAACTTTAAATCACCATCGGATCGAAAACAATGAAAAGTTATGTTTGAATATAAGGGTTAATGTTCAGGCATGTGTTTTAAAGTGCTCTCTCGTAAAGGTATTGGAGGTATAAAGCAGAAGAATCTGAATTTAAAATACCTATGTCTTCTCTTAACATCTTGACATTGCTTTAATGTTGACCACAGTAAAGTTGACTTTCCGTATTTTTTAATTGCTGAAAACATCCAACTTCAACCCGACTTATCTTCTTGGGTTTGATCTCTGCATATAGTTTAAATCTTAAACAATTGATTGAAAATTGTCAGTGTCTCTGCATATAGTTTAAATCTCAAACAATTGATTTAAAATTGTCAGTGTTTTATTTGTCGTAAGCGTTGGAGACTGAAAAGATCTTGGGTGTCTCAGGACCCCCCTCTCCCCGCTCTTTCATGGCAGCCACGGTCTGCCTCTTACGACATAAATGTAGAAAATTGTTATTTCTTGGTTTGAGCTGGCAGGCATGTTATTTTGGACAAAGCCACTGTTGTATACCAACGAAAATAAATTACAAAATACCGGTATAGTTTAAAAGTTTGGTAACCTAAAAGCTTACGAGTTCTGTGCAACGTTTTGTGTTTTTGTGCATAAATCTATTCAGATGTGTGCTCATATTAGTTCTTGTTTTGCCAGAGTTGCAAATGATTCTTCGGGACTTAAATGGCTACGGGGAACTGTTATTGTCTGGTTGGCTAAGACTTGTCAAATTCTGGCTGGGAGAAAGTGCTTCGAAGGGCTACTGCATTAAATCGTTGGTTCATAACTGAAAGGAGCTGGAAAAGAAGCGACCGGGATCCAGGCTGAAAGAAAGGCCATTCTTGTTTGTTTTGTAAATAAATGTAAAGAGGAAACTAAAATACCCCATGAGTCGTCAGTTGTTTCATATGCAAGACATTAAAAACGTTGATTTTATCCAGCGGACGTGTACTTTAGTAATCTGTGAAATTGTCGACCCCCAGCTAATTTTCGACAACTAAATCACTGATGATTGTCTGCATCAAAATTCATCATGCATGTATCTATCTACGTATGCTGCATACTTGTATATAGGCCTATTATTTATGGCATATATGCAAAACTCAAAAAAGGGGGGAAAAGACGGGGTCGACCAAGGAAGAAATGGATGGATGAGATTCACGATGTAACTGGCATGAATTTGGAAGAACTAAGGGACCTGACTTCGAATAGGAAGCAATGGAGAATGTTTATCATGACGATCGCTAGAGCTCCAGGAGTTGACAGCACAAGGTGACAAGGTGATGCAAAACTCTATATAACTGAAAAATTGGTGTATTTCCTTGTTTTGAAACGATTAGGCCTACACGTCTTATGACTGCTTTTCTTGACCAGGGACGTATCTAGCGTTGGGCTTGGGGGGGGGCTTAAGCTCCCCCAAACGAAGTTGAACCCCCCAAACAAGTCAAGCCGTTGTATGCTTACGGCTAAAATTCGTATGAACACTGTATAAATGTTGCCATGTTCAAGGCTTAAGCCCCCCCCCAAACGAAAAAGCCTAGTTACGTGCCTGTTCTTGACATTGCTCAATTTGTTCGGGCGAATAGTTTATTCAAATTCTTGTAAAGCATTTTACATCTTTATTCATTTATTATTTTAAGAAGGAGCTAGGGAAATTGGGCTGTTAAGCGTTGGAGGTTAATTTGCAGTGGTTCTAACACAGACTACACGTCTTTTGAACCACTTAAAGCCCTTGTTATGATATGCTATGCTACGCTATAATAACAGAAGATCTAAATACCTTGTAATATCGATCATCTTGCCGATCTTCTTAGGTCTGAACACCAAGCTTTTAATTTCAGCAAAATATACGTAGAAAAGAAATATAAAATTCTTACTAATGTTGCCATGGCAAAGGATTTTACGTCATTATTTCTGTTTGTTTCACAAGATGACGTCATCAATCAGTATCACGGCGCAGCTAATAAACTGGCTGTGCAGTTGCAATGTACTGAGCTCTTCATGAGTAAATTCCTTTTTAGAGCTAAGAAATTTGTTGAACGCTCGCCGCAACCTTGGCTTTACTGCTGTTTCTGAAGCTAGGCGCCGCAGCGGCCGCATATAGATCAGCTTGAACGTCTTTCACTGGACCGTATAAACAGTGCAAGCTCGTTTCATCTGCCAAGTTGCATATTTAACTAATTTAATCTCTGAGAGTCTGCTTTACCTAAAACCACGTGGAAGGTTTTAGATAATTACTACTATATCACGACTAGTGTATTTGCCCGTCAAATTATGACGTCATAATTTGTTTTATTATAGGCCTATATGTATCGTTGGTTATCGCCATCGTCAAGACCGCCGTCGTCAAGACAACGGTTTATGTTTCACAATAGAACAGAACCCGTTTGTGACGTAGCGTCCCCCGACAGACGGACACTCTATGGATATTATATGTATAGATAAGTTAAATACAGCCCCTAATGTGCTAATAAATTGTCGAAGTTCTTTGCAAATAAAAGTTCAGGCATCAGGTAAAATTTGCAGGTATTGGCTCACCTTTGATAAATACCTTTATTCTAATCCTATAGGCCTACTTTCTGTTTTCAACTGCGTCCAGAAAGTAACAATTGCATAAGTTATTACACAGCTTTTCTCCGCTATAAATCTGTCTCCTTTACCTCTCTTTTAAGAGAGTGCGATGTCTTAGGTCAAACCATGAATTCAACAGTGTTGTACAGGAACGAAGTAAAACTAGCGTGTTACTCTACTTAAGTAAGAGTTTCAGTACTTTTACTTGTAAATAAGTAGGCCTATCACAAAACGGAAATACTTTTAACTCTCAACGAAGTAAAATTTAACCCATTGTACAGCACTTTTACTTAGCTACAATTTACGTATTATTATTGTTGTTGTTGTTATCATTATTATTATTATTATTATTATTATTATTATTATTATTATTATTATTATTATTATTATTATTATTATTTTTATTATTATTATATTTTCGGTTTAACAGTAGCTGAGATTCAAATTATTATTATTATTATTATTATCATTATTATTATTATTATTATTATTATTATTATTATTATTATTATTATTATTATTATTATTATTATTAGTTATTATTTGATTGGATTTGGCAGGACCGTCAGCCAGTCGATGGAATGAGGGGAGCTCATTGCCAGCAAGCGTGCTCGGTCACTTGGTTTATCGCTGTTATTGCAAGCCGCCAAAGTTATTATTATTACTATTACTATTATTATTTTTTTAACGCCCGAGGCAAAAATAATCCCTCAAGCTCTTAGAAACTATCCGATTAGCTTTGTCGTTCTGGAGTTAACGGTCATCTTCACCGGTTATTATTATTATTGTTATTATTATTATTATTATTATTATTATTATTATTTATTATTATTATTATTATTATTACTACTACAACTACTACTACTACTACTGCTACTACTACTACTACTACTACTACTACTACTACTACTACTACTACTACTACTACTACTACTACTACTACTACTACTACTACTACCACTATGATAACAATGATAATAATACTGTTTTGCTTATGCGATAGAATTGGTAAAGCGCTGTAGCACTAGCTGTAGCACCCCGAATGTTTTTTAGGCAAAGTAAGCGGATTCCAACAGGTGTGCTTGAGCTTCGAAGTAAAACAATTGGTGGAAATGTCTGAGAAATGGCAATTAAGTTTTCTGAATGAGAACTTATTCACCGCAAAATGTAAATCCTAGAATAAGAGAGATGATAGTAGTTCAGGATATGTAAAGCAATGTATACAATTTTTTTATACATATTTAGAAACTTGCAAAATGCAGAGATTTTAATTATTGTGCATGATAACCTTTAATCACACACACACACACACACACACACACACACACACACACACACACACACACACACACACACACACACACACACACACACACACACACACACACACACACACACACACACACACACACACACACACACACACACACACACACACACACACACACACACACACACACACACACACACACACACACACACACACACACACACACACACACACACACACACACACACACACACACACACACACACACACACACACACACACACACACACACACACACTCACACACACACACACACACACACACACACACAGACTCTTATAGTAGCCTACGGCTTTATTAAATGACTCCGATATTTTGATGCCATTTCCACTTGATTGATGGTTTAATCCGAAGACCTATGATCCTATGCTATCGTCATCAACTCGTCATCCATACTATTCATATGCCTCATGGCATCTTAAATCGATATTCAACCCTGCAAATACCAAGTGGGTGCATCAACATCGACCAAGGTGCTTACCTGTAAGATCAAAGGGACTAAATAGCATCATCACTAAGCAGCTTAACTGCAATATGCAGCAGTCTCTGCCAATTCAATCTCAGAAAGAATATACTTACAAACAGAAATATGTCTCCGAGTGAGCTTATTGGCAATAATGTAATGATATATCTGTCATTTGTGTAGGAATTAAAATATGATCTAAAATAAGATCCTCTCGAAGGAACTTCTCGACAGGTTAAAATGAATCTACGGTGAATAGTAAACTGACTGGTGACGATGAAGTTACTCTCCATATTTGAAATGTGGATGTTAATATTACCATCTCTGATTCTTCGGCACTGTGTACATCTGCAAATATTATGTGACAAATACAAATTCATTTCTTAAACCACATACAACAGAGGAGTTTTTGTTCAGTCTCATTAATTTTACTTTTGATATATGGCAACCTCTTATATTTACCCAGCTATATCTAGTTGACTGCCCCTTGATGCTTGGCTATATGATTCACCAGATGTCTCATACCCAACACACGCTCTTAGTTCATCCCTGCTTTCGCCATTTGGTTCGCCAGATGGGAAAGGA
>OY744606.1:56886184-56893594 GCA_963556255.1 Allolobophora icterica | reverse complement strand
AAACCACTTTCTATTCATTGAGTAGTTCGCACTGGGAGCGCCTCTGATTAGCAAACACTGTGAGAGGCGCTTTATAAATTTTTTTAGATACAATACAATACATTCGCACCAACTGACGCATTCCTAACAAACGAGTTGGCTTTAAGTACATACAAACATTGTACATCTCACTTGCTCTACTAAAGTAAGTCTACGTCTCTCTCCTAAAATCTAAAATCTCTTTCTCGTATCTTGTTACATATCTCAATTTGTCTCTCTATATTCGGCTCTCTCTGTCTCTCTCTCTGTCTGTTTGTCTGTCTCTCTGTCCGTCTGTCTGTCTGTCTGTCTGTCTCTGTCTCTCTAAATCAATAAATCAATCGATCTATCTATTTGTTTATCTATCTTTCTATCTATATTCTGTCTAGCAATCTATATCCATCCATCCATCCATCCATCCATCCATCTTTCTATCTATCTATCTATCTATCCATGTTTCTGTAGATTTGCATGTCTGTCTGTCCCTGTCTGTCTAGCTATCTTCTATTTATCTGTCTGTCTATCTGTCCATCTATCTATCTATCCGTCTATCTATCTGTCTATCTGCCTGTCTTATCAGTTCTATATTATCCATCTGTCTGTCTGTCTATCTGTCTATCCATCTCTTTGTCCATCTTTCCATCTATCCATACACCCTTCCATCCATATATCAATGCATCAATGTAAAATGATATATAATAAAAATAATAGAACATATCACATGATATCATGACAGAATATAAGTAACTCTCGGGTGGGTGGTGTGTGTTGGTGTGAGTGATGTGTGTTTTTGTGATTGGTGTGTGTTGGTGGTGGTGGTGTGTTTTTGGTTTGGATGGTGTGCGTTGGTGTTGGTGGTGTTTGTTTGTGTAGGTAGTGTGTGTTGGTGTGCAGTGCTTTCTAATTCTCGTCAACGTCGCCTATTCCAGAAGTTGTTGATGGATTGGACGAGAAAAGGTTAATAGCTTGCATGACGACAGTGATGGAAGACAGGCAGAAAGGGGTAGACCTACGAGTTGGAGCAGGGGCGACCGCAGGCGGACGCACTAGACGCACGTGCGTCCACCCACCAAATCAAATTCACACTATGAATAGGCATCGCATGGATATTTTTGTTAAACGGCAATACGGCATGTTAAAGCATTAGATGTTATCGAAATTAAAATTTGATGAGTCACTCTGAGTCATTTTCAGTGTATGACTACGAGCGGTGGACAGGGGAGGGTGGGGATGGGAGGAGACGGGAAGGGGTGTGCGTCCAATTTTTTAGGCCTGCGGGTGCCACTGAGTTGGAGAGAAGATAGGGGACAAGATACGATGGTAGCGGCGTAGCGCATACGGGAGCAAGGACAGTATGGAGTAGAAGAAGAAGCAGAACAGAGCTTAGAGAAACTTTAAAGGAAGTTGAATCAGGTTTCTTATGTTATGTCTGATAAGAGCAGACAACAGTATGTCTAGACTGCTGCCACATATTAAATTGTCATAGCACTATCACAATGTGTCTGGCGATCGGACAGTTTTGTCTAGTGAATTCAAAAGGACAAATGATGTCTGGCTATAGTCAACAACGACTGTGCTTTACTAATAAGCAGCCGACGTCTACAGATGTTCTGGATACACTAAATGGAGTCTGCTGTTGAAGATGAAGGCGAATAAAAGAACAGATGGAGGAGGAGGTGTTGGTGGTGGTGGAGACGGAATAGGAAGAGGAAATGCTGTGAATGTCACCTCAGTCCATTATTTCCAGTTGCTCCGAAATAAACGGATTGTCATCATTTGATTGTCGCCGCTGAGGAACTGCCAGATGCAGCAGCAGCCTCCACCTCAATAGGCGCCCTTCTGCAACAGACTGGCATCAATTTGTCCTTGTTAAGCAAGAACCTCTTCGGCGTAGCTCCACGTCGGCTTCAGCATCAGCAGCAGCAAAAGCAGCAGCAATAGCAACAGCAGGACCTATGCATCTGCGTTAGTTACCGTCGTTAGATTTCGACGAAGCCAATGACTGTGGAAAGAGGTCACGTCAATTAATATGGAAATAGGTCAAGCCAATTACTATGGAAATAGGTCAAGTCAATTACTATGGAAATAGGTCAAGCGATACAAACAGAGATGGATGGCATTTATGGCACGCAGCCCCTGTAGACATCGGAAGTGCATTCCCCACACACTCACACACCCATATGCATCATGTTTTTATGCATTTGCACGCTTGCTTCTATTGTACATCTTTGACATTTAATGTTATACAGTTACAGTTTATTAATAAAGCTTCGTTAAATAACAGAAATGATCAACTGTTGTCGCTCTTACGACTTATAAGACATGGCAGGAAAAGTATAAACTTCTGCAACCCATTCATCGTGTTGGTTCTTCTATGGGCGTGGAGTGTCTGGCTTACAATGAACCTTGCATCCTTTTGGGGTCGACAAATAAATGTTCAACGAAAGTTAGGAGTCTAACCTGTCTTATTTACCCCGGCTGGAGGGTTCTTGTCTGAAGGCTGTTGCTCCTATCTTTATTTAGGGACACATTACTGGTCTTAATGAAGCAGGCAGATGCCCTTCGTCCAACTGCCGTTGACTATTTCTGGCGCTATCTCACCGTATGCCAATGCGTTTGCACCGAACCAGTTATGGTTCCGCCTCTCCATCTTGTACTGGGCACCCGAGAGAATGTTGGGCAACAGTACATACACCGACGGTTCCTTTTCGACCTGCCAAGAGGTTCAGTCCTTGCGAAGTTGGACTCTAGGAACGCTTTCGACAGCCCAGCCGCAAGCACATGCTGGAAGTGGTTGCGAATTTCTTCCATGATTTACATCTATCTCGTCTATGCAATGCAATCAGTCCTAATGTATAGGAACTTCTGTCTTTTCTCAAATGGGCTTCTCTTTTTCTGCTTATCTTTGCAGCCATCGCTTTCTTATGTGCTCTTTGCTTTGTTTTCTTTATATCTAGATGACCTCACACTAGGTGGAAAGACTTCTGTCGCAACAAGAGACGCTGAGCTCACTAGACATGGCTTTGAACCTCGTTGCAAAATTTGAGTTCATTTCGCACGGTCCAAATATATTACCCTACCCGATCCTTCAAACTGCTTTACTGTAATATCATCTGACGATGCCTGCCTCCTCGGCTCGGCACCCCTCTCAGTCGGCCAGACCCTCACGATGGGCACACATAGCCTACGCAGCAACAGACACGTTGCACTTATTCTCTTCCGCTGCTCCCTGAATTTAATTTCTCCGCTTCATACTCTCTGATGTTTCCCTTGCGTGAACCAACCCAGCCTGGAGAGTTTCGATCTTGTCCCCTTACCATTTCGTCCTTTTGGCCTTTAAAACCACTAAAGAATTCGTGACCAGACTGGGTCGCAATCTGCCGAGGGTTTTAGGAGAATCAAAGGAGACTGCTTTAACCTTCCACCGATAGCCATGAAAGTAGCGCTTTGGGAGTTAGCCTACTTAAAAGATGTTATATAAATGTTCTGTTATATCACATTACATACATTAAGACTCTAAATATATAGCGCCCATTTTGTTTCTTACAAGCTCTTACCTCTCAAAGGCACTTAACTCTGCATTTGAAGATTAAGTGTTTTCTTCTACACAACACGTTGTGTGAAACAGCAAATGTTAAGCACTGTTCGCATTGTATAAGACTAAGCTAACTTTTATTAATATTAAGAATGATTAATTTTATTATTATTATTATTTATCATTATTATTATTATTATCATCATCATCATCATCATCATCATCGTTACGATAGTGGTAATAAGATGTCAATATTGAGTTTAATTTCCGATTCCGATAGAATCCCTCAGCGCGAGATGCCATAAAACTACCAACTGGCGATACAATTAGTCTTCGATAATTAAGAAGGCTTCCGCATCGGACGAAGAGACAATAAACAAAAGAAGCCATTGTACCAGAACACAAGCAACGAAACAAGAAAACACGCAGACAGACAAACAGACGAACAGACAGACGGACGGACAGACAAAAGCGGAATCTATTAAACCGCCTTTAAGAGTTCATCTCTGCCGAAAGGATTTTTATTAAAAGCTAGATGAATGATGCGGGTATAGGTATCGGATCATTCGGTGTAGTTACCTGCTGCTTACTTAAGAACACCCACTTCGTCGAGGATATAAGAAAGAGCAGGTATCAATTAGAGAGTCGAAATACATTGCATTATAAACCCATTAGTAGTGTGCGTGAATCTACGTGCACGAAGAGGAGGGATAGATGAATGGTAAGAGTCTTGCTCGAAGAACAAAGGATCTTGAAAGACGCGATACCCTTAAGCTCTCTCTAGGTCTATTCAGCCTTCCACTCGCTGTAAAATGAGCGGGCGTCTAACAGGCTATCAAGACGTGTGTTCTATAAGATCTTGATAATTGTAGTGTCATATGTTTCAATGTTACTAACTGCGGTTTTGTTAGTGAGCTGGTCAATAAACACGAATATATTACTACTACTACTAGGCCTACTACTGAAATCTGACTACCTCATAGATTTAAACTGTGTTTCTTGTGTAAGTTAAAGATGTTCCTGCGCTATGTTTGGCGGTACAGTTTCCATTTGAGTAGAACATTGTTCTAGAAAGGCGCTCTTCAGTACAAGAAAACGCGCTATGTCCCACGTTTTTTGTCCTACTGATGTAAACTGGTGAACCGCTATGGGCACAGTGTGGGCCCAAAAACGTGGCTGTTAGGGCCTCGCTGCAGCACGCAATGATCCTCGACCTGGCTCAGTCAAAACAAGAGGAAAGAGTTAACATATCTTGGGGCAACTCCTACTTATCAGATTCATTCAAAGAGGAAAATCTTGAATAAACCTTATGAATACGAAAACATTTATCAGGTTGGCGACACCAATCCTATCACACCAATACTTTGCCGCATAATGGAAAAGCAAATAGTCTGCCGCTTCTTCTATCCGATTTTGACCAATCCTACATTAAATCGGCCGTTTTTATCGACCAATTTGCCTTCAGGCCTGCGGGCTCAACCTCGGCTGCCCTAATAGCTCTAACTCACCATGTGACCCACTTCCCAAGCACAATAGCCTTAGATTTTTCTAAGGCTTTTGACTCCATTAGGCATGACCACTTAGCTGATACCCTAGCCAAAATGCCTATACAAGGTAATGTCCATAACTGGATCATAAATTTTTTGGACGGTCGGAAACACAGCACCAAGTTTAAGGATGAGATATCTACCCTTCTTGACATAAATGCTATCTATCATCGCTCAAGGCTCAAGCCTAGGACCACAAAACTTCATTACTGCTATATCTCGCCTATGCCCTGCCAATCCTCTCAACCGTCTTCTCAAATATGCCGATTACTGTTACCTCCTAATACCGTCATCTAATAGCACAATCACACCTTCAGAACTAGAGCACGTTGCACATTGGGCTAAGACGTGCAACTTGAAATTAAATTCTAGCAAAACCTACGAGATGGTGTTTCGGAGACCCAGGGACAGGCGAAACGACGATGTTCCGCAGGTCACACCGGTCTCCATAGGGTTACCAGCATGGTTAGGCCTATCCTAGGCAAAACAATCTCAGATAATCTTGGCATTACTACCCATGTTAACCGCATTTGCAGTCAGGCACGTCGATCGCTTTATGCGCTGCGTACCCTTGTAGCGCACGGTCTGCGAGGACCGTGCCTTCATGACGTGGTGAGAGCCACAACCTTATCCAGGATACTCTATACCTCACCTGCATGGTGGGGATTTACGACCCAAGGGGACCGTGATAGACTGGGTGGGGTCCTACGGCGTCTGATTAGGGGACGCTACCTCCATAGAACACCACTGCCGCTTGGCCGATTCTCGACTCTTCGCCGCAGTACGGAATATCCAGGGACATGTCCTGCATGATCTGCTGACCTATCAAAGGCACAAGCCACTTCCTGCGCCCACGAGCTCACGACCTGGAAATCCCGACCGCTGATAGCTTGTCCAGAAAAACGCTTATCATCAGGATGCTTTATGAAGCTGCTTAGTTTACACTATGGGTAAAAAAACAATGTAAATTGGGGATAATTGAGACAAATATTAGTAGCTAATATTAACATATTATTAGTGTAAACATGTTTACGTTGCTGTATACCAAAAGGCGGTTTGCAATTGGTTCCAATAAAGAATATTCTATTCTATTCTATGTGACATCAGTGAGTAAGTGAATGAGTATTTGAAGGAGTGAACTACGGAGCAAGCGACTGGGCGAACGAGTAAGAAAATAAGTAATAGGCAAGCGACTGCATTTTCACAACTTTGTTCCAAATATTTACTAATTTCAGATTTGTTGCACAGAGTGCTTTAGCTTTATGTTTGGTTAATAAATTGCCTTTAAAATTCCCTTTTAGTAATTAGGGCAACCAAAACAGCAGGTGCAAATATTACACAAGGCAGACAAAGTCGTTATCAACGATGTCAATGCCTTTTTCATCAGCGGCAGGCCCCTAATCATCTCTGATTCACCGTGGACAGCTGAGTAGGAAGTCAAGACTGCATAAATGTATAAGGACTTCCTGATCTTTTTAGTCAATGAGAGCGCTTGAAAGTAACTGTAATGACGATGGTCTTGATCCGAAGACAGTTCCTAATAGACGCCCTAATAGTTGCTCCGCAATCAAGCTCTATGTATGACAAAAAATGCATTAGCCAATCAGTCAGTCGTACTGTCATTCTCATTCTGGTCCGTGATATAGCGACCACATATTTCGTTTAATATATCAGAGGATACATACACGCTTTGCCCCACGAGTTCATCTTTTGCGGTCGTCGACGGTCTTCAGAATTTTTCTAATTTTTGACAATGAAAATTTGAACGTAGTTTCGTCTTTCCAATAAAAGGCTTGCTGCTCAACTACTTACTCTGTCTTTCGAATCCATACGAGGAGAGGAATAGTTACTCGTTTAAGTAATTGCTTATCCGGTTGCATTCTTTTCCACAGATGTCGTCCGGGTTCAGTATTTTTAAATCTGATATTAAATATGATGTTTTCAATCTCCACAGGCAATTTTTCGCTTCGCAGGCACTCGTCGATGTTTTCTTTAATAAGTATAATTAACTGAATTTACTGAGTCCTTATGCATTTGTAATAGGCCTATAAACAAGATATTTTCCTGTCTGCCAGACAATAGCCCAGAAATTAGTCGCACGACGTTAAATAGGAGTTTCCAGTCCCTCAGTTCTTAATTGCTGTCTAATTAATTATTTGCTGAGCCTTTCGGTGATACCGACATCTTCATTAAAAACGAATGAAAACGAATTATTAAGCAAATTTATTCGC
Organism: Allolobophora icterica; assembly: GCA_963556255.1. Taxonomy (NCBI): domain Eukaryota; kingdom Metazoa; phylum Annelida; class Clitellata; order Crassiclitellata; family Lumbricidae; genus Allolobophora; species Allolobophora icterica. The sequence continues at coordinate 56,886,263 of OY744606.1, read as the reverse complement.
AATAATAAACTGAAACTCATTCAAAATGACTTCAGAAGAAAGCTTGTGGAAGAACATTTTTTAAGGGAAATGTGAGAAT
>OY744606.1:56866184-56881184 GCA_963556255.1 Allolobophora icterica | reverse complement strand
GGTCGATAGGCCTGCGCATGCCAAGGTCGATAGGCCTGCGCATGCCAAGGTCGATAGGCCTGCGCATGCCAAGGTCGATAGGCCTGCGCATGCCAAGGTCGATAGGCCTGCGCATGCCAAGGTCGATAGGCCTGCGCATGCCAAGGTCGATAGGCCTGCGCATGCCAAGGTCGATAAGCTTACGCACAACGTACGCCTCAGATAAGCCAGTCCAATGGCATTGCTATGCATCAAAAGGTACATAGCCTATCGCTGATAAATATTAAAACCTTTATTATATTTATATACTGTAGCATTAGTAAAGATTAAAAATGTATTATATGAATAGTGTATGTCATTGTTGCGTGTTTAAAACTTGTATAACACGTTTACTAATGGAAGTCTTCAATGTTTAACGACATTCATTAATGCCAGGGCTGGTGACGTCGACCTTACCATTAAGTTACGTAGACAAATTGCCGCTAGAATAAACCCAAATGTAGCTGCACGTGCGCATGCTCCATCATGTCTCCTACCTTTCGCTTGTTCTCTTCTCGCTGTCGTACGATGTCTGCAGCGTGACAAGAGGCCTGTCTGCAGACGAGCGGTTGATTCAAGGCCATGGCAATGCGGACGCATGTTCCTCCGATCAGAACGAGCGGAATCAGGTAGACGACGAAGAAGAGGAAGAGGAAGAAGGTGCGCCGGAAGTAGCCGTGCGTTCCGTAGAGTACCATGTCGATCTCGTCGAAGCGGTCGTTGCAGATCTGTCGCGAGACGCGGCCGAGTGGGCTGTGGATCGTGAACGTGTAGCTGTTGCAGTAGAGATAGGGAGAGGCGAGAACAAGGGGCAGGATCCAGGTCGCGGTGATCACCTTACGAGTCCTCGTCTTGCTGTGAATGAGCATCGTGCTGAGAGGGTGAACTATTGCGTAGTACCTACACAGACACACACACACACACACCATAACACCTTATCCATTTGGTTTATAGAGCGCCGGGATTGTAGGCAATGTAACGAAACAAAATGTTAATAACGCGCATGCATTATTTACCACAGAGCTACGCAAGTCTGGGTCAAGGCGGAGGCTGAACCCGAAACGTCTTGCCAGAGTCATGGCATATGCTAGGTTCAGAAAGCCTTCCGGCGGGACCGTAAGAGGTGCGCTGGGACGGTCATGGAGGAGACATGGGAGCAGGTAGTCGTTCAACACTACTGACGCAGTTTGGTCCAGATATCCTGAACATGATGCTGTCATCTATGAATGGGAATAAGTTGAATGAGCTCTACGTGTTTGCCACTGGTAACTCTTCTAGTTCTCTGTGTATTATTTTGCATATTGATAAAAATTTATGTTGCAACAATTATCAAAATGCTAGCTAACAAAGAGAGCGATTTTCTTGAAAAGAGGCTATATAAATTTCTAACTACAATAACAATTATTTTATATACACACAGATTGTTCAATATATTATTTTTAATATGGATATTGTGTGGTTATTTATTTCGGATGGATGTAATTTGTGAACGACTACTCCTGTCTTTATGCAATACAAAATCTAAAAAGACTCTCATAGGATAAAATATAGTGACCAGATTCCTGTCTTATTAATTAATTAATCGTATTAATTATAGGGCCTACAGAAACGTATTTGTATTGAATGGTAATGGGATATTTACGTAGCACTACAAAAAGTAAACTCGTCGCTCTGGAAAACAATATATATATATATATATATATATATATATATATATATATATATATATATATATATAATTACGGTATAATACATTATGTATATAATTAGGCCTTTGCTTTCGGCTGTTGACTCGACTTATGCATCATTATGGCGGATTATTTGCCCTAAAGCGGAATATTGTGATAATTTCTGACATGTCTGTACGTTTGATGTTGCCTAATTTGCCTCTTGCAATTATTATTCGTTTCCGCTGTCGATTTATAACTTTTAGACGGTGTTTATATAGCACCACCTCGAGATAAAACTAATGAGAGTCGTTCTCTGCGGGAGCCTATCTGATGTTAGTGTTATTAAGAACAGAAAATTCATCAGAAGGTGAACATTGCACAGTGGTGGGGCCCACGCACACCCGTGGAACACAACCAGCGGATTTCAGTCTAGAGTTGACAGGTATATCATCGTGTTCAGAATCTATAGACCAAGCTGCGTCGGGTTTTTGGTAGCGACCACAGGCGGTAGCGTCCGCGACACACGATGAAGCTATAGCCCAGCAGTCGTTGATTGAGGGAAGATGATGCATGTCCAGCCATCGCTCGAGCCATCAGGTGCAGGTCGAACTGGTTGGTATTCGTTCGGTAGATTGATTGTGGTTGTAAAGTGATTATACACCGCAGGGGATACTGCACTGTCTTCTTGTTCTTCTTCTTGTTCTTCTTCTTGTTCTTCTTGTTCTTCTTGTTCTTGTTCTTTTTCTTCTTCTTCTTCTTCTTCTTCTTCTTCTTCTTCTTCTTCTTCTTTTTCTTCTTCTTCTTCTTCTTCTTCTTCTTCTTCTTCTTCTTCTTCTTCTTCTTCTTCTTCTTCTTCTTCTTCTTCTTCTTCTTCTTCTTCTTCTTAGCATTCTTCTTCTTCTTAGCATTCTTCTTCTTCTTAGCATTCTTCTTCTTAGCATTCTTCTTCTTAGCATTCTTCTTCTTCTTAGCATTCTTCTTCGCATTCTTCTTCTTCTTCTTAGCATTCTCCTTCTTCGCAGTCTTATTCTTCGCATTCTTCTTCTTCTTCGCATTCTTCTTCTTCGCAACAACCAGCTGGAAAAAATTACGTTTGACAGATTGTATGCAGCTGATATAACGAATTACGTGGGTGCATCAGCGTCCATAACACTAAACAGATGAACAGCTGAAGGTCGCCAAAACAGAATTTTTAATACTGTTATATCCTGTGATTCTATTAGCGATCGCATGTCAGCGAGATAATTGATGATCCATATCAATTATCTTGCAAGTCATATGGAAAGGAATTCAAAGGTCATTGGAGAGTTGGCTTTCTCTTCGAGTCTGGTTTAGTTCACTTTGAATCAGCGATGATATTCTGGCCAATTGTTTTTAATCGCTTCGAAATTTCTTCACTGACTTTTCCTCAATAGTAGTAGTAGTAGGCCTAGTAGGCCTAGTGGTGGTGGTGGTGGTGGTGGTGGTGGTGGTGGTGGTGGTGGTGGTGGTGGTGGTGGTGGTGGTGGTGGTGGTGGTAGTAGTAGTAGTAGTAGTAGTAGAAGTAGTAGTAAAAATAAAATAATAATAATAATAACAGGCGTGTTTACTGATGTTACGGTGGACTAGACCTGATTTAGCTGCTCCTAGCGTAACTTTTTGCTCCTGAGGGATTAAACCTACCTCGGGTTAAAAATAATAATCATCATTATTATTACAGAAAATTCTCTGGCCCCTTCTCTGTCCCTTGAAACCCTCGGCCCCATTAACAGCACTGGTCTTGAATTCATTTCCGATATGTGACACAATCTAACTCGAATTTCCAGAGACCAGTTAGAAACTATCCATCAATTCCAACATTTTTCGATAATCATTCCGCGTTTCAACGTCGCTGCGACTTTTGGGTACCGCAGTAGGCCTACCTTTGCCTTTATGGAACTGGACGAAACGTAGCCGTTCCATATGCTTTAACTGTCTCCGGACAATTTGTGGCCTCCTTATTGATTATAAAATTATTTTAATGAATACTAGATTTTAACCTGAGGTACATGTAATGTCTCAGGATTTACGAAATAGGGATAGTGCCTCTGAGTAGAGCCCTTGAAGAGGCGCTATATGAATTCCATGATTAATTGATTGATTGATTGATTGATTGATAGCATTCTTCTGGGATGGCTATCATTATTATTATTATTATTATTATCATTATTATTATTATTATTATTATTATTATTATTATTATTATTATTATTATTATTATTATTATTATTATTATTATTATTATTATTATTATTATTATTATTATTATTATTATTATTATTAAGTTATTATTATTATAGATCTGCGTGTAAGACGTCAAACTCTTTATCTCCAACTTCACTTATTTTTCATTGTCAGCGTCGTCTTGACCGTCGAGATGGCTTAAGTGAACGCGTCGGGTTCTCACCTCTGCTACCTGGCTTCTAATCTCCGACATGTCATGTGAAATCGACAATGGACCGCATTGTTGAACTGTGCATAACCTCGCAGGCCATCATTTTCGAAATGAGTGCCTCCTTAAATTCACTGCAAACAGCCTGAAGAAAACAGGGGCGCCCGCAGGCTTAACAAAATTGGACGCACAGCCCTCTCGTAACAAATAATATGGCCGCTTGCCCGCTTTGCTAACATAGATATAAGTAGGAAAACTGAAATAGCTGCCATAAATAGAGTAGCCTAGTGAGTAGTGACAAGCGTAACAAAAAAATTCAATTTACATAGCATCTAATGCTTTAACATGCCGTATTGCCGTTTAACAAATATATCTATGTTATTGCTATTCCTTGTATGGATCTGATTTGGTGAGTGGACGCACGTACGTCCTGTGCGTCACGCTGCGGGCGCCTCTGGAAGAACACTATACTAGGCCCTACCGAGGACCTCATTCCAAAGCATGAACTTAAGGCCATTTCTGAGGGTAAAAAAACATTCAAACTCGCCGGTGATATCAGGCCTCTGGTGTCTGAAAACAGACTCGGAAATATATAAGAAATTCAATCATATGAGACCGTGGGATGCTTGAAATGAAATGAAAGTTAGAGCAAATAAAGAGGCACATATGACAACTATCATAAAACATGAAAAGACCAATGTGTGGGCAAAATCAAATAAGAAACGGCATTTCAGCACAACGCATCCAATCACAATTTTTGTTATAACATCGGTGAATGTAAGTAGGTCATAGCACTGCAGTTCGCCAGAAAAAAGGATTATTCTTTGCGCTACAAATACAACCGGCGCAAATAATTTGCTACATGAAGAGAATTTCTCGTTAAATCAAGTGAAAACACAAATAAACAGTGCGATTTATTATTCAATTTCCAGTGGTGACGCTGAATAAAATTATTCAAAATCAAAATGGAGCCGAGCATTAATTAAAAGTCGTTGTTGCTATTCAAAATTTGTCCTTAAGTATAATAACTAAAAAGACCCTAATTTATCACTAGTGGGTCCTTTAGCGCTTTTCTTAGCTTTAAAATTACGGCGCTCTGAAAAACCATAGCACTAATAAGGTTCATTCTCTAACAGTGTGTGGCCCAAATTTATTGCCAAGACTGTATCCGAATCGCATTGGCTGCGCTGGCCAACTTCAATCAGCCTCTTCCTGGACTTCTGTGCAATTTCATTTGTCAACAACTCTGAATCTTTCACATCTTCAATGGCATCTTCAAGACTCGTCTCGCAATGGCCCAAACTCGGTCGAGGAAGATATCATCTTCGCATGGCCTCTAAATGTTGGCATCAGCCGAAGAAAATCTAAGGCTTTATGCCGCGATATGCATTGCTTATGGCAGAGGAAGATGGTCCTATAGTAGAAACGACTCGCGTCCTCTTCGCTGCGCTTCTCTTCAGCCACGAATGAAAGCAATGGCGAGTGATGACTGCGAAATTCTAGCAGAAAACGAGCTCGTGACATCATTCTGCATACAGCAGAATGATGAAGAAAAAATTGATATCTGAAAACTAGATGTTAATACGTCTATAATTTCTTCATTTTTACTGCATTTTAGCACAATGCTTCCAAAGCTTTGTTGATGACTGAACCCCTAAAATAAGTTTGCGTAGCCCGAGGAACCGTTGTACCTATGAAAATGTGTACCTGCCAGAATTAGTTGATAGTAGCGAACGCAATTCAATTATTGCTAATTCTATTATTTAAGTACATGTATATAAGCCTATGTGAGAAACACTGAAATAAAGACTTTGTGCATTTTCATTTCTACACTTTCTAAGCTGTTTAAGATATCGAAATATCAAATTAAAAAAATTTACCTTTCAAAATCAAAGTACCGGTAGCGTTTATATTAAAATTTAACATGAAGATAATTTTCAGTGCAATATTGAGCTTAATAGCTTATTTTGCACAAATACTATATTCTTGGTCGAATTTTTGACAAAACATCGGCTGTTTTTCATCTGTATATACACAAAAATAACCACAGTTTATGGGAAAAGATAGTACAAATAGCGCAAATATCAAAGATCTGTGTGAATAGCGATAACTGACTGTAACAATCTGGCAGCAACGAGGTCGAAAATATTATAAACACGAAGCATATTGGAAATCAGATCTCCGAGAAATCGTGGGGTGAATAAAATATATAATAAAACATGGAATAAATTATATATAAACTTTGAAAGACAATTTCTTTAAGATTCAGTTTCTATCCCTGAAGATATATATAGACAGAGCTTAAAGACATTTTCTTTCAAAGTTTGTATATAATGTATTCTATTCTATTATAGCTAGTATTAAGTCATTTACTTTATTCACCCCACGATTTCTCGCAGAACCATTGAAGATTGTCTACGAAACCTATAGTCCCGCGGTCCACTGGAACTATTAGTATTGCCTATATAATATGTAGGCTTGTGTATTTTCGTGTATAAATTCAGAATGACAAAATCACACCTGGTTACAGAGAGTACCGGTACAGCAAATAAGCAATGAAAAGCTAGTTACGGTTTAGATTTGAGGCAACATAAGAGTTGAGTGATAAAATTTCCATCATCTTTCATAGGAATGACAAAATTACTGGATCTTGGACGTAAATTATAAGGTTGTGCGTTAAGCGGAGGAAGAAGTTGATGGAGCACATGGAATGGATTAGCTGCAATGGCTTGAAATAGTTTAATCTCAATCGTCCGCTAAATTGGGGCAGATCGCTTTCGATTTAACCGAATTTCTTCAGCCTTAGAAGAAATCTGTCTATTTTAACAAGTCATTAAGTTGATTCACTCGTTAAAAATTCCTTTGATTCCCTCGCTCGTCCGTTTTATCAGTCAAAATGCCTTTGCCTATGAAAAAGTGAGCAAACTCAGAGCAGAAATAGAAAGCGGAACGAATGAACGAGTGATTTGAAAAGGAGAGAAAAATCAACGGCGGCCACCCAAGATGATTAAGCAGGAGCAAGAGACTCGCAGAAGAAGAAGCCAAAGAAACTTGATGGAACCGGTTTACATCAAACAGCTGGGGAAAAGGTCACAGGTATTCGTTCATCTGTCACGGACCCATTAAGTGTCGTTATATGTGCAGCAACTATACTTGCACGACACAGATAGTTATAGGTTTGCAAATGAGTTTTCGGTCAGTGTCAGCGAAAACTCATTTAGTAAAAGTATTCGCATTAGGCTTATGTTCCGCGATTTTAGATAGAATATGTGCTGCTAGGTGTTCATGTAGTGCCCTTTCTGACCCTGGTTTTTTAAACTGCGCCGGTGTCACTATTGTAAGTGACATATGCTAATATCAGGCATGAGTGTGACTTCTATACGTTCCCCAGTTTTGTAGTGAGTCATAGATATCCGCCATTTTGTAATGAGGCTGATTCATAGACATCCGCTGTTCCGTAATGAGTCTTATATCCGCTGTTTCGTTCCGAAATAGCTAGGCCTAAATAAAATTTGTACGCTGATCTCTAAGCTGTCTGAGCTGCCTAAACTGATGTCTAAGCTGATGTCTGACACTTTGGACTAGAGCAAAACTGTGAGTTTTGTCAGCAGTTAAACTTGATAGCTATAATTAATACTAGAGTATTTGCCCGTTAGGCTAATCAGTCTTCGTTTCGTCTCTAACGACTCTAGTTCCTCCCCATGTAATGTTCGTCTGGCCGGCGCTAGTTCAGGCGCTTCGTGAGGTCGTCTTTGCCGTTGATAATGCACATCAGTCTCACGCCTTGCGACCTCAGACGATCGAGAGTTTCTTGGCTTTGGCGGGTCATCTATCTTTGCCGTCGCTGACGATTTAAACGTAATCGTCGCTCTTCGGGACTTTCTTCATTCCTGGGACAATAAAATTTTCAAGGACCATTTACCAACAATATAGTATTTTCCCGTGTTATCACGTCTTGTGGACTGTTAGAAGAAATTATCAAGGACTATATATACGAACAATATAGTATTTGCCCTGTATTTGTTGTTGTTCGTGTATTGCACGTGACCAATCGATGTTTAGGCTAAGCAGTCTTCGCTTCGTCCTTGCTCCTCCTCCTCAACCCCCGTCATATCGTGTGCCATATTGAGGGAGTGAGCGATGCAGAGACAGACTTGGTTAGCAGCGCTGTGTGACATTGTGTCGGTCTTCGCCCGACAGGCATTAGGGAGGTTGGCATACGGCCTCTCAGGCTTGGTTAGCCAATGCAGGCCTTAGGCTGCATAGTAGGGAGGTTTTCGAACGGCCTGTAAGGCATGGTTAGCAGCTCCCGTGTGCCTGCATCGGGCTTTGGCAGCATCAGTAGGGAGGTCTGCGAACGGCCGCGAATCTCATCGGGCTCCGTTTTCACAGTCCATACATTCCAGAGCGTTTTTCGTACGATGGACACACAGATCTAGGAAACCATATAAGAGATATCACTAGTGCTCTTAGTTCTCATATATAATTTAATGCAATCATTGGGAATATTACCCTCAACAAGGCTTACTCTTCAAAGACAACACTGTTGGAATGCTGGTCGTATAGGAGGCGAATAAGAAATTCATTATATGTTACTGAGACATATTAAGGACTTCGAGTCGATAGGCGATATATTTGTACTATCGAGGATATTCGAGTATCTATGAATCGGCACCCCGTCAAAAGAGCGACCGACAAAAGAGCGCCGACAAAAGAGCGTCGACAAAAGAGCGCCAACAAAAGAGCGCCGTATAGACGTGTAATAATGAAACAAATTTTATGAATTAATATCGGTAGCCGGAGACCAGTAGCATCATCTTCCCTTTTTGCGATTCGACCTCGTCCATGTTCGTGTTCTTTGACGAGTGAAACGGTTTGTAACATTTATTTAACGACGCCGTCATATCGAGTGAAAGGCTCACCGTGCTTATTATAAGAATTTAAACGGCGTTCTACTACGTCCGCGCGATTTCACTGCTATGTCTGCGCTCATTTAGATGCCGGTAACATCAAATAAAATTATTTACTTACACTGTTTATGTCGGCGCTAACTTATATCACTTCAAATAAAATCAAATACTTCTTTGTGAAATTGCTATGTCGGCGCTCATTTACATGTAGGTAACTTCAAATAAAATCAAATACTTCTAACACCAGTTGACATAGCTCAATTGTTGTTAATACAAGTTTCGGTACTCTTCTAGCGGCGGCGCTCTTATGTCGGCGCTCTTTTGTCGACGCTCTTTTGTCGGCGCTCTTTTGTCGGTCGCTCTTTTGACGGGTCACCTTATGAATCCAATGTGACAGCATCTAAGCCCACTTTCATCACTGTCTCGTGTATTCGTTTCCGGATCTCATTCATTTCTATCCGTAGGCCTACTTTGACGCGAAAAATTATGATGCTATAGGTAGTCATTTTCATTCAATGCATTCTTAGAAGTTATTTCAAAACGTCATAGTTACGTACCGTACCGTCTAATGTTTTGTGCTTAAGCGTAAAACGAAAGCTCTAAACAATGTCTTTCCTTAGCCATTCGGGGTCACTACACGAGTACCAACAGTCCAACACACTATTGGGCGGTTTAAAAGGGCCTAGGGCCTACTTAAGTCGGATCACTTCGACTGTGGTACTCTTCAACCGAAAGATGCTTAATACCCGGGATCACACTTCTGAGGTGTAGGCCTATCTATAGTGTCAAAATACTTTTGTGCTTTTATACCCCAAACTAAAAACAAACTGCCTAGGCCTATAACATGGCTTGTATATAGTTTATATTGTATTTTATTTTAAAACAACTCATCAACTAGGATTTCATCACGAAGCTTTACACAAAGTTAAAAATAATGATTGGGCCTAGCTCTGCTAAAATTCATCTCATCTCCATATGACGAAGAGAGGTGTGTGTGTGTGTGTGTGTGTGTGTGTGTGTGTGTGTGTGTGTGTGTGTGTGTGTGTGTGTGTGTGTGTGTGTGTGTGTGTGTGTGTGTGTGTGTGTGTGTGTGTGTGTGTGTGTGTGTGTGTGTGTGTGTGTGTGTGTGTGTGTGTGTGTGTGTGTGTGTGTGTGTGTGTGTGTGTGTGTGTGTGTGTGTGTGTGTGTGTGTGTGTGTGTGTGTGTGTGTGTGTGTGTGTGTGTGTGTGTGTGTGTGTGTGTGTGTGTGTGTGTGTGTGTGTGTGTGTGTGTGTGTGTGTGTGTGTGTGTGTGTGTGTGTGTGTGTGTGTGTGATTCTGTGCGATATGTCTTTTAATAGCGCTTCTGTGACTGCGGAGGTGGACGACACGTGCACGGGCCTTAAGTAAATCCTTTCCGTTAAATCTCCATGGCCATTGTTCGATCCAATATCATTAGATTTGAATTTGGAATCATCTCTCGTCGAAAGGCCCAATCTCCCAACTCGCCGTCTACGCTTTTATCACCTGTCAAGACCCATTATTACACTTCAGCCTTTGGTTAACCCCACCAAACATTCATCCGCGTTTTAGATTAGGACTTAATGTCTTAAGGCAATTTCTTATACCAAACGTAGACCGTCGTTAAGCCTACCGAGTTTAACCTGTTGCCATCGTTTTGTTGACCGCACATTGCAGTTAGTAATTGATTGATATATGAGGCAGTTCTTTAAAAAGTTTCTCGCCTTCGAAACACAGCTGCGGGGTCAGATGAGAATGGATCGATTCGACCAAGCGACGCAATCTCAGCCAGCAACATCTAAGCATCTTATAAAGAATATACAATACACGAGTTGTACCTAACGACACAAAGGAAGAAACACCGCCGTCAAAACGAAATCGTAGAAGATATATGACTGACTATCATATCATCGAGATGCGAAAAGAGTGACTACGATCATCATACGCTCTTAATTAAGACGACGAATTATACGACTTCTTGTCAGACCTCGTCGCTCCGAAGGTTGACTGCACCACGAACGGTGAACGGGCATTTACCCCCTGGACATATTCCCCCCGGACAATTACCCCCCGGACACTTTCCCCCTCTACTAGGACATTTCCCCCCTCAATGCAACATATAAAAAGCTTTCTGTTTATAAGAAAATACATACATACATACATGCATACATACATGCATATATGCATACATACATACATACATACATACATACATACATACATGCATACATACATACACACACACATACATACATACATACATGCATAAACACATACATACATACATGCATGCATATATACATACATATGTACATACATACATACATACATACATACATACATACATACATACATACACACATACATACATACATACATACATACATAAACACATACATACATACATGCATGCATACATGCATGCGTACATGCATATATACATACATACATACATACAGACATACATACATACAGACTTACATACATACATAAATCCACAGAGGGGGGAATATGTCCACGGAGGAATATGTCCATTCACCACTAACTAACGCATGCAATCATTTTCTATCTATTGCCCGTATAATTTACTGAGAACAGTAGAGGATAGAAAGTAGCCTACTGGAGACGCACGGTCTTCAGTTGTTTTTAATTTCAGCTGTCCTCAATAATTGACACACGGTTAATCACGTCAGGGACTCACGGCATGTTAGACGACTGCGTCACTGTTATTCCGCTAACCTCATTAGTCCCCATCTCCGAATTAGAAACCCAGCTAATTGGAGTTCATTGGCTATGCTCCCACCGGCCTCTTGAAGTCCTAGGGGCGAGTCTATATAATTAGCTGCACACGGCACTTTCCTCATCTCTGCACGACGTTTTTATGAGTTTTTCAAAATAATACATCCGTTTTGAACTGAGGGATACCCGAATGAAGAAACCAACTCCCCTGGATGCCTTGGGTACGACATATACTCTCAAGTAGCAGATTCTAATGATTACTAGTGCACAGTAGGCCTATATATGGGTTTCCATGTGCTTCTTATTCATCGTAATCCCGATGACGTATGTCTATCTGTCAAACAATGACGAACATTCAGTCCGTCCTATTCTTGTACAGTTGTGATTGCTCTGTGCCTTAAGCAATAATTGAGCCCCGGATTAGGGTTACTAATTAGATATAACTAAATACGATAAGTTAATTCAGAGAGCTATATCTAATTGTCAGTGATGGGCACTAAACTATTTTTTGGGTTAAACTAAAACTATTTTCCAACTAAAAAAATATAGTTTAACTAAAGTTGGCAACTAATTTTAGAAATTAGTTAACTAAACTAAAAAAAGCAGTTAAACTTTTTCCAACTTTTTTCCAACTTTTTACGGCAAGCATTTTCACAATAACAGAGGTTAAGTGAACTGTAATAATGCAGAGCGTAAATGACAATTTCACCTTCAAACTACGCAAGTTAGCAACTTTTTAGTTTACTATCGCCCATCACTGTTCCTTCTTCCAATCCTATTCCTTCACCTTCTAGCATACAGTTACAGGCATACTGAAAGTAGTGTATGAATTTGAAAACAAAGGTTGTTAATGCTAAAACCATGCAGTGTTAATCAATAAGTTTCGCGTTGAGTTGTTGACAGCGTTCAATGTTCATTGCGAAAAATAGTTGCCGATTGCTGATTTTTGTAGTTAAACTTTTTAGTTAGCAACTAATTTTTTTAGTTAAACTATGGTTTTAACTAAACTATTTAAAAAAATTAAACTTCATCCTTAACTAAATTTTTTTAGTTAAACTAAAAGTTAGCAACTTTCTAGTTAGCTATTAGGCTACCCATCACTGCTAATTGTGGTTGGAAGACCTAGGAACCCGAGAAGATTATCTGAACCGGTGAGGGGAAAATTTCCTCCATGCTGAAGACTTTTACACCCTGATTCAATGTGATAATATTTTTCTGTGCATCGTGCAGAGGCAAGACCCACCGCCATTTGAGAAGATGGCTTCATTTTGACGTTAATCAGTAATCAATCAGCTATAAACTATATAAAACTTACACACGGTTTTTTAGTTATGCCTCTGTTTGTTTATCTCAGATGTCTAATGCTCTGTGTTTTTGTTTGCATTTGATCTTTTATTATTACAGGAAAGTTATTCACTTTTTCGTTTTCGAGTTATTCGGAGTTTGTGGAGTTTGTGATATGTCCTCCTTCTTTCCTTCTTCCAATCCTATTCCTTCGCCTTCTCCATTATAGGTCTATGTAGCGCAATGTAACTATAGTAAGTTAGTAAGTAAATAAGTAAGTAAGTAAGCAAGTACGCAAGTATATCCTTTGATAATCCAACCAGTTAACATGCTAGCAATGCTCTGCTTTAGGCTGTTTTTGACACTTGATTTCGCCTTGAACATTTTTCATCAACTGTTTCGTTTAATCGTCGTCACTATCGACATAAAACTCCAAATGTCTGAAGCATCTATCCTTGGCAAATCCACCACAACAGAGTCATCGTCGTTGCCTATAACGGTCATTGTGCTAGAGAATTTTTGGAAACTAATAATAACGTTGGTGGTATCGAGTTCGCGTTTTAAAGCCGGATAAAATTAATAAAGAGTAAACAGTAATTACGTTCTGCCGCTAAATTGCATTTGTCTGCATAATTTTATGACGGTAGGAAGCTACAGTAATCTGGCTCATGGTTGGTACGCGCAAGTCCATACTTAACGACACGATAGCGTGTTTCGGGTCCATTGACAAACAAAGTGCAGTGGTCAAACGAAGTTAACGAACCACATTATGATTATTCAGAAAGACGAATTATACATGACTCTATTCCCAATGGCTACTAGAGTACAATCGTCCAGAGATGTAGGCCCCAATCGTATTAGTAATACTAGTACAGTGCACAGTATAGTGTGGGAAGCAGTTGTTGTGTAACTGAAAATGAATTATAACAATAGTAAACTTCTTTTTAAGTCCATCCAGAAATGAGTCTCGGAAGGTGCCGGCATTTTGGCCAGGTACATAAAGAGAGAGACGTTGGATATAAATGATTAATATTCGGCTTGCTGATAAGCGCAGAGAAAATAAAACAATGATTATCAGTGGAAAAAAACAGAGACGCCAATAAATATCATCGTCGAAGTAAGGAGAACCTTGTGAACATGGAGAAACATTGAATTTCGTCTACATCCGTGGACTAATAACTGCAAATAAAAATAACAAAAAAAGACATACAAAGGAGAATTGGACGCATCCGAATAGACAGTTGAAATTATTACCAGTGTTATATGGAGCACATGGAGAAACAGAGATAACCGAGGCAAGAACACATGAAGCGTGTGAACCAAGAATAATGGACAATAAAAGAGCAGAAAGAGAAAACAATCCTTGTTACAGCATGAACTGGTTGTGGAAACTTGCACGAATCTCACGATGAAAAGACAAAACAAGGTTTTGAGTAAACACGAGAAAAGCAACAGATTTCACAAAAGATCGACAAGATGAGACATTTTATTCTTAATTTCGCTGACAGATGGTTTTCGACAGGAAGTGGTGATGAACAAGATGATGATGATATGATGATGAAGAACATAGTAGTAGAGTTTAGGTGGGGCAGCCGCGGCACGTGCCCCTCCAATACTTGAGGAGGGACATGCCCCCAAAATCAAGAGTATATTTCTTGAAATATTGAAATTTTATGTTTCAATATAGACAAACTTCTTCAAAAACACAAAAACAGAGACAAAGAGCAGAGATATAATTATAAATTGGTGATGAAAACAAAGATTTATTTATAGCTTCAATATCTTCAATATGAAACAAATTTACATGTAAATAAAATGCACCAATTTCATCAGTGCTGCAGTGGTAAAATTAGAGGTCAGTACATGCTGCAGGTTAGTTTTCCGAAATTCTGAGGGGATGGGTGTGGGATGGGGGCTGAAATATTGAAACGATTTGGTAAGCGTTTAATCTATGGAAATGACGGAATTCC